>JAMFQS010000003.1:456584-602550 GCA_025503055.1 Sordariomycetes sp. B11D1 | reverse complement strand
GCTCGTTTCCAAAGCATTTGTTTGTTGGTTCCCCCCCCCCCCCCCCCCCCCCAAACCAAACCAAACCAAACCAAATGTCCCCCCAGGCCTTTGGGCCATGACAACCTATGCATGCTGTGCAAGTTGAGCTAACTTTGTTGCAGGCGTCCTAGGGAGCAAGTTCCGGAAAGAAGGGAAGGAGGGGAAGGAGAAGGAGGGCGATAAGGACAAGGACAAGAAGGATAGGAAGTTGGGGAGTTTAAGGGGGATGAGGAACTTTCATGTCGTTTGAGCGGGAGGGGCTATAATGACTTTACGAGGTGATCGTGTTTCGGGGGCGGCGTTCCTCGCAAGATATCAGGACGGTATACGGAACAGAGCATACACATGGCAATGATGAGGAAACGAAGCAATGGACTGATTATGGAAAAGCCCTCGATTTAAATGCATTAATTTTTTCGACGCGCCGTTTCAATACGGTATAAACTCCTTAATGACTTGTGATCCCAAACGCCGAATCCTGGCTCCTATCGTCTCGCCGTACAATCGTTCAAATCCGGCGCCGGGTAACAAGATGCGCCTCGCGAAAATTACAAAGGTGGTAATTGGGCCCTAGGTGAACAATCGCCTGAGGGCCCGGTAAAAGGGGGTAGGTGCTTAGAGGAGGGCCACGGCGCCGAGGATGGCGACGACGGACGCAGCGATGGAGTTTAGTTGGAGGGAGCTGCCCCCGCCATCGCCGCCGTCGTCATCAGGTTCGGAGTCATCGTTCTCGTCGCTGTTTGATCCGCCTCCTGACCCGTTCGAGCCGTCCGTGTCCGTTGGGCTCGCGGAACCGTCGCTGCTATAGCTACTGCTTGCATCTTCGGTAGGGCTCGCAGACTCGCTGCTACCGCCATTACTATCCTCACACGCGAGATCAAACAGCGGCTCGCCTCCCACGTCCTCAACAACCCCAAAGCTCGGGTCAGGGGTATCCGGCGCGGCGTCCTGCAGCGTGTACCACCACACGTTCGTCTCCCCAAACAAGGGGCACCCGACGTCCCTCCAGAACTTGCGCGCGTTGTCCCGCGACGGCACCGCGGCCCCCTTCTTCTTCCCGCTGACGGGCCATCCCGTCTCCGTAATCCACACCTCCTTATCCCCCGCCGCAGCGCGCGTCCGGCGCAGCGCGTCGTGGAAGAGGTCCTCGCCCTCCGAGACGCTGTTGGGGTGCCCTTCCTCGAAGTAGGGGTACGCATCCATGCCGAGCCAGTCGCACGCTTCTATAACGGCGGAGTTGGAGCCGTTGACGAAATCGGACCAAGTGTCCACGTGTCCAATCTTTGCGTCGGAGAGGGGCGTCCCCTTGATGGCCTTGCGCACGCGGTCGATGTAGTCCACGAGCGTGGAGGGCTCTGCGCCGGCGTGCTCGCCCGCCGCGATGCCGGTGGGTGAGTTCCGGTAGAGGTCCTCGCTACCAACGGATATCCCCGCAACCAGGGGTGCGAGGTCATCGCCGTGCTCTGAGATGGCCTTCTCGAGGGCGGCGAGCTCGCTGTCGAAGGCGGCGCGACCGGCCGACGCCCACAGACCGAGGAGGAGGGTTGTTTTAGTCTTTATGGCGGCGGGTATGGCTTCTATTAAGTCCTCGCTTGTTTCTCCTTGCTGTGTACCTGTGTGAGCCATGTCTTGCCCTGTAACAAGGACTATAGACCGTAGGGGCGAGGAACGAGTGGGGTGCTTACAATCATTGTGTAGAGGCGCGCGCTGTTGAATGCGCCATCAGTGCCCTCAAGACCCTGCGCGGTATTGAACTCGGCCTCAAAGTCGGATTGGCTCTTGGCCTTGCCGTCGGTGAAGACGTTGCCGTAGTTGAAACCTTGGACAGCGGCGCTGGCGGTAGAGGCGAGGGCCGCTGCAGCCAGCAAGCTAGGGAGGGCACGCATTGTTGGCAGTACAAAAACAAAAGATGACGATCCACCCCCTTCAATTGGATAGTTTGAAATCGAAAAGCGAGTGGATTCGAATCAAGCGAGCAATCGCACGGCGATGCTCGACATGGAAGTCGCTATGTGGCCAAAGTCAACAAACGAAGGTCGGGGTCGGTCGCGATGGGGAAAGGAAAGGAAGAGCGAGGTGGAACCGGGTGGAGAAGTGTAACTGCTCAAGCAGTTAGACTTTCGTCTATGAGCTCGGGTATAACTGGCGTAGAACGAGCGTGGGGAGACGTGGAAGTGGAAGGCAATTCCTTGGTAGGGCGAGCCGAGCTTTGCGGGGGTGGGTCTATGACGCAAGACCACCTGTCAACAAGCGCCGTTTCACTCAGGTACCGGTTGCCCCGTGCAACTAACCCAAGAACGCTAAGCCTATGCCCCTTGCGCGACGATGGGAGATCTAAGATCTTCATCCGTTCTATCCCACGAATTTTCCTGCATGTCTGTCGCGTGTTCCCATGCACGAGTTAGCCTTACATAAATGAATCACTCGGAACAAGCATAGGAGAGGCACGCGAACTCTAACTCTTTGCAATTGCTAGCATCCTAAGCAAACCAGTGCATGCTCATAACAGCCAGTGCCAAATATTGGAATAGTCAGATACAACACCCAGGTGATGCTGATGGTGCCAGCTTGTGTACCTACTCCGGCTATGCAGACCAGTCCGCAACAAAACCTATCCCTATGCTCTGCTTGCTGAGGCGCATTATTAGAAGCGATTTTTCACGGACTTTTTAAGTGGAGAGTATACACCTGTCATAAACTTCTGAAACTGGGTATATCGCCAAGCAACCTAGACAGTTCTTCCCAATCCATTCTATCTTTTTACATTGAGGCTGGCAGCTGACTTGCCGAGTCTAGAACGCCCGACTCGAAACATCTCTTATAAAGCACGGTGTGAGATTACATAAGGCTCGTGATTCGTACTTGTAGGCAGAAGGGATCTGGAATGTAAGTCCTATATCATGCTTAGTATAACCACGAAACACTTGAACGGGCCTCTGACTGAATTCTCGGCCGCTGAACTTACACGTTCGACGAAAGGCGCGCAAGAGTCTTACATGTGAAGATTATCGCTCCAATGGCTCTCGCGAGCCCTGCGTCGCCCAGTCTGGCTTACCCACATCCCCACACAGTGGCCACTCCACCAGATCGCTAATAAGCTCGGCGCTAAACCGGAGTCGCGTGTCTGTCCTCAGCTAAGCTTTTCCAGTCCCTGGCCTTCACACGACACTTCGACCGCCCCCAATTCCCCTACGGCACCCAACAGCTCCCGACTCTTCGTTCTCTAATCCTAGCGCTCGCTTCCTCCGACGGGGGAAAATGAAGCTCCCAGCAAGCCTCCGCTGGGCGTTGGTCCTCGCGCAGGCGGCCCTCGTAGTCGGCGCGGCGTCCAACGCGACGGCGTTCGAGGACCTGAGCCTCGAAGCCCTCGACGAGAAGCTCCAGGTCCGTACTTGGCCCCGACCCTCTGATTAAAGCTATATTTGCAGCGCCAGACAGAACTGACAGGGACGAAACAGGCATGCTCGGTCGTCCAGGACCTTAACGCCCAGAGAGCCGCCTCCGCGGAGGACCACTCGACCCTCACTTCGCGGCTCTTCGCCCTCCTCTTCCCCGGTAGCCCCGCCGTCAACGCCCTCCTCGCGACGCTTTACATTTCGGGACCCCCCAACTTCCTCCTCGCCTTGTGCCCAGCCAACATTGACCCGTCGTCCCTGACCATCATGGTCGCCTTTGCTGTCGGCGGGCTCATGGGCGACACGCTGTTCCACCTTCTCCCCGAAATCTTCCTGGGCGAGGAGGAGTATGGGAAGGCTAAGTTTGTGCTGGTAGAGCCGAATCGGAACCTGCTTCTAGGCGTGGCGATCTTGGTCGGATTCATGACCTTCGTGGCGATGGACAAGGGGTTGAGAATCGCAACGGGGGGCGCGGGGCATGACCATTCTCATGGGCACGTGCACGTCAAGGAGGACGAGTCTTCCACGGCCTCGGGTGTCGACACCGGGAAGGGCGGTGCCAAGTCGCGCAAGAAGAAGTCCGGGTCCGCTGTTGCCGAGAAGGAACCCGCCGCCGCCCCGGACGCCAACCCCAGTGTGAAGCTCGGCGGTCTCCTGAACCTCATGTGCGTGTCTTCCCTCCCATACCTCCCCAGCGTATGTATTCTCTCTTCAGAACAGGAACTGACATACCGCGTAGCGCCGATTTCACCCACAACATTACCGACGGCCTCGCCATGTCGGCGAGCTTCTACGCCTCCCCCACCGTCGGCGCCAGCACCACCCTCGCCGTCTTCCTGCACGAGATCCCTCACGAGGTCGGCGACTTTGCGCTCCTCATTCAATCGGGCTTCTCCAAGCGCGCCGCAATGGGCGCGCAGTTCGTGACGGCCATCGGCGCCTTCCTCGGAACCCTGATCGGCATCTTCATCCAGGAGTTTGGGGGCTCGGGTGATGAGGGTATATCGATGAATGGGGGGATCTGGGGCACCAGCCTGGTGAGTTTAACTTTCAATTCTCGCACACCTTTGTTGAGCGTTGCTGACAGTGGGGTGGGTTAGTCCTGGGGTGACATGCTCCTCCCCTTCACGGCGGGGACCTTCCTCTACGTCGGCACCGTGGCCGTCATCCCCGAACTCCTCGAGACGGGCCCGAACAAGGGGCTCGAGATTAAGAAAACGCTGGCGCAGTTCGCGGCCGTTGCGCTTGGCGCCGGTATCATGTTGTATATATCCTGGGACGCATGAGCGTGAGAGTCTTAGATCTAGGCGGCGTTTACAAATCTAGATCGGGGCTTGTCGAGGATCGATGCGAATGAGGACGAAGAAGACATAAGTTTAGCGATAGATGGAAAGGCGAAGGGGGCATTCGCGAGTCTAGCACTTTATACCTTTTTTTTTGGCGGTATCCAGCGTCTTGAGCACCCGGATGGTCTACATCCGACCTCGACACCTTGGTGACCCTCTGTATTACTCTCTCACCACTGATCCCTCGTCGGTTCCTAGTTCCGTGTGTATGCTTTATCCGATACCGTAGGCTCATTGTAGAGCGTCGACATCTCAAATTAGGTAGCGCTTTCTTTTCCATTTATACATCGCACTTGCCTACTTTCCGGTAGGGACGTCTCTCAGCCCCATCGCATCTACGCCTTCCTTGGCTACGGCTGAAATTATGCAAGGCTGCTCTTTCCATGGATCCTTTAATCAGACCGTGGAAGGTGCGGAAGCTCGGCAATAGGCTGATGGACCCATCCCCTGGGACAGTACTGGTATTCGCGTGTCTATCACCTATCTCATCCTGAGCTCCTGCCCAACTCTACTCTAATCCGAGGCTAGATCTCTCGTAACATTGCCTACCTAGAAATCCGAGCTTATCTTTCACAAACATCCCCTTTACTACTCCGCCCACGACCCTTCCGTTAGTAGTGTTTAATAGACTTCCATACTCACCTTTATGTTTCACTGCCTAGACTGGCCTACGAACACCAGGTCACTATCACAAGAGCCTTTGGAGCTCCAGACGGGAAGTGAAACTTGCCACTTATTTTCGTCGCGCTTTCTGCTAGTCATTTTAGTAGACGTCTACATTCTATATATCTTTTTCTATCCAAACTGTTTCATGTATGAACTCCAGGACACCATGAGGGCCTCCAGGGCTCCAGACGGTAAGCACGACCCTCCCTCCGTCGCCATCAAGCGCATCACTAATGCAAATGCATAGGTCGTACCTTCCTCCAACGCTACATCGAAGTAGCTCTAGGCGGTAGGCACGACTCTTCCACCGTCGCTATCCAGCGTGTCACTTATGCATGGGCACAGGTCGAGCCTGCCTCTGACGCCATGTCGAAATTCGGAAGCCCATGGCAGGCTTCCACATAGTATGACTTCCACTGATACGCAGGCACAGGCCGAACTTGCCGCATCCCCGCCCCGGAAACATCCGTCATTCTCATCATCATGAGCCATTATCATCCTCCCTTCCACACTGTCGAGGGTGGTTTTGACACCTTGGTCTTCTCCTAGGACTGCTATAAGTTCATTATCAAACACAGGCCGCTCCTACGTTGCGTGGAAGCTTAGCTATAGATGGCTCACTCTTATATATATCAGACTCTTCTAATAGGCCTTAGTTTATGAACCCTGGCCTTCTCTAATTTCCACAGATAACTAGCTTCCGAGCTATTCATCCGAACGACAGGTAGATGGTACGGATGCTGGGGGATGCATTCCATCATCAGTTCAGTGCTTTCGACATTGGGAGGAAAATCGCTGAAATGAGGCTCATTTATACCAGATCTCCTAGCACCAGAGTCACATCGCATCCAGAGTTCGATAGCCGGCTGAGATCGCTCTCGATATTCGCCTATAGGGCTGACATGATGAGCTTATTCGGGTCCTCAGAATGTCTTTAGTCAAGGATTGGATTGCTAGGATGTCGTAGTACGTCTATCCCGGCGTTAAGCATCTACTCTCGTCTCTAGTACCTTCACTAAAGTATTTCTTAGTGTGACGACAACACCCACGACTATATCCACTACGAAGTTTAGCATATGTATGTATATCTTCACCAAGAAGGGAACAACCAATACATATACCAGTTGCAGCACCTACAACAACGGGGTGGGTGGATTCCTTCTTCAGAAATATCTGGAAAAGGCAGGCGGCTTACTTGTATACAAGGCCATCCGGGAAGGTTACGATACACGGGTTGTTATCGCATCAGAGGCTACCTATTCCCAAACCTCTGAGAGCCTGTTAGATAGGTGCTACTACAGGGTGCTAAGTTTCGTCACGGCAGTGACAGTCATGGAGATCATATGCACGCACGAACAATTTCGCGACTTTTATACTGATCCTTGTGGACGGGATCTCAAGAAGCACTGGGGATCGGGTTGAACTACGCAGAGGTATTTGGTATGCCCGTAACGGTGCTTACCGCTGCATCTTCTAATGTCATGACGAATGAACGGGAACGTGGGAAGAGGGCCATAAGAGTAGGACCTGATGGCGTCGTGTGACGTGTCAGCAGGGAATAGCGGTGGGAAAACTTGATTTTGAATTATCATTGATGGGTTTGGTTGGGAAATGGCAAGGCAAGCAGGGAAAAAAAAAGAAACGGGTTGAAGCCGAAACAGTAAAGCGAGTGTCAGGGTTTCATCGGGCGCTTCCCAGGACAGGGAAATGGTTCGAGAAGTCAGGATCATTACTATCGGCTCTGTAGGGAAGAAGAGAGGAGGTGATGCTGTTGCTGCATCTCTTCCTACATACCTCGCTAATGTTTCTTTGCTCTAAGACCTGCGAGCGACATCGTCGATTCAGCATTGTATCCCTTCGAAGCCTAGAGAATGACCCATCAAGAGGCAGTTATACAAGGAATTCCGATTCTCAAATGGACTTAGTATGACTGATGGCGTCGGCAAGATGAGTGATGTGTTCCTTGAGACTATACGGAAGACATTATCGGGCTACAATACTACTCTCATCAGACTCCCATATAATGGTTTGGCACGAGAAACTGGATTCACCTTCAACATGTACCGCACCTTTACTGACTCCCGAGCCGCCTCTCCTCTTCCTCCATGGCCTTGGTAACCCCCTCCCACCGCGCCCACCCCTCGTCCCCCAGCCCCCTCGCAAGAGGCAACCTCCCCCCATCCTTGCCCCCAAATCCCCTCAACCGCCTGACCGCCTCCTTGATCCCCACCGTCCCATGGGCGACGACCAACTCCCCCGCGTAGCTGACCCTGTACTGCAGCCTCCTCCGCTCTGCAACCTCCTCGTCTGAAGGTCGCTGAAGCCGACACAGCTCCCACAGCCGCACAAGCGTGCGAGGGAAGACACCCGCCGAGGCGTCGATAGCGCCTATGGCACCGACGGACATGGCGGGGAGGAGCTGCTGGCCTAGGCCCGTGAAGACGGCGTAATGGGCGCGGTCGATTGTGGGGTGCGAGGCGATCTGAGTGTGGTGGGAGAGGTCGGGGTGGGAGAGCTTGCAGCCGACGATGTTAGGGTGGGAGGCGAGGGTCGCGTG
Organism: Sordariomycetes sp. B11D1; assembly: GCA_025503055.1. NCBI lineage: Eukaryota > Fungi > Ascomycota > Sordariomycetes > Sordariomycetes sp. B11D1. The sequence continues at coordinate 594,565 of JAMFQS010000003.1, read as the reverse complement.
GGTGGAGGGTGGGAACTTGACGTTGTTTGATACGCCGGGGTAGTGGTATCTGGCGAGCCGGTCAGTCTCCTCGGAGCATCGGGGACTTGGGACTTGAGCCCCCGCTATTCAGGCGGCACTTGCACCATGATGGGGATGGGGCTCCGGTCCGCGATGGCCGTGAACCACTCCACCATGCCCTCCTCCGACGCAGCCGCCGCGAAGAACCCCGGCACGAGTACTAATCCCCACCCGCATCCGCTTCGTTTCGCACCCTCGAGCTGCTCAACCGTCTCGTCAACGTTCTGCGCCGCCGTCCCCGCTATGAGCGGGTAGTCCTTGAACCCCGCGTCGTCGAGGCCCTTCCGGACCGCCGAGAGTACCTCTGCACGCTCGGGGGCGCGCAGGTGGATCGCCTCGCCCGTGCTGCCTAAGAGTAGGAGGCCGCTGATGCCGGAGCGGGCGAGGTAGACGGCGTGGGAGACTTGGGTGTCGAGGTCCAGCGGGGGGCTGGTGAGGGGGATCCTGGGGACGAAGAAGGTTGGGGTGGGGACGTAGATGCCCGGGGGAGGCGGCTGGGAGGGTGTCGGTTGGGCCATGACGATGGTGTTCCGGACGTGTTATCGGCCCTGTGGTTGATCTGTGTTAGGGCGGTATCAGCTGCTCCCCCGGCTTGTGGAACGTTAGGAGGGCCGCGAGATTAAAGTTGGTGAAGCCCAGAAGCTCAAGGGATACTACCGACGTCATCTATATAGGTAAGCACCTGACTACAGGCGACCCGGAGCGGGGTGAGGAAGTTGAGCGGCGTCTCCACATGGACCTCGCAAGTAATAGCTTCCACCTTTGGCGCCAAAGCTTCGGAGCGGACTGGTCTTTTTGACGTTTGGCGCGTCATCCTGTGGTACCGACGCAGTGATATTCGAAGGGGGGGTTTCTCATCCATCATCCACGCCTGCCACAGTGACAGTGCCAAAGACAGGGGGATCGTGTAAGTCGAACTCATCAGATCATATAACACTAGTTTCGTCATACTGGAATAAGCTCCTTGAAAGCCCCGCGGCAGACTTCCGAATCAATACAATCATCGCTCAATGAGACAGTCAGTCTTAGTCGCCGCTCGCAGAAGAGCTCTTTTCCAAACATCTTGCTCAGCTAGCAAGCATTTCCATACCTCGCAAACCAGTCGTCCATCTCCGGGTCACTATAGTGCTGAGAGCAAGCCCCCTGCATAACACGAGCATTCTCGCAGCCCTCGACAGTACACTCGTGGCTCCCGCAGTACGCATGCCCCCAGTCCGTCGTCCCAGCGCACTGGTCCTCGCGGCACTGGTGGGCGGTGCAGTTCCCCGACCAAGCGTGCCTGTTTCCGCACCCGGCGGCCTTGCAACCGTGGACCCAGCAGTAGCCTGGCTGGTTTGTCTTTGAGACGGGGGCGCAGCTGAGGGATGGGTTCTGTAGACAGGCCGGGCATTGGAGGCAGGCCGGGCAGTATTCGTAGCCGTTGGCCCGGCGGTTGGTCCGGCAGTGCTTGCAACTTACTGGGCAAAGGTAGGAACGAATGTTAGACTGGGTGTTACGGGGGAAGGCATAGGCTGGTAGTACCTGAGGCTGGCATTGTAGCTAGGATGGAGCGGTTTCGTTTAGGATAGACTCTGCTGTTCACCGAGAGTTGCCGAGGCAGGTGGTAGAGAATCAGATGAACGGGAACACGAGATGCTAGAGAGAAGGCTCGAGAGAAGGGAAGTCGCGTCTTTTCCTACCAGATAAAAACATCCATCAATCAGCCTGCCTCTGCCCGGCTTCTTTTTCTTCTACCAGAAAGCAACTAAACCCACCATTCACCATCAAGACAGTTCGGCCATACTCCATGGGGAGCCAGGCTCTAGATCCTTCAAGGCTGTGTAAGTCAGGGGGCGGACTTGATTCGATATCCTTATTTCCACTTTCGCCGAGTCGGCGATTAAACTCGTACTTCATTGGCGGAAGCGGCGCAGGATCCTGGAGCCCGCGCGGTCTCGGTATGACTTGTCCGCGTCCTCAGGATGCAACTACAACGGCCCGCCTCTTCTTATTATAGCGAGCAGTGGACCTCAGACCTGGTCCATTCAAGGATCAAATCCGAGCGCCGCTTGGTGGCTATGTGTGTTGATACTTTATTTGCGAGCGTGATTGTGCGTGTAAGTGGATGGGCCATGCATGCCCCGCGACTTGGCTGCAGCTGCTAAGGTCAACACGAGTAGTCGACACCAAACACACTTGAATATCTCGTTATTGTATCACACGGTGACAATTCCCGCCAAGTACCACCTCCATCCCTCCTGGGCTAGATGCCCGTTCACTCGAGAATGCCTCGTCAGCGCGGTTAAGGGCACGGGATGGGGCGTCACCCTCTGATGATGACGCCGAAGGTCGCTGTGGGCCTCGCACAACTTTGGGCCGAGGGCCCGGAGATGAACGTGTGTTTATAGCGATGGAAAAGCCCAGGACCTTGGCGACATTGACCGGGTCTTTGATGATGCAGGTTTGACTAGAGCCTACTGGAGGTGATTGCACGAGTTCGGATGCGCTGATATTATTGGGCATACGAGTTCGCTTTCCAAGCCCACGCTCGGCCGTTATCACCATAGCATCGCTCCTTACATTCATTACAGTAAGCGGGCAAGAGGTTATGAGGACCTGTCCCTCGTGCCTTCCAGCATTTTACAGTCAGTGTCCAGAATCGGCTGCTCCCATCCAGACACAGCCCGTGTGAGGGTATACAGTGCACATCGGCAGACACTGTAGCCTCCCGCGCAGTTGGCGACAGCAGGAGCAGTGAGGCGCCTTCCGCGCGGATGGAGCTTCCGCCTCACTGAGCTCCTCGCCCATGCCTTGTCCATCGCCGACTCCCTCCCAGCTTCTCCAACGGCCCCTATGTACATTCCAGCAATCGCTGCTACATTGTATACCGCTCTTCGTTAATCTGCTTTCTCTGCTCTGCATCAGTTTCCTTGTCGCGTATCGATAGCCCAAACATCACTTACCTTGACAATCGCATTCCAAGCCACCTATGGCGCCGCTGGCCGGAACAGGTTCCTTCTTCCTATCAAACACTCGCCATCTCTGAGATCCGTCGGACCTCTATCTCCTTTCTCTAACCGGGGTACCTGACCCGCTGGGCATTACTCGCATTGTCCCAGCCCATCCACCTACCCGGTGCAGTGTTGATATCCGATACTGCCTCGCGGCTACAATGTCAACGAGATGTCTTTGAATCACCTCAAACACATACCATGTCCCGCAGGGGATAGCTGTACAGCCTTCAAGTGCATGTTTCAGCATCGAACGGATCTCGAGTCCAAAAAAGCACCCACGGAGAAATTGCCAGAGACGGCAACCGCGCGGGAGACCGCTCAAGCCTCCCGGAAGAGGAAAGAAGACGAGGATTCAACCGACACCGAAGCGCCCAGGAAGCGCCTCAAGTCCACCGAGAATGGAGGAGACCATCCAGAGAGTCGTGCTGTGGCTCCCCTTCCAGCCGCCACGCAGAAGGATGCTTTGGAAAGCGGAGCCGCAACTACGCCAGCAAGCTTGAAGCGCCCAGTATCTCCTCCGGTGGTTGGGAAGACGCCTACTCAAGGAACTCCATCATCGGTCGGAAAGGCCCAACCTTCCCCGCAGCCGAGTATTCCAAAATCCAAGGCAGCCTCATCTCCAGCCCGCCACGCCGCGAGCCCAGCACCTCGGGTCAAGAAGCCTGCAAAGTCAGAGATCTTGAACCCTCGCTCCGTCAAGCCACCACCAGCAATTTTCGAGTCACGTTTCAAGCTACTTAGGCTAGTGCACTCGGAACTCGTACGCTTGAATAATGAACTGAAGAAGGCAGCGGGTGGAGACACCTCGAGTCCGAGCAAGCGGAAAGTGGAAAAGGGTAGTTCGAACAAAGGGGCTGAAAAGAAGCCTGAGGTGAAGGATGACTCGAAGCCCGCCAACGGCGACGCTAAAGGGGATGACGAGAAGGGTAAAGAGACGAAAAGGGCACTCTCCGACCAGCAGCTGATCACTCTGGCTTTGGACGAGGAGGAAACTGTCGCCTTGAGTAGACCGACCATTTACGCCACTGCAATGCGAGGGGTGTTGATGAAGTATAAGCGCATGACCCCGGCTCAGTGGGAAGAGGTATGCGTCAAGGAGATGGCGAAGACAGATCCTGAAGTCAAAGAGGGGGAGACCCCTGCGGACAAGCCGAAGGAGATAATTACGGGCTTATCTCCGGCACAAGAAGTGTACGTGCTTCGTCGTCTCCTCACTCCAATCGACAAACTTTCTCAACACGGCTACGTCGCTTCAGTCCCCGAAGATGGAGACATCAAGAAGGCGATGGCGGCGGTGGAGATGGCGCAGAACTGGGAGAAGTGTGCTCGGTGCGAAAGGAGATTCCAGGTGTTTCCGGGGAGGAGGGAGGAGGACGGCGCTCTAACTTCGGGTTCCGAGTGCGTTCACCATCCGGGGAAGACATTTTTCCAGGAGAAGCAGCCGGGCGACAAGTCGAAGCGGGCCAAACGGTACCGATGCTGCGGGGAGGCGGTTGGCGACTCCGCGGGCTGTACAACGGGGGATAACCATGTGTTCAAGGTGTCGGATTCGAAGAGACTTGCTGGCGTCACCAACTTCGCCGAGACTCCGGCAAATCCAGAGCTCAAGGCCGAGTATGCCGTCTGTTTCGACTGTGAGATGGGTTACACGGTCTACGGCCTCGAGCTCATCCGTCTGACTGCAACGTCTTGGCCGACGGGAGAGGAATTGCTGGATATCCTAGTACGGCCTAAGGGCGAGATTCTCGACCTCAACTCGAGGTACTCTGGCGTTTGGCCCCAAGACATCGCCGACGCAGAGCCGTATAACGCAACCGAAGCGTCAGAAGTCCCCGAGAAATCGAGCTCAACGGAGCCGGCTCAAGCGAATGAACGTAGGAAGTTCAAAATCGTCAAGTCGCCCGAAGACGCACGGAATCTCCTCTTCTCACTCATAACACCCGACACGCCCCTGGTTGGCCACGGACTGGAAAATGACCTTAACGCCATGCGAATAATACACCCTACCCTCGTCGATACCGTTCTCCTTTACCCGCACAGGCTCGGCCTACCCTACCGTCATGGCCTGAAAATGCTTGCTGCACGGTTCCTGGAAAAACACATCCAGCTCGAGGACTCGGCGACGCAAGGCCACGACAGCGCCGAGGACGCGCGGACGGCGGGGGAGCTGGCGCGGCTGAAGGTCAAGGAGGAGTGGGAGACGATGAGGCGCGGAGGGTGGAAGCTCGAGAACGGCGAATTCGTGCCGCCACCGGCGGAGCGGGTCTAGGCGAGGGTGGATGTGCTGGGGGAATGGAGGAAGTTGAGGGATGACGGCTGGAGGCGGGTGAATGAGAGGTTCGTCCCGCCGGCCACGATGAAGGAAGGCAAGTCTGTGAGCGTTGAGGTATAAACTTGGAAGAAAAGAGGAATGACTCTCGGTCATTGAACCTGACCTGACCTGAAGGGGGAAGGTCATTGTGGAGAAGGATCTCGGAGGAAGAAGATATGCAAGCACCACGGAGTCAAGGGCCAGGGCGGGATTAGCGACGGCTATTTGTTTTACCTCGGTTTTTCTTTTAAAACACAACAATACATTGCAGAGCTTTTCCCCGAAGCAGTACTTTTTGTCTTGATACCATTTGCATTCCCATGTCGCGGGTATAATTACATATCTGAGTGGATGTCCCTACGCTTTGTTGTATCGTTACACGATTATTTCCGATCCTCTTAACCAGACGTCCCCCTCCACAGCAACTAACTCCCTTAGGCCCTCCCGACGGAGAGGAGGTACTGGCCGCCGCCACCCTGCTTCCCGTTGGGCAGGTATGCGACGTTAGGGTTCGACGCGAGCGTCTGCGCAATCTCCCTGCTCGCCTCGATCTTCCTGATCTGCACCAGGCCGTCGCCGGCCTTGGCGACGGCCTTGCTGATGGTGTCGGCGCTCTCCGCCTCACCCTCGGCCCTGATGACGTTGGCCTGCCTCTCCTGCTCGGCCTTCTCGACGATGAAGCGCGCGCGCTCGGCGTCCTGCTGGGCGATCTGCTTCTGCTCGACGGCCTTTGTGAACTCGTGGCCGAAGGTCATGTGGGTGATGGAGACGTCCTCGAGGGCGATGTTGAACTCGGAGGCGCGGCGGGTGAGGTCGTTGCGGATACGGTTGGAGACGGCCTCACGCTGGGTGATGAGCTCGGCGGCGTCGAACTGGGCCACGATGGCCTTGAGGACTTCGTTCCCGATGGAGGGGAGGACACGCTCGTCGTAGTCTGTTCCGAGGTTCTGTTTCCAGTTAGTCTCGAACCATATTTCTGGAGTAGAGAAACAGGCAAGGAACAGAGGCCGGGGACGGGAAAACTGTGTGAGGGGAGCAGTGCTTACCTGGTAGATCTTGGGCAGCGACTTCACATCGGGCCTGTGTAGGACCCTAAGGGTAAGGCTGACCATCTGCAGATCCTTGCTCCCCGTCGTGGTGGCGATGTTCCGCGGCTTCGTCCGCACGTCGAAGAGGACGCTGCGCTGAAGCCAGGGAACGAGGAAGTGCGTGCCCTCGTTGATGACGGTGTCCTTGACACCCGCGACACGATCGAAGATGACGGCGCGGTAGCCGCCGCGCACGTCGTACATGGACTGCTGGAGGAAGGCCACGCCCACGGCCGCCGGCACCGCCATCCGGTACGCAAAGTTGAGAGCCTGCGCCATCGTGCTGGTGTTTCGATGCCTCGTTTCGAGACGGTTTGTGGTGAGGACGGTAGCTGAGGCGGGTGCAGACGAGCTTTGCTGGGGGATCAGGTGTGAAGCTCTGCCCGCCGCAATATCTCGTGAAATCTCCGGAGCTTTCGGTGGGTGGGCGCCAGAGCAGGAATTATGACTAAGCAGATGCGTGTTGGGGCCGGCCAATCACGAGCGGGACAAACCGGATTCGCGAGACTCTAGGATTTCTCCTGCTTCCCGAAGCTCGCCTGATAATCCCGCTGAAGTCACCAACGACCGCTCCCTTCCGCGAGTACCGACACGAACGAATAATCCGCAGTCATGAGGCCCACGCTTAGACTCCTGGGCGGCTCGTCGCCCGTCCCCATCGGGAAGCACAACCAGTAAGTTGGGATCCCACGGACAGAGTGAGAAACGGGTTACCCGAAATCAGCCGACGGGGAAGTCGTGCTGCGAATCGATGTCTTGAGAAGAGGGGGCTGACGGATTGTTTCTCTGCACAGCTACCTTGGCCACTGGGGTCACTTTGGTAAGTCGGGCTCACAGACTCTCCGCCCTTCCCGTCGACGGCTCCGGGGCCGAGGCGAGCTCCATCCACGGATATAGTGCGGTGCGCCGACGGAACGACCGTGATCGTCGAGGAGCTAGCCGGATGACCTCGAACCCTTCCCGAGCGACTGAAACTCCTCAATTACCGTCAGGACCCGAGCTCACACTCCAGGATAGGTGGCCAGCCCCAGAAGGGTATCATCACCTTCGGTCTCGCCCCCAACAGGCAGAACCCGCTCGCCGGCGCGGCCCACGACGCCGTCTTCAACACCTGGAGGCGCTTCTACAGCCAGGTCTTCTACTGGTCGATCCCCGCCTTCGTCGGGTACCTCATCATTGACTGGGCGAACAAGAGGTAAGGGAAACCCGCCGGGCCGGACGGTCCATGGGTTTTGAAGTACGGGAAGCTGACTGTTTGGTGTAGGAACGAGTACCTCAACTCCAAGGCTGGCCGCGCGGAGTTCGGTGAAGAGGAGTAAGGGGATATGGAAGCCACGTCTGATTTGCCCATGGGGGTTCTGTATAAGTTTACTTAGATGGGAGGCAATAGATGCATCACATTACATGTACGCTGCCCGTGAACCGCGATCCTGCACGCTCCAATCGAGGTGCTCCTCTACAGTGATGCATTCGCTAGGCCAAAAGCGCATCGCGAGCACTTCCAATTTCCCAATGTAACTGACGGCCACCCAATTGACTTCATGCAAGAACCGTGGACGGCCCAATCCGTCCCTCGTTCGCCTTTTCGCCCTTTCGTAGGCTTGCGAGGGAGGAACAAAGGCACGGGCGCTGCTGCGAAACTCTAGTATTACATAATCACCCCAATACTGTGGGCGGTCAGAAATTTTTCTTTTTTTCGTCCGAGAATATTGACGGCTCCCCTCCGAACTGAACGCGAGGACAAAAAACGTACAACGACAGCGCCCTGAGTCCCAGTCCTCCCCAGGCAGTCCAATTGAGCCCCTCGAATACCCGGACTCGTAAATAAGGACTTCAAACACCTGCCACAACCGCCACAATGGGCTCCGAGCGACCGGACAAGAAGAAGGAGAAGAAGGAGAAGAAGCTCCAGGACGGCGGGGTGAAGAAGGACAAGAAGGACAAGAAGGAGAAGAAGGAGAAGAAGGCCAAGCTTGCGGCGGCGCTGGACGAGCACCTCCAGGGCGACGGCCCCGCGGCCGTCGTGCCCGCGGCCGAGGAGAGCGGCGCGATGGCCGTCGACGAGGTCGCGACGCCCAAGAAGAAGGGCGCCGAGGCCGTCCCTGCCGGCGCTGCGGCGCTGGTGGAGTTTGCGGTCCCGATTGCGGATGAGAAGAACTCGAAGAAGGTGCTCAAGGGTGTCCGGAAGGGTGAGTCTCCCACAAACCTCCCCGTCTTTCACCAAGGCGGAAATTGCTTGTTTCTTTTTTCCCTCTCTTTTTCTTTTACCGCGCCGTCCAACCCGCCTCGTCCTTTGGAACCCTTGCTAACAGATTTGTTCCTCCCCCTGCAGCGGCCAAGAACAACTCCCTCAAGCGCGGCGTAAAAGAAGTCGTCAAGACCCTCCGCAAGTCCCCCGCCTCCTCCCCCACCAACCGCGCCTTCCCCGGCGTCGTCGTCATCGCGGCCGACATCTCCCCCGCCGACGTCATCTCTCACCTCCCCGTGCTCTGCGAGGACCACAACGTCCCCTACATCTTCGTCACGTCGCGCGCCGAGCTCGGCGCGGCCGCCAAGACCAAGAGGCCGACCAGCGTCGTCATGATCATGGAAAAGGGCGACGTCAAGAGGAAGAAGGAGGAGAAGAAGGGGGATGACGAGGGCGAGGAGGACGGCGAGAAGTGGGAGGAGACGTACCAGGGGCTTGTGAAGCTCATCCAGAAGGAGACGGAGAAGCAGTCGTTCTGGTAAAGGGTGCGCTTTGTGTGAAGGGTGGGGGATGCGGGCTGGGTGTTAAAAAGTGATGGCTTGGAGAAACTGGGGACTAGATGAAAGTGTTGGGGCCGTTTGGTACGGCCCTGTGTAATATCCCCTTGCCAGCATGGCGGCGATATCAAACGAATCTCGGGAGTTGGCGTTGAAGGATGTTTGATTTAGGTCTACAGGCACGTTAACTCGATTTAAAGGGCCTTCCAGGATCCCGCATGGCAATCTCGCAGTGACACGGTATGTTGAGGTGAATACACATCAACCCAGATACGTCTGGTCTGTTGAGGCACATATGTATTAGGAGTATATCTTTTATATTAGATTTGTTAAGTCCTTAGGAATGATAACTAAAAACACCCCCTTGCGCAGGAAACCCGATCAGTTTCATCATCATCTAACAGAGCCCGCCCCCTTAGTCGAAGGGGTTGGTCCGGGTGCCCCACCAGGTGAGGAACACCGAGAGGCCGAGCGTCTCGAACAGTTTCGCCGCGATGCTCACGCCGACAGTGTCGAGGGGCCGCTTCTCCGTGACGATCTGGCCGATGAACTACACCATGGTTGTCAGCAACGAGCCCCGATTTGGTATCGTAATAAGAAAGCAGCGACAGCGGAATGAAAGAAGGAAAACTCACGGTAGGAGCAGAGGTCGCCATGAAGATGAGGCCGCCCAGATACGCAGCACCCTTGTAGCTAAGCGTGCCCGTGGCGTTGATCAGGGCACCGATGCCGTAGCTCTGCAGCGCCGAGCCCACGAGTGTGGTGCCCCAGGCGGCGGCGGCGGACGCGGCCTCCTTCGAGCGGAGGAACTCCTCGCCCGTGTTGGCAGCCTTGGCGCGCTGGTAGGTCTGGCCGAAGAGGGGGGAGAGGACTGTCATGTTGTTAGACTGGGCCGATTCCTGCGAGAGTCAAGGTCGAGGTGGAGAGGTGTTTGGAGGAGAGGATTGCATGGGTAATTCGTTCACTTACCCGCAAGCTCGGCAGTCTGGTTGAAGACGGTGCCGAGGGCGATGGCCGAGGGCTTCACGGGAGGAAGGTCTGCCGAGAGTTAGCTTCGTGTCTGGCAGTGTCGCCATCGCGGATCGAGGCCACGATGACAACGTCGCACTTCGCAAAGAGCTGAAGGCGGGCGGGTGTTTGATCATGGAAATAGCGTCAAACTGTCAAGACTTACAGTGAAGAGACATCTTGATGGTAGTAGGGAGGTTGTCTGGTTTGTTGTGTATGCCTTTTGAGATGGAGACGAAGTGTTGTCAAATGGCAGGTAGTTGAGCGTCGATGAGCAGATGGTGAAGAGAAAGAAGATGATGGAGGGGAGCACAAGCGTCTTAATATACGTCACCTGTGGATGGGCAACCGCAGGCAAGGTCAACTAGATCAACTACGTCAAGGGAGAAAGGAAAGAGGAAGCAAGCACCACTTTCGCGCCTTGATCCAGCAACGGATGGGGAGAGCTGTGGGACTGGTTGTATCCCTTACCCCTCCCGCGTACCACGCCCGGCTTTCCCGTATGTGGGAATACATCATGGTGACTTCGTCAAAGTCACGTTGGTTGGGGATGGGCAAGGAAGGAGGCCCCTTTGGTGGTGGTTTCCATGGGCGCCGTGATGATGTCACTCGACCACAGTGCCAAGATGAGATCGGGGGTGGGGTGTGGAGATCACCCAGATGCTGGGAGGGCGTGGGTGTAGAACATCGTCATTCCGGTTTCTTCTCCCTGAGGCTCTGGCCCGCAGGAAACCGACCGATGGGGGCCACGAGCTTCTAAATTACTGCATACACACTTACAGTCCATCTATCGCTGGGTACTGCCCTTTGCTGTGTGCACATGGCCTCCGACCAGTGTCCCCGATCAAGCACATGAAGCCGGGACTAACACGAACGGGATAAGTAGAGCGGTGGACGCCGGAAGCGCCCGTACGCCACGAAATGCTCATGCCATTACCTGCAACTTGCAAGACTGCGCCCCAGCCCCCCGAGGTCCGGCTCCCCAGCAGCCTCCCGAAACGGAGCGTCTGCCCCGCGCTAGAGGACCGCTATTGTGTCACTATTATCGCGGGCGTCATGAAAGACCGGGCACGGGCGGGGTGAGGCGTGGGGCCCGCGGGGCGTTGTCGTAGCGAACCTTTGGCCCCGGCCACTCAGTCCAGGGCCGGTGGTCCATGACACCGGAGCTTGAGAGCTGTGGTATGCTGTTTCCGGAATATCCACGATGACCTCTTTTTACTCTCTGCGACGGAGCCGCGAACGACGTATCTCCACGGCGAGGACAGGGAAAAAGTGATATTTTAGCATCATCGCCGGACAAGATGTTCCGGCGGATCTCCGTGAGACCCGCAGCCAAGATCACTGGGGACGTCTCAACAACAAACAATACGACGGGATTAGTGGAGCTTAACCCCGAACTTGCGCGCCGCGAGCAGAGCAGTCAAGACAGTGATCAAGACGAAAACAGCTATACAAACAGATACCATAAGCACCTAGAAGCGTCCCCGAAACCGCGAGGTCACCCGTCAGCTCCTACCCCACCTCTACATCTTACACCGAACCGTCGACAAGACCCATCGTACAATACGAACCATCCACCCAACACGTCCCTTCGTGAAAGAATCGCTCGATTATCGCTTATTACATACGTACCAGTGCAAACCCCCAGACACTCACCCGCTCGTCGAAGCCGCTATCCCCTTCTCTACGAACGCAGGGATCCCATGACAGGGGGCAATTGTGTTGGATGTGGAAGGGAAAACCCCCCATTCTCCCATTTTATTGGCCATGCCTCGGTTCCCCAGAGCATTAAGAGTGAAGAGGATATACAGCCCCGCTTTAGTTCTGTTTAAAACATTCACTACGCCATATGCTGCCCGTCCTCACCGCCGCGCAATGCCAGTAATGCCCGGACGTCGGATACGTATTGCAGGCCTTCTAGGAAGGGAACGAGATGGAGGAGGTCGCTGTCCGTCGGGTCGCTGATCCAGCCTTGTATTGGAATGGCGTTATCTGAGCAGCCGTCGGTCAGCTTGTTCCCCGGCAGGCGGTAAGCAAACGCATGAAAGATAGGGACATACCCTGGTGGAACATGTAGCTCAACGGGCTATTGTCCAGAATCATAACTTTGCTCAGATCGGGCTCCACCGAGCTGAGGTCCTTGATGAATGCTCCCTGCCGGTACGTGCAGTGCTGTCGGTAATACCTCCCTGAGAAGAACTTCCTCTCCTGCTCAAGCCAGTCTATGACCGGGTCCGCGTACTCCTGAACCGACGCCGTAAACACCACCAGGTTGAACCACTTACACACCTTCAACAAGTCAGCAAAGTCCCCAAGCCTGGAGCAATATCCCCAAAGGTCCATCTTACCCTTCGCAGAAAGTCGTCGCAGAAAGGCCGCTTGTGGACATAGTACAAGATCGGATGCTGCGGCCCAATCGACGTCTCTCCCCCTGCTCCAACCAGCGTCGTGTTCAGCCGCACCTCCACCATGTGACCGGTGCTCATGCGGCCTCCCTTCGACATGCTGTGGATGAGCGTCTCGTCGAGGTCGAGAATGAGTGTCTTCTGGTGCTTCAGCGGCATCGGTTCCAGGTTAAGGTACGACGGCTGCCGTCGAGGTATCAGGGGGCGCGGTGGCGCCGGCGTCCTAGGGTACTTGGTGAGGGCACCGGCGGGAGATGTCGGGGACTTGAGCTGCGCGGAGATGTCGGGGGTCGCGAGGTGTCCGGACTTGCCAGTCCTAGAAGCAGTAGACTGGGTCTTTCGGTGCCGTCGGTGCTGTAGTGCGTCGTCGTCGTTTAGTTTTATCCGTATCGATCGCTTGCCTCCTGAGGGATCATCCGTTTCGTCCAGAGACTGTGACCTCGTGCGCCCCGTCGGACTCGTCCCGCTTCGGCGTCTAGATCCCTTCTTGGCAGCATCGCGCTCGGACTCCGAAGTGGCGGATGAATTGGAAGACATGGAAGCCCGCGAGCGTGTCCCGGAGCGTGGACGGCCTCCGCGTCCCAGCGGTGACCCGTCCTTGTCGTCGAGGGTGTGTTTATTCCGAGAAGAACCTAGTTTAAACGACGCCCCCTTGAACCAGCCGTAGAGCTGTTTAAGGGGGTAGAAGGGGGAGAACTTGCCCTGCTCGTCGCACAAGCAGGCGAAGAGGTAAACGCCGGGCGCGGCTAGGGTAGACAGTATCCACCGAAAGGAGTTGATGAGCGAGACTGCGATGCGACGGGGAATCAGATGCCACGACGCAGAGCGCGAGCTCAGTTCCTTGGGCCCGCCCAGAAGGGGCGAGTACTCGCCCACCATGTGTTGCTCCTTGTCTTCGGGGGCGACGTGATCTTGTTCGTCGTCGTTCGGCGATTTGGCGGGCGCGGACTCGTTCGAGGGCGTCTCCGCATCGGAGTCGAGGCCGGACTGTACGAGTCCTAGGGATGTTATCGAGTTGGAGCGCGAAGGAGTTGTGCTGGGTGGCGGCGAGACTCGAGACGAAAGTATATTAAGGGAATTCATCTTCAAGCCGTCCGACCAGCCATGGAGTGTCTGTGACGACCGCAGGACACAGAATCAGCGGGCTCGCGGTGTGCGGGGCGGGTGTTTTGGGACTTGGGGTGAGCGTGGTCGAACGTTTGTGCCGAGGCACCTTCGCGATGGGGGTCGTCGCAATCGATCAGGGCGTGGGCGGAAAACGAATGTGGGATGAGCTGCCTTCGTCGTAGTACGCCGGGGATGTCGTGCGCGCGGTACAAAGGGCGGCTTGTTTCAAGTCCTCAGGGCATGGGAGATGGGGGCGAAAGGGCAGTGGGGGGGGGGGGGGGGCGAAACCGAAGATATCTAGCGCTGCTTAATCTACAAAAGACGAAGTCGTACGCCGCAGTCGGACGCAGGAATGTAGCTCGTCCGGGGCGCAGAGGCCGCAGCAATTGTCGATGGCGAGACAGGACGATACGTCGGTCCTGGCACCAGGACCGCGAGAAAAAGGTATCGGCTTGGCTGCCGGATGTTGGCGGATTACGCTGCGTGGGGGAGTCGGGCGGGCGATCCGGGGCGGAGGGAGGGAGAAGGTCTGACGTTGGGAGTTCCCTGGCAGGTTGAACTAAGGCCCTGGCGCTTGGGCTCGAGCCGGGACTTGGCCTCTGGCGCTCCGGTTGGGATCGCCTAACGTTTCGGGAACTTTGGCCCCGTTCACGTGCTCATGTGGGGTCAGCGTGTTCTTCTGCTTGGTCGACATGCAGCATCACGGCCACTAGAAAAATGCACGGAGCTTAAGGATGCCGAGGGAATGCTAGGGCGGCATCTACCCACGGCTTCGAATTGTGTGCAAATCCCCAGGTTTACACTCCGGCAAGATGGGAGGTTTCTGTCCTCTTAGGTTGTACAGAATACGACCGCCAGTTGCGACACGGACCACGGACCACATAGTGCCGGGTTTGTTGAGGCCACCGTATTTCACCCTAAGAATCAACGGGAATGTCTCGCTCCAGATCGGGAAACGTCGAAAAGAGACCCATGCCCGTCATATCATCAAATCGAAGCCTTAAAACCCTGGTGCGATGGATACGATGGAGCCCCACGGCTGTCGGAAGGCTCGGGGCGGATTCCCTCTTACGGATTGCTGCATGCTGCGGCGTGAAATGGGGTTTCCTGGCTATAGCGGGGTTTGATCCGACAAGTTACAGGGTCCCCGAACCTTAGTGGCATGTCATCTGGCAGTCGTGGAGAAAGTGCCTGCAAGCCGCCCGAAGAATTCGGGGTCGGACAATCGAGTGGTTGACTCATACAACGTACAGCGCCGACGAGACATCCCACCACCAACCACGCACGCCGAGCTGGAGAGAGGTCCGACGGAACGCCCATGAGAAGCAGCCCCCTTCCGTCCCTTTCTCCCCGCATACCCACCTTCAACCTGGTTATACTCCCCCCGGCTCGGTCGCAACGGCTCAATCAGCTGCTGCGCGCTTCGAACCCCACCTTCACCACCGAGGAGGAAATTTCACCTCGCGGATGACGTCCATCAACCCGGCCGGCCAAGCGCCCGCGCTGGCCCTCGAAAAGTTCAACAAGTCGCTCAACGGCAAGGCTCTGGAGGCTTCGATCTACAACCTCACCTCGTCAGTACTCCCCCGGAGCGCCAGCTATTCGCAGTGATGCGGGGTCGCGCGCGCTAACACTCCTGCCGCAGACTCCTCAAGCGACGACAGATCCACGGCTCTGAAGCCTGCGCCATCGCGACTGCGAACCTCCTCCTACAAGTCGTCGCCAAGTCCAAGGTCTCGGACGTCGACCAGCTCCTCGCTCAGATATCGACGGTGGGCAGCAGGCTCGTCGCCGCGCAGCCTAGGGAAGCGGTGGTGGGGAACATTGTCCGGCGCGTGCTAGGGTTAATACGCGACGAGGCTGAGGAGGACAGGAATGAGGATGTGAGCCGGTCGTCGGGGCAGGCGACGCCCACTGGGGCCGAGCCGAGCGCCGTGGGGTCGACGGGGGAGCCGCTCTCGCTGAGGCAGGCCCTCGCCCGGGCGTCCACCCAGAACCCGCCCGGGCCATTCTCGGTACCCAGGACGAAGTCGCTTCTACACCTGCTCTCGCCCGCGGGGCCTACGGACGGCAGCAGCCTCTCCGGCAAGAACGTATCGGGGTCGTCGACGCCGACAGGCCACGGCCGGGCTAAGATCCAGGCCGTGAGGTCGGAGGTGATTGATGGCATCGAGGAGATTAAAGACGAGATCGACCAGGTCGACGACCAGATCTCGGCCAACGCTGAGGCGCAGATTCGGCCAGGCGAGTACGTTATGGTGCACGAGCCGTCGGCCACGGTGCGGCGATTCCTACTTAAAGCGGCGTCAAAGAGGAGGTTCACGGTCATCGTCGTGGTGCACCCGTCTCGACAGCAGGCGGCAAAGACGGTGTATGCCGACCTGAGCAAGGTTCTTGCCAAGCACGGCGTGTCCACGATCAACGTCGTCAGCAGCGCGGTGACAGCCTACATGCCGCACGTCGACAAGGTGGTGCTGGGGTCGCGCGCCGTATTTGCCAACGGGAGTGTCCTCATGGATGCGGGGACGGCGAACATTGCCAGGACGGCGAAGAAGCGGGGCAGCTCGGTCGTCGTCCTCAGCGGCGTCTACAAGTTCAGCCCCGAGATGCCTTTCGACGAGGCGGCGGTGGTGGACTGGGGGAACCCGTCGCTGTCCGTCGACTACTCGGACGGCGACATAGTAAACCACGTAACGGTGCAGGATCCGGTCACGGAGCTGATACCCGAGGGCCTCGTGGACATCTATATCACCAACTTGTAAGTGCCGGCTTTACACTTCCGAATCCGCGTTATTCCAGCTAACCAAGATTCTGCAGGGGTGTCCACTCGCGGGATCATTTGTCCAACATCATCGACGAGCATTACAAGCAGGAGGACCTGGACTTCTATGTTCCCGGAGACACTGATTGAGGGGGGCACCAAGGGTTAGAAAAAAGCGACTAGAGAAGGGTTCAAAGCAGGCGCTATTTAATAGAAATGTTTGGAGGCCTTGCAGTAGAGGAGCCAGATGCGTCATCTGTTATAGGCATGCTATCGTGATGATGTGTCTGCATTCGCATTCGCATTCGGTATGGTTACTATTGAAACAGTATGCGGACTAAGCCGATTCCAGGCCCGGCCTCGGTGTAGGCCTGCCGTTAGGGAGGATTGGCCGTATTGACGCGTCAGCACCCACGCAGGCAACCCCAGTTGGGAATCCGAGCTGGGGTAGCAAAACTGTGGGAATTGCGCCACCATCCCAAACGGCAGGAGGGCCAGCTTCCTTTGGAAGGGTGGTGATGCGCGCTCGTTGGTGCACTTCCGGGGCATGACTCGAAGCCCCCTGCTGTTTATAGTGGGTCTTTTCTAGGCATCAGCCCTGTATTGATGGTGAGATTCAAATGTTCCGTGAAGATGGGTATCCTGCCGAGATAACCGCCCACGTTGCTTGATGACGGATAGGATGCCTCCAGACGGAGTCAGACGCGCAAGCTGAGCCGACGGTGTATTTCTCTGAATGTTGAAGGATGTCTGAAACGGAATTCGACGTTGTCTGAAGTTTGCTGAAGGACAAATACGGTACGCGACGGCAAGTCCACCCGTCCTTCCAAGTTGTACCTTCCGTAACAACCGTATTATATATCCCTCGCGGCCCTCCTTCCTTCCCTTCGTATGTGACGGCGTGACCCCTCCATTTTCTTTTTCACACGAACCCTGCTTCCCTTACTTCTGAGCTATCTAAACCTGTCTTGATCCGGTTGCCCATCAATCAACTCTCTCATCGACACCAGTAAGCTCGACATTGAGGACCTCGTGTCCGGCCGAACCTCATCATGGATCCAAGACACGACGTTCCCCCGCCGCCCTACAGCGAGACCGACATATACTCTGCATCTTCCAACGCTGCCCCCACCAGCTTATCGCCCAGCGCCAGGCGTGGGGAAGACACAATCTCGTCCTCCACAGATGAAATCATCTACACCCCGCCACTAACACCGACCACCGCCCCCAGCGTACCAACTGAGCCAAGGCCTGCCGTTGCCGCCTTTTTAGACTCCCGCCCTGCTCCTTTGGAGATTCCATCGGCGCATCTCGAACACACGATAACCATCAATTCTGAAACTAGACCTGAGGACTTGGCACTCCAGCCAGACTTCGCGACTCGAGATGTGACAGAGCAAGATTGGAGGACCTTTGTTAACTTCCTCCTGCCAGACCACGCTGCACGAAGCAACGAGGCAGTAGTAGACAGGAAGTTGAGGGCTGAGAAAAGTGCGGGAAGCAGTCATGGTGAGGCTGAGGCGCAGTTGGGCTCCATCAGATCAGAAGACGGAAGTGAACCTCAGCCTACGCCGAGGCGAGATGAGATCGAGAGAACTGTCGAAGAGTGGAACACATTCTTCTTTGGTCCGAGAAATATCTCAATCCACTTGAGTCCCGGGCCCGAGGATCGTCAGATGCCAGGTGCCTGGAATCAGTCTTTCGATGCTACTGGGGGAGCTGCCAACAGCGGCCCAGCCGAAACCAATGCAGGCGCGCCGGAAAGAGAGCTCGGAAATCCGAGGTCTTGGGGCCTGGGTGGCTTCCGCATAACCCACGACGGGGTATCGTTCGGCAGGGCCCTGGCAGCGGACAGGAGAGGAATCCGCGTGGGTCCGTTTATGGCCGGTCAGTCCGGCATTAGCTACGCCGGCAGAACCATCGTTGCCGGTGGACAGCATAGCGCCACTTCTGGCCGTGGCTTCCACGGTGTCGCCGATCCCTCACACCCCGGGGCGCCTTGTCAGAGGGGAAGAGGGGCTGGAAGTGCGGATGCCCGCCATGGTCGTTCGTCGTCCTCTTCGAGCTCTTCCGAGTCAGACTCGGAGAGCTCCGATGGCGAGGAGGTTGACGACCTTCTAGATTATGACGAGCTTTTCGACTGGGAAGACTTGGGCGTCGCGCAGTACGCCATCTGTTCAGAGGCCCTGAAGAGGTGGCTCAATGCCCCAGACCAGCACGTCACTAGGGCCGACCTCCGCGAACTCAGACGCCAGATTCGCGGCTGCAACTCCCAACACGAAATCCTGTCGTCGGCGGAGAGGAAGGAGCGTAAGAAGGAGCTCAAGACGCTACTCAAGGCAACGAAGGGCCTCGCGAAGCGGCAGAAGCAGGAGAGGCGGCAGCTGAGGCGACAGGAGAAGCAGAGGAGGCGGGCCGAGCGGAGGGAAAGGAAGCAGCAGGGCAGAGAGATGCGGCGCGCGCGAAGGGAGTCGGGCCGGAGGGGTCGTGCCCCGCCTATCCCCCCGATGCCTGCGATGCCGTCTATACCATCTATGCCGCCTGCACCTCCTGCACCACCCGCACCGCCCGCACCGCCCGCACCGCCCGCACCGCCCGCACCGCCCGCACCACCTGCGCCGCCCTCGCCTTGCCCTCAGAGGGGTCCACCGAGCTTCTTTGGCCGCCACAGCCCACACCATCAAAGTTCATTTGCGCACCAGGCATACCATGGCCGGCCCGGTTTCTTTGCTCACCAGGGTGCATATCAAGGCCGGTCAGGTTTCGTTCCCCAGTACACAGCCCCTGGTGGCTGGCCGACCACAACGTCATCCGAGCAGAATCGGCATCGCGGCCGCCATGAGGGACTCGCCGCGGCAGCTAAGAAGCTCGAGGCAAGAATAGTCGAGAGAACGGCCGCGCTGAGCCGCCTGGAGAGCGAGACGGCAAACAACCCGCCCGCGAGGGGCTGGGCCGCCAGAAGGGTGGAGGGGCGGAAGCACGCGCTCGAAAAGGAGATTGAGTCGCTGCAGCTTTCGATGGAAGGTCTGCGGATGAGTGCGGACGATGAGTACGCGAAGAGGGTTGCGGAGGAGGGGAGTGCCGCGCGTGCTTGACGTTTCCTTGAAAGTTTAACAACGTTCACTCTTTGGCCAAGGCTGATGATGTGTATGAATTGCTTTTAATTTCCTTGCGCCAATACGGGTTATGGAGCTAGCTCGCCGTCGACACTTAGTTTCTAATGACAATGAGATACCACTTACGTTTTCGCTCGGGCGCAACTCGTACCACCGTAGCTCGGAAGGGAGCCGCCTTGGAATGCTAAGCCCAACCAACGCCGTTTTCGTGCCCATCCATTCTATAGAATCCCTGAGACCACGACGCCTCCTTTATCCGCACGTAATAGCAGCCATTCTCAAACCCCGCACCTAGGCGATGGAACATGCCCTCTAAGCCTTGGTCTCATCCCTCTCCACCAGCTCCCCGACGCCCAGCGCCCTCCCCACCTTGACCTTCTGCTTCTTCTCCTTCTCCGCCTTGCCCACGTC
The DNA here is from genome assembly GCA_025503055.1 of Sordariomycetes sp. B11D1. Classification (NCBI taxonomy): domain Eukaryota; kingdom Fungi; phylum Ascomycota; class Sordariomycetes; species Sordariomycetes sp. B11D1. The sequence goes on along the minus strand of JAMFQS010000003.1, from coordinate 574,560 downwards.
GCCGACGGGCTCACCCTCGTCCACACCCTCGGACCCCGCTTCCCTCGCCTTGATCTCCTTCTTCTTCTCGCCGTCCTCACCCACCTCCTCCTCGCCTTCTTCCTCTTCCTCCTCCGCGCGGATCTGGTCGCGTATGAAGCCGAGGTCGAGCTTCATGCAGAAGGCGTCCTCGCCGTCGGCGTAATACTTCGCCTCAGTCTTCTCGGTGTCGAAGCCGAGAGTTTCGCGGTAGAGGTGGATGGCGGCCTCATTTGAGACGCGGACGTGGAGGGAGACGTACTGGGCGCCGAAGGACTCGACCATTGCTAGTTCTGTACCCGGCGTCGCAATCCGTTAGCAACCGCGCCGTTCATGTTTGTGTTGCGGAAGGGGGGTGTCAGGGGGGAGAACATACGACTCTGCCTCATCAGCTTCTCCGCGATCCCCAGCCTCCGATGCGTCCTCATGACGCTAAGGCTGGTGATGTGCCCATGCTGCACGCCGTCCGTCGGCTCCTCCTCCATCTTGGCGAGGACATACCCCACGATCTTGGGGTAGTCGTAGGCGGAGCGCTTGGGGCGCGAGGCGTCGACGGCGACGTAGGAGAGCTGGGGCCACGAGAGCGCGTGGTAGAGGTAGTACTTTAGGAAGTAGTTCTCGGGGAGGTTCTCGATGTTGGCGTGCTGGATCAGCGGGAGGTCCGAGGGGCGGAGGACGCGGATGTCCATCTTGGGCAATGGGCGCTTCGGCGCGTGGATTCGGGGAGGAGCGTTTGCGGAACGGGAGGTGGGGTGGGTTGCGATAGTCGTCGGGTGGCGGGTGTTGGCGAGGCCGGGGGTTTGATGTTGGTGGTTTTGTGTGCTGTTGGCTGTATGAGAGCTTTACGTGACGAGGTGAGGGACGGGTGAGGGGCAGATTTTGGGCGGTGGCTCGGTGTGGGGCTCCCGCAGTGGGGAGCTGGCGGGATCCTCTGGGCCATGCGCCAAGATTGTTTGTGGCCTTGAAAGTTCGCATTACTTCTTTGTCGGGCGATTCGCCGGCTCACTGATGTCCGCTAACCTGGGTTACGAACTCACATTCCTCCCGATATAAACATAAAAGAGACCCACGGAACGAGGTTTCGATACAAGCCCCCCCAGTCTTCACTATGCTTCCTAGGGGAAATATCAACCCTAAGGTTCGTATTTTCCGCTTCTATCAACAACCTCGCCTGCTTCAACTAACACCGGGCCTATAGACCGTCGCGGCCCCATTGGCAGCCTTCACGATGGCGTGGGTCCTCTTCGCGTAAGTTCATGAGTTCGGGTTTCTTAAAGGGGCCCGGGCTCACGGTGCTTTAGATACACGAGGTCCTCAATGCGTGCTGCGAAGGAGGAAGCGGTAAGTGCTGCGCCCTTTTTGTTCTCTCTACTACTTGAAAGGGCACAATTCTCACAGGTAGCAGAGGAACAGATCCATGGGGTATAGAAGTAGCCCGAACAAAGAGCCGTGATGTACGTTGCGGAGTGGAGAAGTTCGGGCTTTCGTGCTCTTGACGGATGACTGTTTCGAAGGCATCGTGATTAGTCTTGAAGATGCAGACAGATGTGGTCACGAGATAGGGCGTGGGGTTCACTGGCGACTCAGACCACCGTTGAACATACCTCGTCAGTGAGATGCGCTTCCAGTGGTGTATCGATGCTCAGATACGACAGGATATTGGACGAAGCAAGCGTCTTGGATAGTCACAATTAGGGTCAGGCGTCCCTCCGCTCTTCAGATAGCAAGCACCTGCCTTCGCATCGTCTACGTTCCAGGCATATGCGCATGAAGTCTGCTACCAGCTTTGGCGGCGTAGTCTACAAGTATCTTTTAGGTCCCAACTCGAGACGCCGCCATCGTTCATTTACCGTTTAAACCAGATCCTCATCAGCTGAATGGAAAGCGATGTGAGATGGTTGAGTACCTCCGAGCCGAGGTCTATATTTCAGCTGTAGGCGCCAATCCCTTGCCGCGGTATAAACTGGCGTCAATGCAGACCTCTTTGCACCTTCGAACACCGGGGTTACTTATGGTGGTTCGTTTCAGCAAAGCCAGGTTTATGAGAGCGGGTAGAGGAAACCGAGAGCCGCGGCAATGGAAACGCACCCCGTGGCAGAGCCTAGCACTTAGAGATGTGACCTCACAACAGTTGTAGAAACCTTTTGCGTTCTTGAGGTCTGGTTGGTAGTAGAGTAGCGAGGCGAGTACGGGGTCTTTCCTCTCGTCAAAATCGAGAAAATGCTCCAAAGCACAGCATGCTTATCGAACTAGTCTGATATGTCAATGACCGCGAAATGTTTGGCAGAAGGTGCTAAACCAAGAGGCACCTTCCTTGATACCCGTCGTGCCTGGCCTTAGTAAGCCTTCATCATGCGCAGGATAGCCCGTGATCCTCCTCGACCTTGGTGCAAGCCGGCTTCACCCGTAACTAAGGGTTAGGCTAGACATGTGACCAAGCAATCCTCACTAACCTTGCAATGGAGGCTAGAGTCTCCGCCCATTCGATTCGCCGATAGACAGCCCCCGAAGCGAGGGCGGATGGATGGCAAAACGTGCCAAAGCCCAGGCAATCAGAGAACGACATTTCTCGCGACGGCGTGCTGATGAGCCAACAATGACGGAGTCGAGTGGGAAGGGCTGGGCTGGGACTTGGGACAGCTCCCGCCTCCTTCAGATACTTGCGAGGGTGTTTTTGATGGGAACGGGCCAATCTATGTGCGTTTCTCTGGGGTTTGGAGAGGATACGATGTGCAAGCAGTGGGGGCGATGACGAAACTTCGAAGCCCCCATCGTGGGGACGGATACAAGCCCGGAGAAGCCGACTGGGATAATCCACGCGAACTCCCGTAAAAAGCCGCCCGAGGCCCACACGAGCTCTGGACGCGAAAGGGGACGAATCGGGACTGCCAGAACTGGGAAACCCCGAAAGAAACGGATGCATCGAGACCGCATGCGCCGAACCGACCCGCCCGGCTGATGGAACAAGTAGCTCTGGCCGACTGGACTGCGGAGCCCCAGTGCAGAGGCATAATGTCGCACAGTCCTCCGCCCAAAAAGGCTCAGTTCAAGGTTCCAAATTGTATCAAGGTACAGGATCCTCCACCCATACTCCTGCTTCCCCGCCATTGCCTCTGAACAGGGAAGGAGCCAAACTCTCTGCTAGAGCGGGTGTGGACTCAAGTCAATTTCTGTGCGCGAAAGCTTCCTGCGAGATTACCCAGTGGGGATTCCCTTTGTCTCTCAAAACACCACACCCCACAGTTTCTCTTCTTCCATGCTCTCCCTTTCCGCCCGTATACCGCCTTGACCTCTTCCGCCTATCCCATACATTTTGAGCACGGCGCTGTGACTTGGCCCGCCCCGACATTTCCCTCGGCACCTGGACCTTCTCGGCCAGGGAACGGAGCCAGCCAATCTTCTCCGGCAATTGGCGTGGCCTTCCCCCCACCAACTTTGATATCCCGACTGCGGCTCCTGCCGGAGAATTCACGTCCAGCGAGGAGAAATGCCACACGACCGCCGCAACGAACAACCACCCGCATCACCCTCGAATCCCGACAGCACCAGCTCTTCCGCGAACGCCGAATATGATGCGCGCGGCCTCCAGGACTCCCCGTATGCGCTCGACCACACCTCCCCATTCACGACGACCCGCCCTCCCAGCAAGAACGGAGATGTGCCAAGCATGAAGCATCCTCCGGATCTGACGCCCTTCCAGAGCTGGACCATACGGGCCACCGACAGTCAGTTTCATGCCACAGGAGGTGCGATTGGGGGTATCGCCTCGGGCATCGTGACCTGCCCGCTGGACGTGATCAAGACAAAGTTGCAGGCCCAGGGCGGATTCACCCCCATCGTGAAGGGAGGCGGCCATGTGGGACACCCCAAAATGTACAATGGCCTAGTGGGCACTGCTACCATAATATGGCGGAGCGAAGGCCTGCGGGGCATGTATAGAGGCCTGGGACCCATCGTGATGGGTTACCTGCCGACCTGGGCCGTCTGGTTCACAGTCTACAACAAGGCCAAGGGCTGGCTGGGGAAGTACTATAGTATGCTATCGTCCCAGAGCCAGGCTTTCGCCCCGGTGCCCTTCTCCGCCCCGTTCCGGAGAACCCGCAGCTGACACGAGTTGTTAGAACACGACTTCCCAGTAAACCTCTGCTCCTCCGTCATAGCCGGCGCGAGCAGCACCATCGCCACCAACCCGATATGGGTCATCAAGACCCGCCTCATGTCCCAGTCGGCCACACACCAAGTCGGGCTACACTATGACGTCTTTCCCAAGTCGGCAAGCACCCCGACCTCACGGCCGACGCTCCAGGTGCCGTGGCACTACAGGTCCACGCTCGACGCCGCCCGGAAGATGTACACCTCGGAGGGCATACTCTCTTTCTACTCGGGCCTGACGCCGGCGCTCCTCGGCCTTTCCCACGTGGCGGTGCAGTTCCCCGCATACGAGTACCTCAAGACCAAGTTCACGGGACGGCCCATGGGCGGGATCCAGACCGAGGCGGGGGATAAGACGTACCGCCAGATGTTGGGCGTCCTCTGCGCCACCATACTCAGCAAGATCATGGCAAGCAGCGCCACGTACCCACACGAGGTGATCCGCACGCGGCTGCAGACGCAGAGGCGGCCCATGGCGGGCGAGCAGTACCTCCAGGGCCTCAACATCGCGCCCGAGGGCGGCCGGCAGCCCGAGGCGGCGCAAGGGCCCAAGTACCGCGGGGTGGTGCACACGTTCCGGACGATACTGCGCGAGGAGGGGTGGAGGGCGTTCTACGCGGGCATGGGAACCAACATGATGCGCGCGGTGCCAGCGGCGACGGTCACGATGTGCACGTACGAGTACTGCATGGCGACGTTCCGCAAGACAAAGAGCGACGTCCAGGCGAGCATAGCTGCGTCGCAGGAGGAGGAGCTCAATCTCTCGTGAGGTGAAGAACAGACATATCTGATAAATGATACAGAGGTATTCGATGCATTGCCGGTAAGGTAAACGGAGGAGGAGAAGGGGGTCGCTTCTTGAGATACCCATGAAAGCATAGACGTAACCTAGTTGAGCGCATCGAAAGTCTCATTGGCCTTTCCTGGCGGTTCAGGGATAGAAGGAAGAGGTGGGCTGGGGTGTCGGCGGCGTTTTTGAGCTTTGGACTACTCGCCAAAGGGGAGACTTTAGTTCAATTCCATCGTTTTTACTCGTTTGGTTCCGGGGCTTGAGATGGGCGAGGCAGGGGAGTATGGCATGGCTGCGGAATATCACTCTTCCGTGCTTGTCGTGGTGCCCTAGTTGACGCGAGCTGCAGAGGATCTGGTGCGCCGAATATGCGCGCGGGCGACGACCCCTGGGACCCGGGCTGTGCCCGGTACGCACATGACCAACCTCGCTTGGGCAATCTGGACCACTTTAGACCAGTCCAACCCCCGGAATCGGGGGCTAGCAAAGGGGGGGGGGGTGACCTTGTCGGTTTTACCCACGAGGGATCCACGAAACTAGCAAGGACGGGTCGCAGTAGCAACGCCTGCGCCCAGCGGGCGCGCCTTCCGAGCTGGCGAAAGCTCACGCCCCGAGCTGTCGCTGTCGCGCAATCTCATTGGCTCGCGCTGGCCCAGCTCACTCGCCGGAAGAGGGAGCCGCCCCCGGACACCTCCGTCGCCCTTCCCCTTCTTTCTTTTTCTCGTTGCGCACGAGATAGTTTCGCGTTCGCACAAATACACTCTTGTGCTCCGTTCCTGGATCTCATCCGCTCTACTTCTAGCCCCCGCCCCCCGTCTCTTTTTTTCTACATAAACCTACCCTGCGCTTTTTCAAGAGCGCACTCGCAAAGCCGCAGCAGCCATGCCTCCCGTCCTCCGCAAGCGCAAGGAGCGCGAGGCGCCCCCTCCGCCGCCCGCCAAGAAGGCGGCTACGAAGCCAAAGGCAGCCCCCAAGGCCAAGGCCGAGCCGGCGAAGGAGGCGCCCGTGAAGAAGGCTGCTGAGAAGCCGACGGAGACCGAGGAACCGCTGGCTGAGAAGCCTGCCGTGGGCGATGTTATTGAGCTTGAGGGCTTTGGCGGTGAGATTGAGACGAACGATGGGAAGAAGGTTACGTTGAAAAAGCTCGTTGAGGAGTCGGAGGGGGGTGTGGTGCTGTTTACGTATCCGAAGGCTTCGACGCCGGGGTGTAAGTAGATCCCCGGTCCAACTTCATCTCACCCCCATCCCCACGCTAGAAGCGCCACTGCGCATCCCATAAACACTCCCAAGGCGCAGCCCGTCCTCACAACACCGATGGCACTCGCTAGGCTTCTCACTAACGACCCGGCAGGCACCAAGCAGGTCTGCTTCTTCCGCGACAGCCACGATGACCTCACAAAGACCGGTCTTGCCATCTACGGCCTCTCGGCCGACTCGGGCAAGGCCAACACGACGTTCCGCACCAAGCACGAGCTGCCGTACCCGCTCCTGTGCGACCCGGCCGCAACGCTCATCGGCGCCATCGGCCTGAAGAAGACGCCCAAGGGGACGCAGAGAGGCGTGTTCGTCGTGGATAAGGAGGGCAAGGTGCTTGCGGCGCAGGCGGGGAGTCCGGATGGGACTGTCAAGGTTGTGAAGGGGCTGGTTGAGGAGGGTGTTAATGGGAAGGAGGAGGGGAAGGGGAAGGGTGAGGAAGAGAAGGGAAAGGATGAGGAAGAGAATGGAAAGAACGAGGAGGAGAAGGAGTAAGGGCGTGAGAGCCGTCCAGGAAAAGATGGCCCGTGGTGCTTGTGAATCGTTTGTTCTTCGTTTTGTACTGCACTGGCGATGGATAGGTATGATATGGGAGTCGGAGGGTCTTGGTGTACGGAGTGATGGTATTGGTATGGGAGGACCTACGCAATTGAGCTCAGTTTTTCGTATTATCGCGCCCAGCGCGTCCAAGCTGAAGGAACCGGGATTGGGTGTTCTTGGCTGAGCCGTACTACGCAGGAGTACAGTTAGATGTGCGAGGTAGACTCACTGGGGACGACGAAAACGTAAGAACGCAAGCTAAGGTCACTTGTCACTGTGCCGAAGGGGGCGATGCCTGGGTGGACGACGGGTCCCGCCCACCCCTGCGATGCCGAGGTTTACCCGCCAGCCACGGCAATCCGATCCAATTCGCTCTGCCAAATATCGCACCGGGCCTCAGCTGCATCACCACCTCACGACACACCTCAATTGACACTGGTCCCACGTCACCGCCCAAAATGATGGCGTCCAAAGTGGTAGCGAAGGCCGCCGGCGGCGTCGTCGAGATCTCCAAGGTACGCCTGGCCCAACCCGCCGTCCCCAATTCGTCCGGCAGCACCCGGCACGAGGTCACCACTCCCCGGACAACCCGCTAACCCGGTGTGCCCCCCCCCACCAACCAGAAACAAACCCTCCAGTCCACCGGCGTCTGGGAGCGCATCCGCCGCGCCCTGTCCATCGACCCGAACCGCTCCAACGGTGTGCCGCTCAACCCCCACTACCGGAACCCGCCCCCCGGCACCAACGACCCGCTGTCCTACACCGACCCCGTGACCGCGCCCGCGGGCGACATCGCCGATAACCCCTACTGGAAGCGCGACACGCGGCGCGCGTACCCCCGCCTCAGCACCGTGACGCAGTCGGACGCCGTGGCGCTGCTGACGGTCGGGAGCGAGGCGGCGCCTAAGAAGGAGCTGATTGGGGAGGAGGGCGCGAAGGCGCTGGTCGAGGCGAAGGGCGAGGGCGAGAAGGGGCTCGCGGCGTTCTTTGAGGGGAGCAAGGACGCGGCGAAGGGGGTGCTGGTTAACGGGATGCCGCCTCTGCCGAGCGGGCATAGCCTGGGCAGCGGGGAGTGGAATGTGCACAAGTATAGGCTTGAGGAGGAGCAGGCCTACGGGGGGGCGTAAGTTCTTGGGCTCCTTTGTTTTCCTTTCGAGGTCGGCATCGTGGCGGTTGCTAACATTTGTGCGTAGGTACCCTTGCAGGTCTTTCCAGTAGGAACTCCGTGGCAGATGGGAGGAGCGAAGGGGGTATAGAGAAGAAGTGTTAGAGTCTAGAGTCAATTCATATGTACATGTCTCGAACTCTGCGTGTCCGCATCGTGATGTCTCCATCAGGGGTATAATGTGCCTCTATCCCAGAAACTGCCGCCTGCCCAGGCGTCCCCAGCTTCCCGTCCTCCCGGCACTCCAATGCCCGGCCCTCTCGCACCCTAGGTCTCCGCGCCCTTAGATGCCACCCCGGCCTTGGGACCCGTGTCCTTCGCCTGCCTCCCCCCCACCATCTTCTCCACGATTCTCGCCTTCCCCTGCGCCCTCTTAAGCCTGTCGTCAAAGTCCTGCACCGCCTCGTCGCTATTCTCCGTCGACAGCGTCCCGGGCTCCATGAGCGCGTGCACCGTTTCGATGTTCCTCGCCAGCCGCGCGTTATCCGGCAGCTGCGGGAGCTCGTCCCTCTTCCCCTCCCCACCGGCCTCTGTGCCCGACCTCTCCCGGCTCTCGGCTGGAGAGTTGGACTGGCGCGAGATGGCGGGCGTCCTGTTCGCCCACACGACGGACCGCCCGTACAGCCTCCCGCTCTCGACGAACTTGTCGAAGCCCTTGCCCATTCCCACGGAGCGGCCCTCGAGTTTCCCCGCCAGCTCGCCGTCTGCGATGCCTTTTTCGTAGCCTTGGGTGTAGAGGGTCTCTTCTAGGGAGAGGGCCCCGTCAAAGAGGTCGTCCATCTTTTTGTGTCTTTTCCTTTTCCTTTCCCTATTTTTTTTTTTTTTTTCAGTGACTCCGGGGTTGATATTTTGGTTTTTTTTTTTCCGTTAACTGAATGACAGATGGAAGCTCCTTGAGAGAAAAAAAAAAGGAGCGCCCGTAAAGAGAGTGAGTGCGTGGAGTGCCTGGCGTTATTTGATATGGGGTGAGAGTGATTCCGTGGAGGGGTGGTTTGAGGGCGATTGTTAATCTTTGGCGGGGTAGGATGAGTTTCTCGCCCGCTTACAACTAGTGGCGACTTTTGACACATTCACTCACCAACCGCCATTTTCATGGGCTACACGGTTGAAATGCTGGGCCATGAGAGATCGGAGGTTGTTCCACTGTAAATTTGAATATTCATTCTCTACTAATCCTATACAAACCAGTTGACCCTGTACACCCAATGCTGCAAGAGAACCCCCGCAACCCCACCTACTGCGTTCCCATCAGCATCCCCCCGTTCGCCGAGACAACCTGCCCCGTAACCCACCCCGCCTCCGGTAGACACAGCATCCCAACAACCCCCGCCACCTCATCAGGATACGCCGGCCTCCCGCCGCTCGTCTTCGCGTCCTCGACAATATTCTGCGCGTCGACGCCCTCCCGCGCCCTCATGAGCGGCGAGTGCTCGATGAACGGCTTGATCAGCCTCTTGAACTCGTCCGTGTTGCGGTCGTACATGTCCGTCAGCACGGGGCCCGGGTTAATCGCATTGACTGTGCAGTTCTCCGACAGCTCGCGCGCCCACGTCCGCGTCATGGCCTCGAGCGCCGCCTTGGTGCCGCCGTAGACCGACTGCCCCACGAAGCCGCACCCGGCGCTGACGGAGCTGAGGTTGACGATGCGGCCGGAGCGGTCCGTGGGGAGGTACGGCTGCGCGGCCTGGATCAGGAGGAGCGGGCCCAGGACGTTTACCTTGTACGAGGCGTCGAAGTCGGAGATCTGGATGTCGGGGATCTTGTTGTTGTAAGCTACGCCCGCGTTGTTGACGATGATGTCGATCTGGAATTTGCCGTCTGTCGTGAAGGCGGATTTGACGGCCTCAACGAGCGTCGTGGCGCCCGTCGGCGCCCCGAGGTCTGCCTGGGCGATGCAAGTGCGGATTTTGTGCTTGCTCTGGAGGGACTGCGAGAGGGACTCCGTTGGGGCCTGGGAGCCCGGGGAGGTGTAGCAGAGGGCGAGGTTGGCGCCCTTGGAGGCCAGGTGCTCTACAATGGAAATGCCAATGCCTGCAAGAGTGTTAGACGCTGTAGTGGCGCGCGGGGGAGACGGCCTTACCTCGGGATGCGCCCGTGACGACGGCGAGCTTCCCCTCGAGAGGCCGCGACATGGTGATGGTGTGTAAGAGGTGCGGAGTTGGCTTGAGAAGGTGGTTTTACGTTCCGGGACTCTCGCTCACAGCAGGAAGCTTCCAAGTAAAAGTGTAGTCTTAGGGGATCAATTGACAGAGAGATACAGGCTTCCCTCCCCGGCCGGCCCCCCCCCCCCCCCACGAACGCACGGCTGCCCGCTCTTTATATATTGCCACGGAAGCCCACGCTCGACGCCGGGAAGCTGCCCCGCCATCGAGCTCCGTTGGAGGGGCACTCTAAATTCCCAGAGCTTGCCGCACCAATGAGCGCCGCTAGACACCCGCTCCAGGCGCTAGCCGGTCCGGAGGCGACGACAGTTGCGGACCGCGTGCGCGCTGTTAGCTTGTGTGTTAGTCTCTGACATCGCAATAATCTTCTTCCGAACCAGTTGTCTTGCGAGTTGCGCTTCGAGGCGGAGCCTTGAGCGTGGAGCTGTGGGTGTTGAAGCGTCGAGGCGATCGCGGCACTTTTGTCCGGGTGAAAGGGCCGAGAAGCGACGTTTCATGCCCGTGGCTATCCGGGTGGTGTACACCCAGAGTGTCCCAAGTGCATCGTAGATGGAAACGGACAGATTGTCATGAATAGCTTTGGATTTCGTACGAATTCACGGGCACGGCAGATGTAAAGCATCCAAACAGCAGTGAGCTCGGTCCGGCCTAGCGCTCCAGCGGAAGCTCCCAGCGCCCATACCGCGGCGCCCATCACGTGACATCACCCGAGTTCACCCGCGGACCCGCCGGCCGGGCCAAAAATCCAATCCAATCAACCTCGTCCGATTCTAATCGAGGGAATTTGAGCATCACACCCCCAAGCTTCCAGCAAAAGGACGTCCCGAAGGTCTCTCCCTCGCCTCCGCCACTCACACCAATTCGGACGCTCGCCCGAACCCGAACGAAACGCGAAAACCCCCCTGCCGAACAAACACAGCCAAGATGACGACTCCCGGGACGAGCATTACGGGCCGCCTCACGACTTTCGTCAACAGGCGCCCGTGGCTGCAGAACTTCGTGTACACGCTCAACGACTTCCAGTCCAAGAACTACAGGCAGCTCGGTCTCAGGTAGGCACGCTTCCCGCCCTCGATTCGCCGGCCATTGGATGAGCCGAGGCGCTTGTTGGAGCTGGAAGGGGCCTTCAATTGGCGGGACCTCGGGAGGAGTGGAAGGGGGGAATGATTGGGTCGTGGTCTGGTGAGCGTTAAGGCGATGGCTGACTTGGGGGGAAATTGATAGGTACGACGACTGCCTCGACATCGAGGAGACGGAGGTTGGCCAGCTCGCGCTGAAGCGCCTCGAGGCCAAGGAGGCGTATGACCGCGTGTACCGCATCCGCCGCGCGGTGCAGCTCTCGCTCCAGCAGAAGATCCTCCCCAAGGAGCAGTGGACCACCCGGGAGCAGGTGAGTTTATACCCCTCTCTTTCTCTCATACCTTCTCTATGCTCTTCTCCGCCAGTCCTCCCGTTGCTGCGGTTCCGCGGCTCCGGTTGGGGGGTAGAGGAAGGGAACGCTTAGCTTGGGCAGTTGTAGGAGCAAACTTGCTAACCATTCCGGGACAACAGGACAAGCCCTACATCTCTCACATCATCGCGCAGATCGAGGCCGAGAAGAAGGAGAAGGTCGCGCTCGACACGATGGAGGTCGTCAAGGGCCACTAAGCACCTTCCGGGCTTGGGCTTGGTTGGTTTGGTTTCATTGACGGCGTGTGTGAGGAGCGGTTAGAAGAAGGACAAAGGCACCGGCCGTTCTCCGAAGGGCGTTTTCCTTGCTCTCGGGAATGGCTCCCGTTGTATGCTACCACTGTATAGAATCGCGATGGTCAATCTTGGAAGATATAGAGTCCCACTATTGAGCCGGGTAGTCCTCTGCTGTATCGTCCTTGGGCTCAGAAGCAGGGGGACCTAACGCAGTGGCACCTGCTGTGAGCTTCAGTCCGTCCAACATCAAGGGTTCATGAAGTGTGGGAGCGCTGCCGCCCATATCCTGGGTCTACCTACCAACAGTCTCGGGCCAGGATCCGTAACAGACCACATCCCATCAGTCTATTCAACCAGTCTACGCAAAAGCCCGATTCTTTCAGATATCACATGCCGAAACCCCGGAACGGATAACAAACGCCCATTCCAATTTTGCGCCACGAGATGACACTCGGAACACAAACTTGCCCATTCTCCCATCATAAGCGTACCTTCACTACCAAACACACAAGTTTCCACCTGGACAGTAAAACAAGCCTGGATAGCAGTCTAATATTACACAAAGCAAACAGGTCCCCCACAAACAAGACGTATATAGAAATGGGGGGAGAAACAAGCATGACACGTCTTATAACGCCCGGGAGAAAACAGCAGGGAAAACGGCAAGAATACGTCCGTGAAAGAGGCCCCGAACGCCAGCGTTTCGTGAGGATATATGTTTAGTTCGAGGGCGATTAGGGGATGCCGTCAACGGTAGAGCACAGATAGGCTAGGAGTCTTGAGATGCCACGGTGTTGGCATGCCCATGGCGCTACCTGCGCTCTCTTGCCCGACACCGCTGGCGTGACCCGCCGAAGTGAGGCCGACGCCGACCAGGTACAGTTTCAAGAGCCTCTCAAGCGTTGCTCTTCTCGGCGGTGTCGATGTGCCAGACGACGTAGCTGGGCAGGCCGATGACCTGGTATCCGGCCCTCTTGGCCATCCGCGCGAAACCCTCGGTCTCGGCCTGGTTCTCGAAGGCATAGCAGGGGAAGTTGATGCCTGGACGTCAGATCAGTCAGTATCAATACTTCATATCTGGAGGATGCGTTGGGTTGCCCATACCAGAGCGGTGCACGTCAGCCTTGACGAGGATGCTGACACCGCCAATGCCGTCAAGCTCAATCTCCTCGTGCTGGTTGCCGCGCCAGTCGCCCATCTTGGCCATGTAGTTGCGGCCCGTCTTGTACTGCTTGTAACCTGGGACTCCTGTTAGTGCCAAGCGGGAGATATAAGGGACTGAGATTCCTTACCCTCAGCAAGGACAACATCCTCATCCAAAGTCTCACGGAGCTTGCGCCCCTGGTCTGACTCTATCCAAGAGTTGTAGTCGACTGCAAACTGTTAGATTGCCGTTAGAATTCCGGTTGCGGTAGGATCCTCGACTTACATCGCCCCTCAATGTCACGGCCGTCCTTAAGCCGATGGAACCAGATGTCTACAAGAATGTTAGCTGCCGCTCCAAAGCGCATCTCGTACCGGGGGTATACTGACTGGGAACGATAATGTCCTTGTCGTGACTAATAAAGTCCTCCAGGATCCTCTTCGGGCTCTCAACGATATCTACGTCCCGCCAGTAGACCCACGAGTGCTCGGGCTTCATGGCCACAGAGAGCAGGTAGTTTCTCGCCCTGCCCATCGCCTTCCGCCGGGGACCCTGCGCCTCGAAAGAGTGCCTGTACTCGACGTCCTGGCTCAGCTCGAACCCAAAGTCCTTGTCATAGATGCCGACGCTGTTGAATGGCTCGACCTCGGTTCCGTTCTGGATACGGTCCAGTTCGGCGGCGAGGACGATCTTGGTCTGCGGCGACGAGTCGGAGATGAGGAACCCGAGATCGATCAGATGGTGGGGGTACGTGAGCTCGGAGAGCAGCTTGAAGTAGGTTGGGAGGTGCTGCTCGGCATCCTTTAGCGGCGTGAGAATGAGGACCCGCTCCTCGCGCTTGAGGGCGTCCCGCGTCGACTTGATCTCATTCAGGTCATAGTGCTGTATGCTTGGGGACGCGATCTCGAGCGGCCTGTGGCGGTTGAATAGCACGGGCGTGTGGAGGTGACCGTGCCACGCCGCCTCCTCCCGGGCGGACATGTCCATCGGCGCCTTCGATGGGCCCCAGCAGTAGAAGCTACAGAATCACACGTCAGCACATGTCGCCCGCGACGCGATCGCGCACGGCGATCCATGCCATGCCCGCTGGTTGCCTTTCTTACTTTTGCATGTCCGACGCTGAGCTCAGACTCCGGTATAGTAATATGATGCCCCCGACCACGGCAATGGATAGCAGGACCCGCGTCCTCGCGACGTACGACCATATCGCCCGCGGGGGCGGTAGCTGCGCCCTCGCCGCCTGGAAGTTGTACCCCTTGGGGATAAGCATCGTCACTAATCGAGGCCGCCGCGCCGCGCTACGTCAAGAGGAGAGATCCGAAGCCTATCGGTTGTCGGTTTCAATTGCGACGTAAAACCACGAAATGTGAGTTGCCGAGCCGTTCTTTGACGGTCCGAATCTGCTTGCGAAGGGCGTGATCTAGTCGCGTAGTGCTGGCGGTTGTGGTTGTTGAACGTGTTGCGAAATCTCCCGGCACTTCCACGTCGCTAAGGGGCGAAGGAAAATAGTACAAGCATATTTCTCGAACGGTCCATAAGTACTATTTCGAGCTAAGTACCTGTGGCTGAGGCTCGAGGTACTTCTCGGTTGATGGCACCGTCGGCCATTTTCTGCGGAATTTGGGGCAAAAACATGCCTTCAGAATGTACCGGGGGTGGTACCTATACTAGCTCGTTCCACAGCTAACGCCTCCCCATGCCATTGGTAAAAGTTACTGACTCTCTCCGCAGCTGAACCCGTGTCACTCCCCAAACCTTGTGGGCAACATTTTCAGGCCGAGAATACCAAAAAAAGAACCGACACGAAAGTTCCACCTAGAACACGCACTGGAAAGGGTGTGCCCGAAATACGAAGGACGAGCCAACAGCTTCAGGCCAACCGCTGCAGCATACGCTCCTCATGCACCGGCGCGAGCTCCATCACAACCAGACTAGATAACGCGACTTTCAAGGACGGTGGTGAGGATCCGGTAATAATGTGACAGGGGTGGACAGGGGTAACGCGTGGGCCCATGGATTTGCCGTCCAACTGCGGCACCAATACAGATCCCACCACTCAGCGGCGCTGCTAATTTGCTTGACCTCTGGATAATGCGACTCAAAAACCTGCTAACTCGGTCGCTAATTTACGTAATCGAGCTACGGAGACATGTGATTGGTCATTGCAGGGAGCCGATCGAACCTTGAGCGGCGCCGGTGCCCGAAAACAAGAAGGCTGTGTTCGCGAAGACTGGCTTAAACCTAGCATCTCAGATTGTGGCGCTGCTTTGCTTTTGTCGAAATGTACAGAGTACCAATCTCTATTTCGAACGCCCTGTTTTCCTCTCTGGGAGGTGAAGCGGACATCGCAGCTTTGGTCAATATACGAGTGTGATGGCATTTCCATCACCTCGGACCGACGCTTTCACCGCCATGAGCTAACCAAAATTGGAATGCCACTATCCGCGCCCACTAACCTCCAGCCAGTCAACTGTCTACGGCAGTTCCGCAACCCTATCCTTGAAGACCTGCTCCGCCCTCTGCCAGACGCCCTCGGTCTCCCGACGATCTAGGGTGAGCAGAGCGGGCAGCAGTAGGCTCGAGAACTCGTCGCTGCTCTCGCGGGCGACTAGTGTGGGAAGGTGGTCGATGGCAACAATCCTTAGCTCCGGCCCGTCAATCTTACCCGAGGCGGGAATCGTCGGGCTGTCAAACGAGCTGTAGTCGGAGTAGACGGGGATCGGGTTGTTCTCGCTGTTGGGGTCGCAGCTGACGTCGCAGATGACGCGCAGCCGTCTTCCAGGCGCGGAGAGGGATTCAAAAGTGCAGAAGGGGGGCGTCTTGTGGGGCCCGAGGTAGACGCAGTTGATGAAGATGTCTGACTCGGCGATCTCAGGGAAGGGGCCCCCGCGGCTCGTCTCCGCCATGTCCCACTTCAGGATGGACTCCTCGGGGATGCCGGCCTCGCGGCAGAAGTCGACGGCGCCCTTGCCGCACCGGCCGAGGGCGCCGATGACGATGACGCGGGGCGGGCGGCCCTCGGCGCGCACGGGGGCCTCGAGCGCCGCCTTGACGTGTCTGGTCAGCGCGGGCGCCGACTCGAAGGAGGGGACCGGGCCCTGGGGCTTGCCGGGGTTGGTGATCTGGTGAGCCCACGACATGATTGCAATGCCCGCGCCGGCATACCCAGCCCAGTAGCCGAAGGCGGCCAGCCGGCGGCCGTCGGGGTTGGTCAGGAACTCGAGATCGTACAGCGTGCCGCCTCCCCTAGAGAAGCGCGCGAGTGACGACGCCCAGCCAGCTTGCTTCTTGAAGCAGTGCTGGAAGTGGATGTAGGGATTGGGGAAGGGGATATCGTCCTCGGGGAGCTCCTTCAGGCCGAGGATGATGTCCTCCTTGGGCGCCTTGAGCCACGAACCAGCGGGGACCAGCTCGGCGCCCGCAGCCGCGAACTCGTCGTCACGGTAGATACGGTCGGCGGATTCTTCGACGCGAACGGTGTAGCCGGCGTCGAGGAGGGCCTTGGCCGACGTGGGGGACACTGCCTCTGACTGTTAGCCGGGGGTGCGCGGGGTATGGCGGGGCAAGGCACTGGGGACGCTTAGACATACGCGGCGACCGGCGCTCGAAGGGCTTGGTCTCAGCCCGGAGGTGGATGACTGTAGGCATTATGGGCGTGAGTCTGCTGTCAATTGGCTGCGAGGCGAATGTTGACGAGGTGAGAAGAGTCGGTGGTGCTGATGCGCAGGGTGAGGCGGTTGTAGCTGCTCGGAGGGTGGAGAAATTTCCATGGCTGACTCCGATTGCGGTCATTGAGTCACGGCGGAAGCTTATCGTCGAGGACCCACCCCAATCCCTCCTCGCGCCCCGGCAAGAAACTGCAACCGACGGCCTCTTGCATGCCAGACGACAAGACCTCCATGTCCTCATCGACATTGTAAGCAGGTCCATCGAACCGAGAGGACACCGAAGGGGGATAATACAGAGGTATCAGAGCTCGGCGCTCCAATGCTGAGTCATCACGTCGCTGCTTGTACCTGCGCACTCCATGTCGCGTAGACTTCAATGGTGGTGGTGCAAGGGTGGAAGTTTGGAATTCGTGAATCTCAAATTGGCCCGTCGAACTTGTCCGAAGAAGGCGTATCCCCGGGACTTCTCCTATCGCCGATAAATGCTTTCTTGCCACTCTACATCTGCGTCTCTATACATTTCTCTTTTTGGAATTAATACCCTAGCTTGCGTCACTTCCCAATTCACATCGTAATCGACAAGCCCTTGGCATATCTCACGCCTCACTTGCCAACACTATTCACATAGCCTCGCTCCTTCACCTTGCCTTGAGGAAGCAGCCAGACACTCTAAGACTTCTCCTCTGGACACAGGTTGGTCTTTTCTGAATCGACTCCCTGCGTAACGATGGCGACTCGCCGTTCCGCCAGGCTCGTTGCCAGGGCCGAGCTTGTAAGCCCAGCTCCTGCGATTCTCGCTCCCGCCCCCGAGCCAAGCAACAGAAAACGGAAGGAGAGTCCAACAAAGGCGGATACAGTCGATAATGTGCCCTCGACCCCGCCGAAGCGTCGCGCTCGCACAAATGGCGACGCTCTGGCTCCCGCGACGCCTCCCTCGCGGGCACCGGGCCCCTTCGGACCCGGCGCAAGCCCGCTCAAGAAGCCCAGAACCCCGGCGGTGACCCGGCTCGCGGACCCGCGCTCCACAAACGCGCCGCTCATATCCCCCATGACCTCCCGCATCGTGGCACCCAAGCCCGCCGACGCTGCTTCGGCCCCCAAGACATCCGGTCCCAGGACCACGTCGGCGAACCTCCTCGAGGAGGCCTGCGCGCACCTCATCGGTGTAGACGCGCGCATGAAGCCCCTAGTCGAGAAGTACACGTGTGGCGTCTTCTCGCCGGAACGCCTGTCGGAAAAGGTCGACCCGTTCGCGTGCCTCGCCGGGAGTATCATCTCGCAGCAAGTCTCCGGCGCGGCGGCCAAGACCATCGAGGGGAGGTTCAAGGCCCTTTTTGACGGCACGGGTCCGGGGGGATACCCGCAGCCTGCTCAGGTGGCGCCGTGTTCCATCGAGACGCTCCGGAGCGCGGGGCTGTCGCAGCGGAAGGCCGAGTACATCAAGGGGCTGGCGGAGAAGTTCTGCAGCGGGGAGCTGAGCGCACAGCTGGTGGCGGAGGCACCGTACGAGGAGCTGGTCGAGAGGCTCGTGGCGGTCAGAGGGCTAGGGCTGTGGACCGTTGAGATGTTTGCAGTCTTTGGGTTGAAGCGTATGGACGTGTTCTCGTTGGGTGACCTCGGGGTCCAGAGGGGGATGGCGGCATTCGTGGGGAGGGACGTGGCGAAGTTGAAGTCGAAGGGGGGTAAGTGGAAGTACATGTCGGAGAAGGAGATGAGGGAGATCTCGGAGAAGTTTGCGCCGTATAGGAGTCTGTTTATGTGGTACATGTGGCAGATTTCGGAGACGGACGTCAGCGCGATGGAGAAGCCGGCGTGAATTGGTTGGGTTGGGCACGTCTCGTTTACGTTTCTCTGAGCCCGCGCGATGTCGTGCTGGTTACGGATATATCGGGTCACTTGAAGATATACCATCCATTCAGCTTCGTCTCGCTTATGCAGGCGGCAAATAAGCTGTCACGGAGTGTCATGTTTCCAAGACAAAGGCGCGACGAAGACATACCGACGAGCCACCAGATGTACGCAACACAAAGGCTGCGGCGTTTCTTGACGGCTTACAGTGTCTCAGCGTCAGGACCATCTCTAAGCGTAGCACAAAAGTCCCACCATCCGCTGAAAACGATGCATCACGGCGGACGGCAGTGCGAGGTTTAAGCTCAACTTTAAGCACGTGGAGATCGTGGGGGAATACGTTCCGTGGGGCCGGCTTAAACTCTATCATCCAGCCATGCCCGGCCAGCATGCGGAGGCACTGCCTTCCTCGATCAACGGACAATCGGTTGGGGCGCAGATCCGGTCCACGCCGGAGCATCTACTGTAGAGATGGTCCACCGAAGATTGTACCTCTGTTTGAAGATCGGAGAAGAGGACGCGGGGCATGAGTCTGCCAGCGGACTTTGCATCTAAGCACAGCATTGGATAAGGAAGCGTCGTTCGGTCTCTCGCCGCGTGGTCTATCCGGGTAGGCGCAGATCGGAAGCAACGGCATTTTGCCCTTGGAAGCAGTACAGGTCATGTTTATACGGGATCGAGGGGTGGTTAAAGACCATGGGGTTAAGTAGCACAAGTCCTTGATGACGATAACCTTTGTGGCGTGTGTCGTGAAACGGCCCGGTGTCGGGCGTCTGATGGCGTCCCTTGTCGATACATCATCAGGTTTTGTCTCGGTTAGATTGGACCGAACAAGGTCACTGCCGCGCGGCTTTCCATCTCTGATCAGATAGATGAGGCTTTCGATGATTGCTCGTTGCGAACGCACCAAGGCATGCTGACCGCAGGGCCCATGGGGAGCACGGAAAGTGATCATCGGGATGAGAGAGCGCTGCCTGGCGCAGATGTTGTCCTCGAAGGAAGCACAATGCGAGTCTCACCGCATTCTTCATCCCCATGCAAGACCACCCTGCAGTGGCCCATCGTCGCGGTGCGGGTTCGCGTGCGATGCATACGAGTTGTCGCCCGCGTCCGCGTGGAGACTCGAAACAAGGGGCTAAGCTTTTGGCTCTGTTGCTGGGCCGTCGTCTCGAGATGAAGTCATCACCTCTCCCCTCCTCCCCGACCCCACCCGGTGTTTCATGATAGCAAAGGGATCCCGGGGCCGAGTTCTCCTTGTGAAACACCGTCATAACACACGAGGAGCGAGAGGGTACAGAGCGAGCCATGACAACCTTACAATCCCGATAACCGTGGTTATGCTCGCAGAAGGCCCTCCACTGGCTCATGGCTCGCGGCAGTTCAAGCGCCGGCCAAGAGATCAGCCAAGCGCGCGATGATCGTCGAGAGACACTTGCCGCTGTCGAACAGCGAGCCAAGCCCCGCCATGTTCAGCTCCCGTTGTCCTCTCGGGTCCGGCAGGGGGATCCGCTGGCAGGCGGGCCCACCCCCAGTGCGACGTTCACCGATCCCCACCGCTGTCGGCCCCCCCAGCACTTGTCGGTTCCAGGGGGTGGCGGCCATCAAGCCAGGGCGGCATGCCCCCCGCTTTCGAGAAATTAGCGTTCGGGCTGAGCTAGAGCTAATTTCTCCCTTTCTGGACATTACCGAGCAGGTGTAATTAATCAGAAATAATGTCGCTAGATCACGAGACAATCGCCTTTGTATCCCTTGCTCGATCTTCATGTCGACGTCGCGTCGAGGCACACTAACGCGGGCAGTTGCGTTGTGCCCGGGGTACTAATTGCAGCCCGTTGTTCATGATCGCAGCATTGTCTGCGGAAGCATGACGTGCCAACTCGAGGGCTCGCGTCCACTTTTCAAGGTCGGATACGCAGAGGCGTGCAGGAGGGTGTGGGGACACCCGCTGGACGCACGCAAGGTACCGATAACCTGCCAGGTTTTGGGCCAGGGCCAGGAACGGACAATCCCGACAGTCGCCACGGGGGTTGGCGGTAGATGTACCGGTACGGGGCCGCGCCAGGATCGGGCTGCGCTACAGGTACCCTACCGGAAGCGGAGCTCGGAGTCTTGGAGGAGGCCGCCGTGGCGACACAACCCTGGTCCCTGAGTGACTCCGGAACCGTCTCGATCGATTCCAATGTCTGAAAATCGAGCTGGTGGCTGGCGGGGCACGCAGAAGGTGGCAGCTGGGTCCAGAGCAGGGATCGGTGGCTGAAGCGGATTCGTATATCGGCGAGATGGAAGTACTCCGTGGTATCATATCCTGGAAGCTTTCAACCACAGCGGCGCTGCCCTTTTCAGGCATTTTTGATAGTCTTATGAACCCCTTTATGATGGAACAGCTGCTTGATGCCGACTTGGCCGTCATTTCGAGATCGCCAAATTTTGGCTGGTGGCGATGATGGGTACAGCCAAGCCCGCCGCTCGCAAGACCAATCCATTCTTGCCCTCTCACATGTTTTCACCGAAACCTCGGGGATCCACGGGTAGCACTGGGCGCGGGTACCCCGATTGGGTGTCATGCAGGTACAGTACATCGGCCCTTGGCACCCTCGTGTTAGGGCCCCCGGCTCGTCGAAGAAGTCGCCCGAGCCAGCGTGTTAGTGGGTTCGACCTCGTACTCCACGCCCACTAACACCGGCCAACCGCTAGCCGTGGCCCGCTGTCCTGTGTTTCTCATTTGCCCGATTTGCTCCTGCCTCCCCTTTCGTATCATCTGGGGGACTCGTTTTTATCCCCACAGGACGTCTCTCGCTTTCTCCCTCCCTCCCTTTTTCTCCTCCCGCCGTCTGTCCAAGTCAGCTTTGTTCCTCGGCCGCCGGGCAACCAGCTTCGTTTTTTTCTCTTCTTGACATTCGTTATTTATCAACCTATAATAATACAGGAAGCAGCCATTCGCTCCTGATTCCCGAACGCGTAACGACGAAGAATCCATCTACTTCACGGCCTCCCCGTCTGCAACATCGACATCGCCGAAATCGCAAACGCGGCATATCCAGCTCCTTAATACAGCAGGTAGGTCCTCCTCATACCATCAAGCCGGGATGGGCTGTCCCGTTCCTTGCGGCACGTCGTCCCACAACAACAATCGCCTCCGGAAAAGATCAACATTTGGACCTTGCCTGCTTCATTTCCCCTTCCCAGCTTTATTTCCACGCCGTTGCCCACCCATCCGAACTCCGGTGCCTTAGCAGCGAAGATCGCGTCTCCATTTCCCGTCCGCCTCCATTCCCCCCCCTACAGCAAGCATTGCCAACCTCGGGACCCACGGCGAGCCGAAGGACCCAGTCGATCGTCTCTTTGGCGCCCGATCCCCAGCTCTCCAAGGCAAGAGCCCGCCATTACCAAAGCACCCAGCAGACTCATCTCCCCCCCCCCCACAACGCCCTCACTGCCTTCCTTCCCCAGAAGTCATTCCGCTTTATCCACAGACAAATCTCTTCGACATCCAGCCGGAGCTGCAGACGCTAATCCTACCAGACATATCAAAACAAATCACCATGCCTGCTCCCAAGTTCCTTCTTGCCCTCGCGGCAATTGGCGCCGGTGTCGCGTCGGGTTTGTCTTCCTATCCCCAATTTCCCGTCTTCATCTACGCAGCTCTAACTCGTGGTGAACATAGCCAAGACGTGCGACAAGGACGTCAAGATCAAGTCGGCTGGCGACGCCAAGATCGACTGCGACACCGTCAAGGGCAATGTTGTCTTCGAGAACTCGGGTGATCTCAGCGGAGCCATCGACATCAGCGGCCCTGACACCATCGAGGGCGACCTCATCATCACGAATGCGTCGAGCATCCAGGCCCTTTCCAGCTCCAGCATCGAGAAGATCGGCGGCAAGTTCCAGCTCCACAGCATGGAGAACCTCAACAGCATCAACTTCGGCTCCCTCGAGGAGGTCGGCGAGATCGAGTGGATTACCCTGACCGCCCTCGAGTCGGTCAAGTTCGGAACCGACGGTGTGACCACGGTCGAGTCCGTCCGCATCAGCGACACGGTCCTCTCCAGCCTGGACGGCCTGAACATGGCCTCTGTCGGCACCTTCTCGATCGACAACAACGCCTTCCTCACCAACTGGGAGACCCGTCTCACTAACATCACCAAGAAGCTGAGCGTCGCCGACAACTCTGACGAGCTTGAGGTTTCCTTCCCCCGCCTGACCGACGCTCGTGACATTGACGTCCGTGGCGTCAAGAGCCTCTCCGTCCCTCTTCTCAAGGAGCTCACCGGGTCATTCCTGCTCACCGAGAACGACGGTCTTGAGAGCTTCATCGCCCCTAACCTCACCAAGACGGGCGAGTCCGTCTCCCTGCGCAACAACGACAAGCTCAGCAACGTCAGCTTCCCTGTGCTCGAGCGGACTGGTGGCAGTCTTACTGTTCAGAACAACCAGAAGCTCGTCGACATTGACGGCTTCCCCGAGCTCGAGAGGGTCGACGGCTCCGTCACCATGCGCGGCAACTTTACGGAGTAAGTCCTTTGTCCCGGATTCTCAATCCTCCCCTCCTCCCTTTCAGATGAGATCCTGACGTGTGTGCCCCTTCAGTATCGAGCTCCCCTCCCTCTCGGATGTGCAGGGTGCCCTCGACATCCAGAGCACCGAGGACATTGAGGAGGCCTGCAAGGCGTTCAAGGATCTTGGCAAGCGTATCCAGGGCAAGTTCGACTGTGAGGGTAAGAACGAGAAGGCGAACGAGGGTGGAAAGAGCAGCAACAGCGGCAGCGACGATGACGAGGATGCCGGTGCCTTCCTCGGTGCCAACGCGCCCCTCGTCCTCGGTGTCGCTGCCATTGGTGGTCTCCTCCAGCTCCTCTAAGCGTTTCGCAGTGGACTTGTTAAAAGTGGGGGATACCAAGCGCGGTCGCGAACGATGTATACGGCTACATGAAAGTATGGAGCCCGCCTCCGTCTTTCCACATGGAAAATGCCCTAGTCTTAGCCAGCATATTGCTCTCGTTACACACTCACTCCCTTCCGAGTTTTTTTTCCCTTTTCGCCTAGTCATTTGCAAATACCTTTCCACCGATAGTTGGTAGATGGGTGTGCGTGGGATACTGAGCCTGGTAGGGCTACAGGGATAACGAAAGTAAACTTGTGCTTTTTATTGGGAATTCAACTCTAATAATATGTCGCGGGAGTCGTTTATGCTTGTGGTGTGGTACTGGGAGCGAGACGTGCTCACGGCTTATGGGTGAAGGAAGTAATGAGGTGAGACTGATAGTTTGAGCGAGATATCTAAACTCGAAAGCACATGGTTATTCAACACATACTTTCCGTGTCTGAGAATGGTCTTAATAGTAGGGCGTCGAGCCAAGCATTGTCACGGCCTAAGATTGCAAATAGGTTGAAGTCATTCTCAGATCCGTTTTCGTCTTCTAGTCGTTCGCCGTTGTGCCTATACAGCACCTATCCCGTCTAATCCCTATCTACACATAAGAATCATACAGTGAAATGGAATCCTGTTCCCATTGTTTGGTATTTAGTCTAATCACCTGTACGCCCCGCTCTCGAACTTGTCGACGTCAAAGAACCGGGGCTCAATGGCGTTGCCGTTGAAGATGCGGCCTTTGAGTTCGTTCACGGCCTGTTTTGGGGGGTTAGCTTTCCGTCCTCTGAGGATTATGTAGGAGTGGGAGTGTGCGCGGAGGGGTGAAAGATGAGGTGATGAAGAGATGAAGGAGGAGAAAGGGGATGGGTTGGGACATACTCTTAGCGCAGAGACTTGGTCTGTGAACTTGATGAAGACTTGCCGGGACTCGACGTCGATATAGAGCCTCTCCACGCGCCCGTACTACTCCCGTTAGCAGCATTTCCAAACGTATAAGGGCCCCAAGCCCAACAGGGATGGTAACAGAAGGGAGAAAGGCACCTTGTCACCACACTCCTCCCCAATCTCCTGCCCCAACCCAGCCTCCATCTCCCCCCTCAAGTCCTCCATCCCATCCAGCATATTCCCCAGCACAATGACCTCACTCATAGCCCCCGGCCCCTCCTCCTCCCCGGCCCCCCTCCTCTCCCCACCCACAATCTTTGCGCGCGCAGCAGGCTCCGCCCAGCCCCCTCCTTCGGCGTCGGGCCTCTTCCTCCGCTTCTGGACCTGCACGCGCAAGGGTGTCGCGATGCCCGTCGAGGAGGCGCCTAGGGCGTCGCCCTTGTTCCAACCGTATTTCGACATGAGGCGCTGCGCGAAGCCTTCCTGGCCGGGACGGTTTGAGCGAGGCTCCGCCGCTTCCGGGGGCGACGACGGCGCGCCGAGGGTTGGGCGGTAGTCTTCCTCTTCTTCCTCGACCTCGGGCTCCGGCGGAGGTGGGGAGTAGCGGACTGGGGCGCGGGATATCACAGCGCCGGAGTCCTGCTGGGGAGGCGGAAGGGGGGCTGGAGCCGAGGGCGGGGGAGGCGGCGGAACGCCTTGGGACTTGGCTAGTCGGTTGGCGTAGGCGTCATCGCCGGATTGGGCGTCTGGTATGGGCTCGCGGGGCGGTGATGGCGGGGGCGGGGCGAAGGCGTAGTTTGGCGGCGGCGCAAACTGGCCTACGGGCAACACGTTAGCGCAAGCAAGCACATGTCTCGACGCGGCAGACTTACTCGACATGGACGGCCTCCCATCTCCTTCCTCCTCACTCCTCCCCGCATCATCGTCCCTCCGCCGGTACAAGAGCCCCTTCCACTCCTGAATCTCCCGTATCCGCTCGTCGCTCCTCAGATACTCCTCCACATTGGTCGGGCGCGTCGGGTCGTAAAGCTCGTCCCAGTCCGTCTCCGCCACCTCTTCCGCCCGCTTCTTCTTCTTCTTGCGCCCGCCGCGCTGCCTCTTCTCGCCCGTCGCCGCGCTGTAGCGCCACTCGTCCTCTTCGCGCGCGGCCCAGTCGGCGAGGGTGCTCTTTGAGGGGTTGGCGGGGGCGGGGGGCGCGGCGGCGTCGGGAGCGGAGGTGGAGGGGGGCTTCGGGACGGGGCCGCCGGGAATGGTCTTTGGGAAGGTGGGTTTCGGCTTCTGCTTTATTTGCGGGCGGCGGATGGGCTGGAAGCGGAGGGCTGTTGGGGGCCGAGGGGAGTTAGAGGGGTTGCGCTGGGCTATGCTGGGGGCGGTTCCGGGAACGGACCTGGGTTCTTGGCTGGCTGCTGCTCTGCGGGTTCGTTGTAGAGGACCGGCGCGCTGGAGATTGTGGCGGGGGAGTCGGTAGAGGGCTCGAGGAGGTCGGCGTAGAGGGAGAGGCCGCCCTTCGGGGGCTGCGGCGGGCCCGACATGGCGGGCTACTTGTCGTCGCGGCTTTGGGGTTCGGATGGCGACGAGATCGTATACGGGATGTTGGGAGTGATATTCGTGGTCGGGGATAGTCGAGGTAGGGCTGGGCGCGGGCGGCGGAACGGAACAGATGCGACGACGGGCGCCTTTTCGCATCTGCAGAGGAAGCTCTAGCTCTCGGCCCTACCCCTGGCGGTTGGGCGGGCATGCGTGGTAATTGGCCGCTGCGGGGCTGGGGTCGACGCGCCAAGGCACAGCGGGGGCTCTCTTACGCAACCCCCGACATGCGGACCCGGCCGCCTATAACGAACACTCGGATCCCCAACGCAAACCTCGGGTTGTCCTCTTGCGTCGTGCGTTTGATCGCGGGCCTTGCCTGGCTTTAACCTCGTGCTCTTTTCGAAGTATCCGACACACACTCTTGATTCATCGTCCACATTCTTATCCCGCCATCGGCGACAGCTCTATCGTTTGCCCGGCGCAACATTGTCTGAAACAGCAGCTCTGACACGAGAATATAGCTTTCAATCTCGTCGCTTGCATATTCCGCGATCTCGTCATCGGCATCTCTTGCGCCATCTACCATCCATCGCCCCCTCATCTTCTTGGATATCCGTACATGAAAGGAATCTGACACCCTGCTCACAATGGCGCTCACCCTCAAGACCTCCATCAACGGAGCCGGCTCCTCCACCGCCGTCATCGTCCCCTCGAAGCCGAGCCCCCTCACCGTCACTTACAACGGCCTCCTCGCCGAGATCGCCGCCTTCCAGGTCAAGCTAGCGGCCCTGGGCGTCAAGACGGGCGCGCCCGTCTCCATCTCGCTCGTCAACTCGTACGAGTTCATCATCTCCTTCCTGGCCACCGCCTGGCAGCGCGGCGTCGCGGCGCCCCTGAACCCGGCGTACAAGCAGGACGAGTTTGAGTTCTACATCGAGGACGTCAAGTCGGCGCTCGTGCTGGTCCCGAGGGGCGCCGTGGCGGCTGATAGCCCCGCCGTCAGGGCGGCGCGCAAGTTCAATGCTGCGATTGCCGAGTGCTACTGGGATAGTGCCAAGGGCGAGGTTGCTCTTGACGTGAAGGACGCTGGGCGTCTCGGTGTGCATGTTCCGGTTCAGGAGGCTCAGCCGGACGATGTTGCCCTCGTTCTTCACACTAGGTACGTGCTTGCGTTGCGCTCTGTCCATGGTCAAATACTTACGTTGAGTCTAGTGGAACTACCTCCAGGCCCAAAGTTGTGAGTTGACCCGAAGGATGAGATCTCTCTATCTATACTGACAAACAAGGTGCCCCTGACTCACCGCAACCTCACGAGAACCATGTGTATGTCCCAGCTTACAACACTGACCACAACCTCGAGACTAACGGAGCTCCATAGACAATATCCAGCAGACGTATCAGCTCTCGCCCGCTGACCGTACCATGCTGGTGATGCCGCTCTTCCACGTCCACGGTCTCCTCTGCGGTCTTCTCGCTACTTTCTTCTCCGGAGGCTCGATGGTCGTCCCTACCAAGTTCTCCGCAGGCGAGTTCTGGAAGGACTTCATCACCCACAAGGCGAACTGGTACACCGCGGTCCCCACGATCCACCAGATCCTCCTCAAGAACCCGCCGCCGAACCCCAAGCCCGCCATCCGCTTCATCCGCTCCTGCTCGTCGCCGCTCTCGCCTACCGTCTTCCACGAGCTTGAGAAGGTGTACAACGCCCCCGTGCTCGAGGCGTACGCCATGACGGAGGCGGCCCACCAGATGACCTCGAACCCGCTTCCCCCCGGCAAGAGGAAGCCCGGGAGCGTGGGCGTGGGCCAGGGTGTCGAGGTCAAGATCCTGGACGAGGCGGGCAAGGAGCTGGCGCAGGGCGCCGAGGGCGAGATTTGCATCCGGGGCGAGAACGTCACCAAGGGATACCTCAACAACGAGGCGGCTAACAAGTCGTCGTTTACGAAGGAGGGCTTCTTCCGCACGGGTGATCAGGGGAAGCTGGACGAGGATGGACACGTCGTCATCACTGGTCGGATTAAGGAGCTGATCAACAAGGGCGGCGAGAAGATTAGCCCCATTGAGCTGGACAATGTCCTCACGAGGCACCCGGCCGTGTCGGAGGCCGTCAGCTTCGCGATTGAGGATGAGATGTACGGGCAGGACATTGGTGTTGCCGTCGTACTGAAGCCCGGCAAGACGCTTGAGGAGGCCGAGCTGAGGGGGTGGGTTGCGGAGAAGCTGGCCAAGTTTAAGACGCCCAAGAAGGTGAGTTACTCCGGACCTCTCGTTTTCCTTTCCTTTTTTTTATTATCTTTTACCCCTTCAATTGGATTGAGACTAACATGGCTGGAAACGCAGATATACTTCACGGAGACGATGCCCAAGACGGCCACCGGGAAGATCCAGCGCAGGATCGTCGCGGAGACGATGCAGAAGCAGGAGCTGAAGGCCAAGCTGTAACTGGATATCTGACACGTAGGTCAGAATAGCAGGTGTCAATTGCCAGAGTTGGACACAGATGTGGACTTGGAAATACACATCTTTGGGTGTCTCCCTCGCCTACTCTTGCGCTCCCGCCGTGGACATCAATTGAAAACCCCGCACCAACCCCTCTGCCGACGCGGGGTTACTCCCGGGATAACATAGGCTCGGGACCAGGGTGACGGTATACCGGCCGGCAGGGCGCGGAGTTGACGGGGTAGCCCCGCTTCTAGCCGACCCCGCGACATGTCGCCGGCGCCTTTTCCGCTCACCCCACACACGCACCACGTTGTTCCTACATATAAGCCAGCGTAGCGCCTCGGGCCCCTCCAATCCGTAGCCTGACCCCTTCTTTCTTATACTTGCCCATGAGACCCTTGATAGCCGGCCGCTACCTGACGAATATCCCCCGAATCACCACTAGAACGAGCGCAGCACCGCGAATCAGAAAAATGGCCACCACCGCACCGGGCAAGATCGACTGGATCGTCATCGTCCCGGATAAGCCCGGCATGCGGGAGAAGAGGCTCGAGATCAGGGGCCAGCACCTGGAGGGCGTCAAGCCGCTCAAGGAGTCGGGGCGCGTCAAGATGGGAGGTGAGCTCCGGCCCTGTTCACCCCTTCCCTCCCTCCCCCCGCCATCTTCTCCATGTGTCCCTGCATACCTCTATCTCCGAGGCATTGGTGGGCAAAAGCGGGATTAACGGCAACAGGCGGCATCTTCAGCGAGGTTCCCCAGGGGACGGACCCCAAGAACTGGGCCTTCTGCGGCAGCACGCTCAATGTTCTCGCCGACACGAGGGAGGAGGTCGTCGAGCTTCTGAAGAACGACGTTTACGCTTCGTCGGGCGTGTGGGATGTCGAGAAGGTGCGTTGACCTCTACAAGCCCACGTCTTCCCATCACGAGACATAAAGGGCTAACTTGACGGATGGATAGGCTCAGATTTGGCCTGTAGGTTACCCTAGCTATATCCCAACTCTCTGGAGACGAACTGACATCTGCAGGCCGTACTCGCTTTTAGGAACGAGTAAGCGAGGAGTTGGGGTTCAAAGGCGTAGACGCATAGGGATATAAAAAGCCGGAAAATATATATGTTACAAGATAATCGCTGTCAACCAAACAACCACCCCCCCAAAAAGGTCACCTCATCCCCCTCTGCGACCGGCGCACAGGGTTCACGCCTGAATCTCCACGCCGGCCCTCGACCCCATGACCGTCTCGTCCCCGGACTCGTCCGACTCGTCCTGTGAGTCCGACGCCTGGGCCTCGGCGGCTTCGGCGGCGATCTTCAGGTCGCGCGAGAGGTCGAAGCAGTCCTCCAGGAGCTCCGTGACGCTGCCCTGCCCCTCGGGGATATCGTCGCCAACCATGAACTTGCCGTCTACCCTCATGTTGTCGATCGAATTTAACTGCAAGGACCGTGTTAGTGGGACTGCGCGGCTGAAAGGCGAATGGTTTCTAATTTTCGGAGGGCGCTTACCTTCATGCTGTAGGGGTACACCTCCCTCACGGTCTGGACGCCGCCGTTCTTCTTGACCTCGATAAGACAGCGCTTCAGGGTCTTCAGCTGGTTGTACACGGGGAGCAGCGCCTCCGAGACCGGCTGAGAGGCTATCATGAGCGAGAACGTGTATCCGTAGCACCTCCGGATAAGATATAGTAGAATCTACACAGCTTCCGTCAGCACATTTTCACGGCACGGACCTGGTCAGTAGACAAGAGGAAACATACTCTCTGGACGTATACATCGGCGGGCTTCCCCTCCTCATCCAGCCAGTTCCCGTCCACCCGCAGGTCATCGATCCTGTCGAGCGTTCGGTTGTAGTCGTACAGGTCCGCCTCCCGCAGCGCCCACGAGTGAGTCACCGAGAGCTTCTCGAGGTGGTTGCGGACGGCGACGAGCTTATCGTAGTGCGGCTTGAACCGCTCGGGAATGGCTCCCTTCCTAAAAGTGACCGCACCGTCAGCGACGCGAAGCTCGGGCAAGGGTGACTGGGGAAGCTTTTACCTTTCGAGCGACATTTGTACCCACTGGAGACACCGGTCCAGGAGACTGTTGACGATATCGCTTCCCGCGAGCACAGTCCCGTCTTCGGCGACGAACTCGCCATCCTTCCGCTGGTCGCCAATCTCTTGGATCTTCTTCTGTAGCTCCGTGAGTTCAGTTGTGGAAACCTATTATTCCATATCAGCACCGTGCCTCCACTAACGCACCAAGTCGCTTCTCCTCTCTCTTACCGTATGCCTGGTATTCGCCCTTGATACCGTCCTCAAAAGCGAGATGAGCTTCTCGTACGTATTAGCAAGTGGCTCCCCAAGCCTCGAAAGCCTGTCACTGAGTAACGAGACTGTTGCGCGGCCGAGGTCGATGCGGCGCGCGAGCAGATCACGATATGCCGGAGGGCACTTCTCGTCGCTCTCGACATTGGAGGTGAGCTTGTCGAGCGTGTCGGTGATGGCCTCGAGGTCGTGATAGGAGTACAGGTCGCATTCGTCGAGGTGATCTAGGAGGCGTAGGATCGTGGTCGTGGGGGCGTAGACGGCCGGGGCGTCGTTGTTGCGGCCGATGGTCAGGAAGCAGAGGGAGAGGATGCGGAAGCAGCTGTCAATGACATGGCCGACTGTTCAGAGCGACCCGTTAGTCTGGTGCGCACGCGGGTTCAGGGGCCGGGGCGCAAGGCGCGACGGGGCAACGTACGCTGCGTGGTAGGCTTCCCGTGGGCGAAGCCCAGGCTCTCGTCGAGCTGGTTGACCTGCTCGATGGTTTCGTCATAAAGCGGTATCACATCCTGACTCCGGAGATAAGTCGTCCGGTCGGTCTTTAGAAGCACCAGCTGGTTGCGGATCTCAGAGAGCTTGTCGAAGACCCTCTGCTCCTGGCTAGTATCTGGGGGGACCAGCGCGGGCGTGTCCATTTCACCTAGTATCGGGTCTAACGATGCGCGAGTGTTTCAATGCTCGAAGGCGCGGGGCGAAATAATTACGTAGGAAGGGGAACGAGGGATAGGCTCAAGGCGGATGAGAGAAGAGTGGGTTGTGGCTCGTAACACACCGTGCGCGGATACCACGGGAATATAAAGATGGACGCGACAGGGTGGAGAACTGGCATAAATAGTACGAGTCGTCCGAAATCTTGTTATCATGGATGGATCGGAGGTTAGGCTGCCGGTGGTGGCGGGGGATTATATCAGAGCGATCGATGCCCGAGATGGGATGTAGCGTGCTAAATACATGGGCAAAGGAGCCCCGCGAGCAACTTCAACCACACAAACCCCATCGGCCTGAAATTGTCCGATATCCGCCCCAGGGCCTTCAGAAGAGGTCCTATACTCGATTACCAACGATCCCCATTGTCAGGGTTCGGTGGCGAACAACAGCGCTGGAAGCGTTGTCTCACACCTGTGCTCTGGGGTGCCACCGCCCCCCCGGGGGCCCAAATGCGGGCCTCAAAAATCTGCCAGGCATGTGTCTCGGGACTGGTCGCACCCACCCGCCGGTGCGGTGCTCCTCCCGCCGTTACCTGATCCCCGGTGTCCCAATGCAGCAGGTACTACCGGAGTAGTTGTCCTGGTGGCTGCACCGCACAAAGAGCCGTAGGCTCCCTGTGCTGCTCCCTCCGGATTCCCCGGATGACAACTCATGAATTGAGGCGCGGGTTGACGTCTGCAGGGTCCATAGAGGTGGACCACCCCGGCCCGGATTTTCCAAGGGGACATTCAGTGCCTCCTGTAACCTCCATGAAAGATCCCCACCATGGCCGCCGAGCAGAAGATCTTTATGTCAGAGCCAAGAAGCACGTGGGGTGGAGTTTAGTAGCCAATGACGGATTAGTCATAATATATGACTAATCTTAAGCTTGCTGACATTCCACCGTCACATGACCGCTGCCCTCGCAGATCCCACTTTCTGGTGGGGACGCTGCACGGACCAAGCCCGAGGAATAACCACACTTTCCTTAGGTCTTGGAAGCCCTCCAAAATTATCCATAGGGAAATTTCAGCCTCGACGAAACTTGCGACAACATCCAACCTCGATCCTCACCACACCCCATCCCAGGAATTCCCAAGAACTCCGAAGCCTTCACAATGTCGACCGCCGAGCTCGCTTCGTCCTACGCGGCCCTCATCCTCGCCGACGACGGCGTTGAGATCACTGTGAGTTTCATCCCGGACCTCCATGTTTCCAGTCGACCCCGCCTCGCGGCCCGCCCATGGGAGGACAATTGAGATGCCTGGCGCGGGAACGAGGCACAGGGGATATGGAAAACATAATCGAGAAGGGGAATTCGCTAACGTGCATCGAATGATCCAGGCCGACAAGCTCCAGACCATCATCAAGGCTGCTAACATCGCCGATGTTGAGCCCATCTGGACCCAGCTCTTCGCCAAGGTACACACGATGCCCCCCTCTCCGAAGATCCCGCGAACCGAGTACTCGAGCAGCGCGGCCGAGTCAATCATCGAATCGCTATTTGTGTGCGCGGATTGCTGACGGGTTTGAACACAGGCCATGGAGGGCCAGGACATCAAGGAGCTCCTCGTGAACGTCGGCTCCGGTGGTGGCGGCGCTGCCGCCCCTGCCGCCGCTGCTGCTGGCGGTGACGACGCCGGCGCGGCGCCCGCGGAGGAGAAGAAGGAGGAGGGTACGTTTCAACCCCGACACCCCACACAAACCCTCGACGCAAAGCAGAATACTGACGCGATTGTCCGCCTTACAGCCGAGGAGGAGTCTGACGAGGACATGGGCTTCGGTCTCTTCGACTAAACTATTCCTCCTGAATCGAAAAAATCTCGTTTTTCTTTGTAACGTCCGGAAATGCATGGCTTTGGGGTTCTTCTCTCACGTTCCAGCCGGCCGGTGGGTGGGGTCATGATACACTATGGCAAAAGAGCAGGAATCAGGGTCGGCGGCGGTGGACACATGCGTCCTACTCTGCTTCGCCTGGCGCAGGGCTTTCGCGGTTCTCGTATAGGGTGTTAAATATGAAGACGTCGCGTACGGAGTTACAAGGTTGCTGGCCACTAGGCGTCCCACACGACAAAGGCGCGGTGCAAGTCGGATTCCGCATGTCTGCATATCTCCCAGGATGGCTCCGGAGGGTTTGTTTGAAAATGCCTGTATCGTCAACTCAGCCCTACGTAACGCCTCGTCTCCGTGCTCCGCTCGTGTCCTATATAATATGCAGCTCCCCCATAGTCCCCATAGCCAACGTCTCCCGTACTCAAACTGCCGTGACTCCGAAGCGGACCCACCAGATCTATTTCACATTAAGCACCGCAGACGGCACCAACCCCGCCTCCTTCAACGTCTTCCCGAAATCAACCGCCCCTTCAAACGTCTTTCTCGGGAACGTCGTCGAGAAGCTCGTCACCGCAACCCCCTTCTCCTGCTCCACCACCTGCGCCAGCTCGAACAGCGTCGTCTCCGCCGGCAGCGTCTTCATGAGGGGGCCGTCGCTCGTCTGCAGCTTCAGCCTCGCCTCGGCGTGGTCCACCGTCTTCTTCGGCGCGGCGGCCGGGGCGGGTGGCGCGGGGGCGCTCGTCCCGGCGGCGCGGCCCTCGCGGGCGGCCTTCTCCTCCTCGGCCTTGCGGCGGCGCTCTGCCTTGTCGGCCTCGATCTGGGCACGCACGCGCTTCTTGGCCTCGGCGTCTTCGTGCTTCTCCTGCCGCTTCTTGGCGGCTTGCTTCAGCTGCTCCTTGCGCTGGAGCTCCTCCTTGGCGTCTTGCATGTCTCTCGTGGCCTTTTGGCGGATTTTCTGGACGTGGCACATGTGAGAATCTCGTTGAGTCCCGTAGAGGTGTGAATGTGTACCGGGGGAAAGTGCCGTTCTTACCTCGTTCCGCTTCGCATCTTCCTTATCGGCGATCGCCTGGTTGGCCTTCTTCTCCTTGAGCTTCTGGCGCAACTCCTCGAGCCTCGCCTTCTTTTCCTCCTCGGTCAACGGAGCGATCGCCTCGGTCGACTCGGAAAAGTCCGTGTGATCACTAGTATCCCCGGCTGTTAGCACACAAGGGTGCGCCCCGTATGCATCCCCAAGAACAGTAGACGTACGTCTTGCTCGCATGGTACGACGCAAGGTCGGCGTTCCTAAACCTCTTGCCGCAGTCATTGCAAACCAGGGAGTTCGCGCCCCCCTCGCCCTCGACGTTGATGTTCGACTCCTCCTCGTCCTCTTCGTCGGCCTTGGCGTCGGCGAGGAGCTCGTCGGTCGGCTTGTCCTCGTTCTTCTCCAGCCACTCGAGCGCCTGGTTAACTGCACCACGGAACGCGACGGTTAGCTTAGGGACGAAGGTTGCAGAGACGACAACGTACGGGCCCCGGCTTTCTTGATCGCGAGCTCGGCGCGGTCCTTCTCGAAGCCCATCTCGAGGAGGAGATTGAGGTCTGATGATGAGGCCATGATGGCGGGGTACGCTAGATTGCGAGGTTTGAGGCTTGGGGATGGTATCCTTTGCACCTTCGCGGGCCTCGTATGGCGGTGCCTGGTGGCTTTGGGGTTGGGGCCTAGCTATCTGGTGTGGCCGAGGGAAGTGGTGGATCCGGAGCTGGGGGAAGCGGGATGTCATAGAATGCAGCCCAGTTGACTTGGGAGCTTCAAGAAGGTTCACCCGGTGGCGTCGCGGGGTAACATGGGCAAGCTAGAGGTGCTATTGGCTTGGGGAGCTTAGCGATGGCACTAGCTGCCAGCTGGTGGGCCCAGCGGCTACGCAACTTCCAGTGCAAGTATCGTAAGGGTCATCGTCTATCGGTAGAGTTGCCGTCTGCTCGCTCCATAATGCCCACAACACTTCGGAATTACATAGGCAGTTCATTAGGTCTGTGACTACCCATCTGCGAAGGGACATGATGTTCGCCCGAGTCGCCGGTATTTGATGGTAGGGCTGGGCTTGCCTTCTTGTTCGGACGAAAGCGTACCGTCAAGAAACGATGATTTCGTCGCGGGGCAGTCGCTGCGAACCAAGCAGCCGGAAGGACCCTCGCCCATATCCAACGTCGGCTCCTGCCTGGATCGGTTTACATGCATTAAGCCAAGAGGGCTCGAAGAAGATCTGGGCCTAAACTGGACGACGGGGACCTGGCACCAAGGCCGATCGACGGACATCTGCGGACAGTCGTGGAGTTCTCATACAGGGGATCTCAGTCAAACACAGTTTCCGTGGCGGCGTGTCAGATAGCTGGGGCGTGTCTTTCGCGGTTTAATGAAGGGCTTGATGATTGCCATGCGTAGCTTCGCTAGTGTGTATCCATGTCATGCAGATATAACGAGAGCGGGCAGCTCCTCGGCATTGCCGAATCTGGCCCCTGACTCTGGGGTGAGGCCAAGCCGTTGGAATGCTAGTTGGCCTTAACTGGCGGGCGGACACCAATACCAGCGCGCGCCTGGACTGCCTGTCAGGTGCCACCACCGTAAGACACCAACCCGCAATTGCGTCGTGGCACACTCACGACTGACTACACCTCGCCTTCCTCTGCCTTGACAAATCCCCGCGACCGATCCCGGCATCACGCTCCTTTTCCAACTGACGCTGCTCTTCTTTATGAATAAAGCCTTCGAATCGCTCTCTCGAGTGTATAATATTACCTTTTAATCTCCCATCACACCTCTACCGCCTCTGATACCTCCTACGTCGCATCATGTCTGTCGAGATCGAGCCGACCGAGCTGAGCTTCCGCCGTGCGTTTGCCCTGCCGCTTCGGGCGCCGACAGCCTTCTCCTCCGCCACGGGACCTTGACTGACGATCCGCCCCAGGGCCGTTCACCGAGGAGGTTCAGCAGCTCCTCACCATCAAGAACCCTAACTCGAACCCCGTCGCTTTCAAGGTGCGCCGGATCACCCGAAACTTTCCGTCGCGTCCTTTGCTAACTCTGCCTAGGTTAAAACAACCGCGCCGAAGCAGTACGATCCGCCGAATCCTCGATCTTTCCAAACGCTTTTAGATGCCTAACACTGCTCGCCTTCCAGGTACTGCGTTCGCCCGAACTCCGGTCGCATCGAACCCGGTCAGGATGTCGAGGTTGCTGGTAAGCAAACCGTGGCTTCTGCCAACCCTTGACGTAGTCACATGCGACAGATCGCCTGACCCCGCGCGCCGGCAAACAGTGCTCCTCCAGGCCATGAAGGCCGATCCTCCCAAGGACGCGAAATGCCGCGACAAGTTCCTCGTCCAGTCGCTCAACATTCCCGCCGCTCGGGAATTCTCCAGCCTCCAAGAAGTGGTACGCGACCAGACCTGTTCACGATCTTGACGTTATTCTGTGAGGAAGCTAATATCGATGGTGATCGACAGTTGGAGTCGGCGGACAAGCGCTCGATGCAGGAGAAGAAGATTCGCGTGAACTGGCTGCCGGCTGAATCCGACTCGCACGATGCTGGTCCTGCCGTCGCGGCGACACCGCTGAAGCCAACTCGCTCCTACGAGGTAGGACAGCTCTTCCGGCTGGTGCATCACTTGCGTGTGGATTTGCTAACAAGTTGTCTATCAGGACGAGGGTACCCCCGACGTCTCCCGAGCCTTCACATCCCCTACGAACGACGGTACGCCTTCGAGTACCAACCCTCCTCCGTATTCCGAAGAGGCCAAGGCCATGAAGGAGGAAGTAGAGGAGCGATCTGGAGCATCGCCCGTCCACTCGGCGCCGTCGCCGTCCGCCCGCGGCCAGCCCACGTACGACGAACTCAGGTCGAAGCTAGCCGCTGCCGAGCGGACCATAGAGTCTCTCAGGCAAGAGTCGCAGCTCCGCAAGCGCAAGGGCACAGCGGAGGACGAGAAGCCGACCCACGAGCCCCAAGTAGTGACTACCGGACGGCAGGAACCTGCAGGCGTCCCCGTCAAGATAGCTGCGCTGCTCTGTTTCCTTACCTTTCTCCTGTCGTACATCTTCTTCTAGAAAACGCGCAGGGAGGCCGACCTCTGAGTTCTGCAACTGCCGCCATTACCTCGCCTCTTTCCGCCTTTCTTTGTGACCTACAGCTACCGCCCTCTCTGTCGCTCTCTCGGCTTCAAATGGTTGACTCGGCGAACTCGATTACCGTTGCCGCCTACCAGGGAGACCACCACCCACAGAAAGCTCACTCACGACGACTCTCAAGGCTGTGGGGTTGGCTTCTCGGATCCGCGAAAGGGGAAAATGAAGGCGGCGACAGCAAGGAGTTAGAGGCGAGGTGATGCCAGTGCCGCTCTTGCGTGAAGGCGCGAGAGATGTTTGGCGACTAAAACATAGAATTCATGGGATTCTGTACGTTACGGAGAGGAAGGGGAAGGGGATGGGCCGCTGGGGTGGGTCATATCGGGCGTGTTTATTGGCGTATCATGGGACGCAAGGGAAATCAATCATTCTTTCCATCTTTTTTTCCTTTTTTCCTATCCTGTTTTCCACTCGGCTTTCGTTCGGTGCCGTGTAAAGTATCCCTGTCTGTCGTGTCCTTGGGGCTAATAGACCCGTCAGAGGGTCGTACGGACGTGGGAGAGGGGCGGTTGGTCGAGGCATAACTGGGTGCTTTGTGGGACATAGCAGATAAGCTGCAGTTCCGCAGTCTTTGTCTCTCCGGGGGAGGTACTCTGGCGGCCACGAATGGAGAGTCACAAGCGTAGTTTGACGACCCTTTTCATTGCCAGTAATGTATTCAATAGATCATGTACAACCTCACTAAACACCTCGTCTCGTAATTATGAACAAGAAACGCAAGACTCAACCTGAGTCCGAACATCAGGGGGCCCGCCACCTCTCTGCCACCCTCTAGCGATGCTTCTTTCATTCACTCAAACCGAAAAGGGCACAGGTAGATCATCATCGGGGACATCCCCCCTTTACGCCTCCACCTCATCCTGCTTCCACGAACCACCACCAACTAGCCTGCCCCCCTCCTTCCTCTTAACGCGGCACCGCATGCCCACGCTGTCGTCCCATATGAACCTCCACAGCGCGTACGTCCAGCTATGATGCTGCGGCAGCGGGTCATAGAACTCCTTTGCGATCTCACGCACCTTGTGGAGCCTCGTCCACGGCACGGCGGGGAAGTCGTGGTGCTCGCTGTGCAGTCCCACATTGTACGTGAAGAAGTTACCAGGGCCGTAATACGAGAAGGTCTCGGGGATGGGGATCTTGTTCGCCGGGTCGCGCTGCTCGGGGGTGACGGTCTCGTAGACGTAGTGCTCTGCGATGAAGTGGGCGGCGAGCGGGTGGAGCGAGCCGGCAAGGAAGGATGACATGATGAAGTAGATGAGAGAGCGGGACCCGCAGGTGGTGTAGATTGCGTAGTCGAAGGCGAGCTGGGCGGCGATGTTGAGGAAATGGATGCGGGTTAGGGGCACGCGGTAGACGAACATGGGCCGGAGAGCATAGAAGAAGATCTGGAAGGTGCAGAAGAAGGCCTTGCCGAGGATGGAGTCGAGGAAGATGAGCTCGAGGGTGGTGGGGAGGTCGGTGTCGAGGCCGTCTACGCCGAGGGACTTGTGATGGGTCAGGTGGTAGGGCTGTTTCAATCAGTCAACATCGGCACCGAAGAATGAGAGTTGGGAGGCTCGAGGAGCTTTGGGTGGCATCGTACCCGGAAGGACGCGCTATAGGGGATACCAATGGGCAGGTTCGCGAAGATAGCGAGCAGGCGGTTGGCCAGCGGCGAGCGGAAGGCCAGGTTGTGCGAGATCTCGTGGATGGCGAGGAATAGGTTCTGGTTCGCCGTGGCGCCGACGACGTAGGCGGTGGCCAGGAACTTCCACGAGAGGACGGGCGTATCGCGAAGGAGGTAGGCGGCGAGGACCTGCAGGCCGACCACACCGGCGACGACGTACTTGGTGAGCGGCTCAGGGCCGCAGAGCTTGGTGATCTGGGGGCAAAGTGGTGTTAGCCGGTCTCCTCCGAAGCAATATGCCGGGTCGTGTGGATTGAAAGCTTGTGGATTGAAGGCGTTTGTTCTCTGCTTCTTACCTCTGGATGCGCCTTGATAATGGCGAGACGCCGTGTGCGGTGGGGCTCCTCGGTGTACGTCCAGAAGAAGTCGTGCTCCTTGACCTCTAGCTCCTGCTGGGGCTCCTTCTTAGACCCCTCCTCTGTCGAGCCATTGGCTCGCGCCTTGGCCGTGGACGACCGGGTGGCTGTCGAAGAGGCGGCCATCGTTGAGACGAGTGGGTGATGGCGGAGGTGTTCGTTGGCGGTCGACGGCCCTGGATGAGGGCAGTTCCCAAGGATTTTCTGCTAGAGCGTTTGGGGGGAAACCGGCAGGCTCTAGAGGAAAACTGGATGATCGGGCAATTTCTCTGTGCTTCGGGACGAACAAAGGCTTTCTTCCCCGTGCTCGTTGTCGGAGTTGTCAAGTTCTATGCTGGAGCCTAGAGGGTCGGTCGTCCAAGCTTTACCACGTCCCTGGAATCGTTTTGCCCCTAAAAGGGCAGGATGGTGGGACCTCTGTGCTCCGGGAGGAGCGCCTGCGCCACGGCGCTGTGGTTCGATTTGGCCCCGCCCGGAGCCCGGGACCCCTGCTGCTAAAGTGGCCTTGTTTTGGCACCATCTGCGCCTGGCGCCCGCGATCCTCGAGCCAAGAGATTGCCCACGTTTTCTGCGTCCCACCAACGAGGCTTCAATCTTCCACCGTGGTATTTCCTGGGATCCAACACATACAATCATCGGTACGCAGACGAGCTGGCTGTTGGTGCACACTCGCCCTACTACCGAGTAAATTTGGCTAGTGGTGGAGCTCCGCGCGTTGAATGTGGACCAGAAACCCAGAAACGCCGGTCCCATCAGCTCCGCAGCTGGATCGCGAGCGACTCGCTCCTCCGCCGGGTCCGACGAAGTGGTGTAATGCCTTTGGACGGTGTCAACTCCTCATTACAAATAGCAGTGGGACTTGAGTGCTGGGGCTTGGTGTTGAAGCAAGCTGTAGCGAGATAGATTCAGCTCACCCTCGGCCGTTTTTGGTGGGCAATGTCGGTGCATTAGGCGTGTATCGGGCGGCTCGAGCTCTAGCCGGTGAGAGACAGACCGCGAATATAGGCTCAAGCTCGGAAGGAACCGCGAGTGGCGCTTCATTTGTATGGCGTTTCGACGCACATCGCTGCGGCTGTATGTTCGACCACACTCTTCAGTGAGCCTCGAGTCCACGGCACCTCCCGCCATTGATATCAGGGGTGGTTGCCCCGCGGGCACTTTCGTAGAGTTCCCGGCAGTGTCTTCCGCGTTGGCCGCATATCTTGACATTCATCTTGCGAGATATAGCCCCCGAGAGGGCGAATGGCAGGGATCAAAATGGATACCCTGCTTCTCATATATTGCATCCTAATATATTCCGGAGGCTACCAGCTCCGTTGCTTTAACCGCCCTTCCGGTTTTGATGCTGCTTGTGAAAACTCCACCAGTAGCACGCCTAGAAGCTGCGCCATCTAAAATGTGTAGATGCCATTTAACCACCGGTGGGTGCCGGGAATCCGAAGTGAAGAAACACCTTATAAGTGGAAGATGGCTACCGGCGACAAAGCATCCCCTCCCCCCTGCCTTAGAACCTACCTTTTTCCAATCTCTTCGTCCACGCTCATATTGCAAACATGCGCTTCCTCGTCGCTCTCGGCCTTGTCGCCGCCGGCGCTTACGCAAAGCCCGAGATGATTCGCGGCGTGCGGGAGCCCATCTACCACCTCTACCTTCAGGCGTACCCCGAGGACCCGACCAAGGTCGTGCTGGGCCCCGAAGATACAGCGGACAGCTTCGAAATCGACGGCACCATCCAGTCAACCAACTCCAGCATGTTCATTAACATCAGCGATGATGGCACATCATATAAGGGCCTGTCATTTGGAGAGACGGGGGAGATGACGGGGTGGGGCCTGGAGGGGGATACCATCATCACGACGACTGCAAGTAGCTATGGAAGACGTAAGTACTTCAAAGTGTTGAGGGCAGTACTGGTTTCTGACGCCGTGACAGAGCTCAACTTCATCGTGTGTGAGCTTGATGCGGAGTTCTGGGAGGTGTTCCTGCAGACTGGGAGCGACGAGCCGAGCGGGCGGACGTTCAGCAACTACCAGACCATTCACCTGCCCTGTCTGTGCTGAACTCCCCCGTCGGGTATGAAGGGGAGACTGCCGGCGGTTTTGGTTCGCAGTGTTAGAATTGTAGACTACATGCTGCCAAGACTCGGACATAGTCTGCTACTGCTGACTTGGTATCGGGTGGCATCTCCCGCGACTTATGACGTCCAGCTCCAGATGGGGCATCTAGCTGTGTGGACAAGCTTCGCAGGGGCATGAGAGAGAGCCAAAATCTCGGGTTATAGTTCTGTGAAAGCCGGAGAATTGGAAGCCAAGGACTGTGCATTCATGATGGGAAGTCTGGAAATGATCATTCCCTTTCGGAAACACTGTCATGGCAGGTGGTGACCAAGTTGTACACGAGACGAAGCCACTATGAACGGGCGAGGAAGGATTAACAGCTTGGACGAGTTCAGTTCGGCCAGGCAGCGTCCGTTCGGTGGCTTAGGTGAAGAGTGACGTAAAGATGCAGGTAGCCTTCAGCTGCATCGGAAAGAGCGAGGAATTCAGCGATGCGAGGGCGAGGGCCGTACTCGAGGTGAGGTCCCAATTGCCCGTGAACGAAAGATGACCGAAGTACTTTACATATTTGCAGCCAAGCCAAGCCCGGTAGGCAGCTTCAAAGATACCAATGTTTGCACGTGAAGATACGGCGATGAACGGACGTGCGCGCCGTGGCCTGAGCTGAGGACCTGCATGGCTGCACACTCACCGCTGTGCCCGGTCGCTGACACGTTTGGGAGACCAACCCCACTGAAAGTTTGCCCGTTGGCCCAGTCGAGCACATGCTCTTGTGGCACCCTTTCCTCTTCTGGCCACTTCATCCAACGTTGTTCTCTTAAATATTGCGACCCTCCCGACCTCTTCCTCAGCTCGCGAAGCCTATCCGCCATAGCAAAAAACGACATCTCCGCTTATAAATACTAGCCACGTTTTGCGAGCCGTCATCTGCGAAAGGCAGAGTTCCTCGACTTTTTCCCCAACCAGAAGAAACCCTGCTGCACATCTCTAGCAGGCCATTTCGTGACATCGACCGCCGACCACCGAGACCCCCCGGTGCACCGACCTCTCGAACGCGAATTTTCAGCCCCACACCCGGAGACGGAGAGAAGATCATCAAGGCCGAGCCCTTTTCGCGAAAAATACAGATCGAGCCGTCGACTGTGACCGGTCCCCCCCCCTCCCAAGTAGCCCTCGACCCGTCCCGCCCTAGCGAAGCCGCAACGCCTGGCGCGGTATCGCCGGCGACTCACCACCCATGGGGTGGTTCTTCCAAAGCCTCCTCAGCTCGCTGTTCCTCCTCAGCATCGTCCTATCAATACCCATCGCCTTCGATGTCGGCGGCAGGGATAGCGGTCTCGCATACAGCCTAGCGCTCTTCTTCTACTACTTCATATACTCGGCTGTCCGCGCCGCCACGTCCCGGTCGACGCGCGCGGGCAAGGCCATAGCGACCGTGTTCCGGATATCACAATGGGTCGTCATACCATCGCTGCTCATCTGGGCTCTCGGCCGCTTCGCGGTCGATGCGGGGAGCACCAACTGGGTCGAGCGGACCTTTGAGCACCTCGCGGCCAAGAAGACGAGCAGCTGGTCAGAGTGGACCGGGAACGTGATTGAGACCATCACTCTCGGGGGCTGGGACAAGACCCTGCGGTACTCGTCGCCCGTCTTCCAGCTCCTCGAGGGCTTCTGCACCCTGCTGGTCATCCAGGCCTCGGGGCAGATAACGAGGTGGCTCGTGAACAGCGG
Source organism: Sordariomycetes sp. B11D1 (assembly GCA_025503055.1). Classification (NCBI taxonomy): domain Eukaryota; kingdom Fungi; phylum Ascomycota; class Sordariomycetes; species Sordariomycetes sp. B11D1. Next base: position 531,605 of record JAMFQS010000003.1, on the reverse strand, counting down.
GCGCAGCGACACTTGGATGGTATGTTGCCTTGGGCCAGTCGAGAGCTTCGCAGCGCGGAGTTGCCAATATCCCTAGGGGAGTGTCAATGCTAATTCGAAGCCTCGTAGGTCGTCCTGCTGGCCGTCTCGGGAACCATCATTGCGAGCGCCGCCTACTTCCTGTGGCGTATCATCCTCTTCCCTCACATTGGCAACATAGATGCCACACTGATCGGGGTTACCATGACCACGGCCGCCTTCCTGTGCGGCCTAGCTATTACGAGTAGGAAGGGCAATCCCGTCGAGTCCTCTCTGGTGAGTCTACCCAACTTTGTCTCAACCACGCCTGCGCAGTGTTGCATTACAACGTACGCCTCCGTGCTAACCTCGTCTCATTCCAGCTGTTCGCATACGTTGTGCTGTGTGTATACCAGATTTTCACCGACTTTTCGTCGTCGGCCGATTCCACACCCACGGAGCAACAGCCGACCGCGCAGCCGGAGTTCATGCCGCTCCCGCCGATAATACTAGCATCGTACTCGACAATCGTCCACATGCTGGGCTCCTTGCCCAACGTCGTCCACAACACTCTCACCCTCCTCTACGCCGCGTTCCAGACCACCACTCCGTCCGTCATCATCTCCCTCACCTACCGCATCTTTGTGTTCTACTCGGCGACGCGTCTGATCCCGGCGATCCGAGAGTACGGAGCGCAGGCGCTAATGGAAGAGTCGGGCCTCGAAGACTCGGACGGGGCGAACAAGCTGCTCGAGATCCTTTCGTGGTTCTCGCCGTCGGTCCTGATTGCCATCTACACGAGCCTATTGCTCCAGCACTTCTCGGTCAGCGACGGACCAGACGGGTGGACCCTGCGGGGAGGAGACGCTGGAGGCAACGCCTGGAGGTGGGCGAACATCGTGGGAACCATGGGGCTCTACGCGGTTGAGCTATACTTGGGCCAGGATGAGACGAATCATTGGAAGGTGGACTAAGTGTTTACATGGGCGGGCGTAACTGGGGCCGCCGTATATCTCAGAAGGGCGCGACGACGAAAAACAGCCGCCCTGAAGCATGGCTTGGGCATTGAGCATCCAACCGAAGGTCAGTGATGCTGGCCGCAGTAGCGGAAGAATGCGTAATCCGCCCTTGCAGGCGCAAGAAGATGCGCATGGTGATTGAAGAAGACGGGGCGCGGGGAGCGAGCTTCTTGGACGGAGCAGGCGGCGCGAAAGGAATGCGTCTAACTACATGGAGCGGTTCGCCCCTGGCTATCTGATAGCTCATATCCACATCTAACGACTCGACACGACCTTTTAATTCCCCCTCCTCCCTTTTCCTCCTTCTGAGGCCGGATTTATAACGGGGCTGCTCTGCCTCATTAGAGCTGGCACGGGAAGACTCGAAAGATTTTCTTTGAGTTAGCATTCCAGTCTCTTTTTTTTTTTTTTTCTGTCAATGCAAATCAAAGTACTATGGAATTGGTATTAGAACATGGTCTTGTTGTCTTTCCTCTGTGCATGGATTTTGATGTGTATACCCTTTTGCCGGCTGGCGGTTCTGTTGTTGTGGCGGTGATGACATGAGTAGTGTCTCCAGTATTTATATCCTAGCCTGTATGAAAAACACCAATAGGCATGATTGACATTGCTAGGCAATAGCTGTTTCGGCCCCTCGGTTGAGCGGTTGAGCGGACACCCCATGTACTTGGACCCGAACCACGCTCCTCCTCCTCAGACTCCGTCTTCATCCCATCTCCTATACATTCTCACCCCGAATCCACTTTCCCCCCTTGTCCCACCCAAACTCACACAACCAAAGAATCGCCATGGAATCCACGCCAGACTCCCTCCCTCCCCCGCCCCACGTCTCCATGAAGACGATCCCAATGGCGGGGCTCCTCGTCGACGCCTACGGCCTCGACGAGCTCTCCACCCCGCAGCCCGCCACGCAGATCACCTGCCTCTGGCTTCACCACCCGCGCCAGAAGACGCGCGCCCACATGGCAGACATCGCCGCGCGGGCCGTCGGCGCATGGAACGAGCGGCGGGGGTCCGGCTCGTGCGGTGCCCCGGGGAGGGGTCTCGTCGCGCTGGCGTTTGACCAGCGGAATCACGGGTCAAGGGAGGTGTCGAAGGTGGCGAACGATTCGTGGAGGGCGGGGAACGAGAGGCATGCTGTCGACATGATGGGGGCGATCCGGGGGATGGCGGAGGATACGAGGGGGCTGATGGATGTTGTGGAGGGGTACCTTGGGGTGGGGGAGGTGAGTGGGCATTTCGTGCTGGGGGTGTCGCTAGGGGGGCATAGTACGTGGCAGATGATGTTTTCGGACGAGAGGGTCACGGCTGGGGTTGTGATAATCGGGTGCCCGGATTACATCTGTGAGTATCTCCCCGGAGGCTCTATCCAGGGGTCAGAGGGGCAACAGAGTTGCTCCGAGTGATGATAGAGCTGACGCCCTTTCCCTAGGCCTCATGACCGACCGCGCCCGCCGCTCAAAGCTGGACACGTACAACCCAGACGACGGCGGCGCCTCCTTCCTCGGAAGCCGGCATTTCCCCCGCGACCTCGTCGCCCTCTGCCGCCGCGCAGACCCCAAGGCCCTCCTCTTTGGCACGGACCCCGTCCCCAAGACCTCGGAGCTGGGCAGGGGCGACCGCGAGAGGCTCGGGCGCGTCCTCGAGGAGAGGGTCGGGGGCAAGAGGTTCCTGGTGTGCTCCGGCGCGGACGACAAGCTGGTGCCGTACAGGGCTTCGAGGCAGTTTATGAAGTTCCTGACGGGGGCGGTGGAGGGGTGGTATAAGGGGAAGGAGGTGGTGCTCGAGAATACGGTGTATGAGGGGGTTGGGCATGAGTTTAGTGAGGGGATGGTGAAGGATTCGGTGAGGTTTATTGTCGATGCTCTCGAGGAGGGCCCCAAGGAGAAGCCCAAGATGTAGATGTATCAGCTCTTGTCAATGGCCGGTAGATGGTCAGAATAGACTAGATTCCGAGAAGTGGCGTCCATCTCTGCAAGGCGCTACGCCCATGGCCTAGGCGCATCCGGGTCCAGCACCTCCACCCCGTCAACAACCGTAGTCCGAACACCACTCTCCTTCCTCTCATCCTCGCTCAAAAACAGGTCCTGCTTAACCCCCCACGGGTTCCTCGCCCTCCTCTTCCCAGCCAACACCTCCCCAACCCCGTGCGGATCCGCCTCCCACATGCCCACCGCAGCCTTCACCCCCTCCACCGCCCCGGGCTTCTCCGCCGCCGCATCGCCCGCCATCCCCGGCGGGTCTACCCCCACGAACGCCGTCCTCGCGGCCGGGAACCCGATGGCCGCGACGTGCGCCTCGATGCGTGGGCGCTTAAAGGCGTGGCTGACGATGGTGAGGCGCGCGGGCCAGGTGCAGTGCAGGCGGCGGAAGTGCACGAGGGAGAAGAGGATGTTGTGGTAGGAGTCTAGGGCGCGCTCCTCGAGGTGGATGCGGGAGGGGGGAGTGGGGTGGATGTGGAAGGAGCTGTTCTGCGCGGCTAGCGCGGCGTAGCTTTGAGCCTCCGAGAGCTTGCTCTCCTTGCGGGTTGCGGCGCTACCGGCGGTCGGTTAGCTCGAGACTCTCCTCGTTACTTCGTTCGTGAGAACCGTACCCGGAGAACACGAGGGCCGCGTCCGGATCCGCTGCCAAGAGCACGAGCCCGGCCTTGATGTGCTCTATGAACGTCGGGGTCTCGCCGGCCTGGAACGGCGCGATGAGCCACTCGGACTCGGCGGCGCCGCGGGCCGGGCCACCGGTCCAGATGCCGTGGCAGCAGACAACGATGAGGTGAGTTGGGGTGGCCATTGTGGCGAGATGTGAGGTTGCGCTCCGGAGATGGTCGAGGGGATGAGGCCCGTCTCGTTAGGTTTTGAGGTAATTATGTAAAGCGGTCTATAAGCCGAGTGCCCACCACCCATCATGGCGATTTGTCTCATGGATCTGGTATTCTTGAGTTCATCCGCCATCCCGCATCTGGTGTTCGTGCTTGCTTCACTTCTCCTCGTCCCAGTTCGTGCCATTCATTCCTTTACCCTATCCACCCACTTCAACACATCGGCTATGAGATACAGGCTTCCCGTCACAACGATGGGCGGGTCCCCGTCTTCAGATTTGGCCGTTAGACAGGCCGCTTCTATAGCCTTATCCACAGCAGTGTGGCTCTCGACATTGTTCGCCGTGAGGCCTGTCGATTTGAGGGATTCCTGCAGCTTCTCTCCCTGGAGAGGCTCGGGACGGAACGACAGGAAGTAGTCGTCCTCACTCAAACTAGCCGTCTCGCCTACGGGGCGTTCATATTCCGTAAAGACGACATTGTCCTGGGGCCGGACTATGGAGGCGAGGAACTCCGACGCGGTGGTCTCCCGCGGGCTCGACATGCCTATCACCCATGTAACGGGCGTGGACCGCGGCTCGTCATCCAGGTCGATCACTGTCCTCACTCTCTGATCCACGTGGTTCGCTAGGGCTTTCGCCGCGTCCATGTTGTGGGCTCCGTCCAGGATTAGGGGGCCCACCCGGCCGTGCTTCACGTCGTTGGGCACGTCCGTAACGTCTACCACCTGGAGCCTCCCCTCCATGTGAGCGTGTGGAAGCTTCAGCATGCCCGAGATGCGGAGGTTAGCATCCCTGAGCTCCTCGAGCTGCTCGCAGGCCTTGATGGCGCACGCTGCGTTGTCGAGGACGTGCAGTGGGTACAGACCACGACTAAAGGACGATGGAGCCAGCATCAGCTTCTCCCGCTCAAGTCGCGAGTCGTCCGTCGTCACGGAAACCTTGGAGCCCACGCGCCGCGCAATATCCGAGAGGACACCGAGCACCTCGGGCGAGTTCTGCCCGCTGATGACGCACGGCGCGCCGTTCATGATGCCCGCCTTCTCCGCGGCGATCTTCTCGATGGTGTCCCCCAGGTACTCCTGGTGGTCGAGCCCGATCTTGGTAATGACCGTCACTGCCTTGTTCCGCAGGACATTCGTAGAGTCCAACCGCCCGCCAAGCCCCGTCTCGACGACGCCGTACTTGACGTCGGACTCGTCAAACGCCCTGAAGGCCGCGTACGTCATGCGCTCAAAGTGCGTGAGCCCCTGCGGCGCGTCGGCGGCGTTGTAGCAGCTCCGGAACAGCTCCGTCGGGATCGGGGCGTTGTTGACGAGGATAGAGTCCTCCGGCCGGCGGATGAAGGGCGAGGTGAAGCGGCCATGGGAGATGCCGGCGCGGGCGAGGAGCGCGGAGATGTGAGAGCAGACGGAGCCCTTGCCGTTGGTGCCCGCTACGTGGATGGCCTTCCAGCGCTGCGGGCTCCGGCTGTAGAGCGCCTGCATGCGCTCGAGGCCGAGTTTGATGGTCATGGCTCCTGATTTCCTGCGGCCGGGGTCTCGCAGGGTTCGAGCGTGTCTACTATAAAGACATTGCCGGTGGCCTTGGCTTGCGGTGCGTGATATCCTAGACGTAGGATGGACGAGATAAGGAGACTTTTATCAGATCAAGGGCTCGTTCGGTCCTGGAATGGCAGCCCCGCGTTATTGGCTGTCGCCGTTAGCGGGTGCGACACGCGCTGTGGGCCTCCCCATACCGTTACGCGGTCACTACGGGCCAGGGGCCCGAGACCCTGCAGGGTATCCTGGCGTGCGCTGTTAGTACGGTGCCTAAACCCTGTTGCCATTGGCCAGGCAGGGGGGTTCCGGGTCCATGGCCATCGCGCGGCCAGCCTTCCCTGGCGCGCTTCCCCAGCTCGCGGCTGGGCACGGCACGTCGAAACCAGGAGCCACTCATCATCCGCCGTTCCCCATTCAACTCTCCTGTCGCTCACCTTCCCGCCGCCCGCCCCACGCACCACCTCACGCCTTGCGCCATCGCATCGCGCAAAAATCCACTCCCCATCACCGACCTAACCACATCGCCGAGGCCTATCCGCTTCTCCATCCATCACAACGACGTCGCCGGCAATCTACCGCGCACCCGACCTGATTCCTACCACCTCGGCTCCGCCTGCTACTTCGTCGCTCCCCTCGTCGCGACGACCGCACTTTTTTGTTGACACTCGTGCTTCGGACCATCCCACTCGAGTCTTCTTCCATCGAAAATGGGCCTTCCGTAAGTTACGATCTTCGCATGTCCCGTCCATCTCTTCGCCGGTGTGTCTTGTAACGGCTCCGACCGTTTGTTTCTGTCGCGCCGGCTTTGAACGATGGACCATCCCGTGTACCTACGACGGACGGTCGTCCCGGCACCGACCCTTCTATCGTTTTCTCCGCTAGGGGTCGGTCGTTCCAGTTTCCCCAGGCGTGTCTCGAGAGAATCAGCTTCGGTTGAGGTATCTGGTAGCCCGGGCACCCTTCACCATTGTTGGTCCTCAACGCCGCCCCTGCCGCCGCGCGCGATGCGCTTCCTTCGCCTCCTTGCTCCGCCTCTACTAACATTCACCCCGTCGACACTAGACTCTACGTCTCGAAGAACTCGAATTCCGACCGCGATGCCAAGAATAAGAACTGCGACAAGATCCCGGGTATCCGCCGGAGTATTCGGAGACGCGCGCGGCTACATGATCTGGCTACGTCCCGTTTGCGCCAGAATCGCGCCCTCATCGCCACGCGCCTGAACGACCGCAATAGTGAGGAGGATGGGGGGGACCCCCGCGACCGCCCGTTTACCGTGGGACATGTCGAACTGGGACCCTTGCGTTCCCGTCCAGATCGTTCGGCGCGGACTCCGGGCTCGTACATCGCCTCTATTTTGGAGAGTATGCACGGCGGGTCTGCCAGTATGAGGGACTTGAGCCGTGCCCACGATGATAACCAGGGCCCGTTTTCCATTTCCGACGCGCTCGATCGGGCTCAGTCTCTGGCCAACCTCAGCAGTCTACACGAGGTAATAACCTTCGAGCCCGTCTATTGGTAGTTGCCTCCCGCATGTCTAACTCGCAGCCACTTTCATTCAGGACGCCGATTCTGTTCCGGGATCATGGCGCGATCATTGGAGTACGGACGCGCCGTCTCGAAGCGCCGCGAATCGCGATCGCACGTCGGCCAACACGATTAGCCCCTGGGACCTGTACGTCGACGGTAATACCCGTGAAGAGGAGGAACGCGGCGCGACCCACATCGATGGGCTAGGAGATCGCGAAAGGAGCTTGAGCCCGGACGTAGACGGTACTTGGGATACGCTCCTGACGACCCTCACCCCCGACCCGCAGCCGCCCAGTGCCGGCTCTTCGTTTGCGTCGGCCACGGCGTCCAACACAACCTCGCAGAGCCCTGCGAATCCGGCTCCGGCCAGCCAACGCGCCTCGCGGGCTCGGGAGCCTGCGGAGCATCAGGAATGCGGCGTCTGTGAGCGCTGCATGATACGCAGGGCCAACCGCACGGCACTACGCTCGCGGGGGCCGCCGCTTCCGCCGCTACCTCTCAACGACATTCTCCTGGCTGAGAGCCGAGCGCAGCGGAGCCGATTTGGTTCGGGTGACTATCACGTACGTGTCACTGGCGGAGGGCTTAGCCGGCGCCACCCCTCGGACTCTCCTTCTGGCACTCCCCCTGGCGATGACAACAGCCCGGGTATCGAGGCGATCTCGTTTGATGAGTGGACGAGGCGCCAGCGAGAAGCGTCTCGCCGGGGGTGAGCGCGGGCGTGCCTTGTGTCATGTGACGCACTCTCTGTGAAAGCGGATACAGTCTACGGATTTGCATGTGAACGACGCGCTTTTTTAAAAAAAAAAAACGGGCTGAGCTACGACGCCTTGAGACAGTGGCAAAGAAGCTGGCCGACGTCGACCAGCCCGTGTGTATGGTGTCGATCTTGTGGCGAAACGAATGAAGGAAACGCTGCATCGACGTCATATCCCAACGGCCATCGGAAGGGTCAGGCGGTTCGAGTTTTGTGGGAGAGCAAGCGCTACTGGCACTTTGCTCCAGCGCAGAGTCCAGTTCATCTTGTTGTCGGTATATAACCAACATGTGATGATATTTGAGGAGGAACGAGGGGCCTCGTTTGCGAGGGAACCCGACCCCGCGGGAAGGGGTCTGTATGGGATGGGCACGGCGTTACGGGGGACGTTAGCATCTGCGTGAATGGACTTGGCATACTTTGTGTGCCTTTCGTGTAGCGAATAATACGGAGGCTGGAGGGAGCCTCCACTCTAGAAGAATAAAAGGAACGTGATGGCGTGTTTGCCCGTCTCGCTCCCTCTCAAGATGGTCGCTGAGCGTGGTTAGGCGCGCCGCTGGCGCGGGTTGTGTGTGGACCGGACGTCGGGCGTTGGACGACACGTTGGCTCACGCCCCGCAAACGCGTCTCTCGCGTGGCAGCGCCCGTCCGCGTCGCGTGTCGTCATGCAGGGCAACCGGGGCGGCTCGTGTCTCCGAACATGGCCCCACGTCTCGTGCGCCCAGGGGTCAGCCTTACGGAGTCGTGACTGGCATTTCATGCGGCCTGTCCGCTTGCCCGACGTCTGCTGGCGTTTCGGCCGATTTCTTCGGTGGGGTTTGCTTGTGGCTAGGGTGTGGAGGGTGTCGTGAACGGGGTGCCTTTTTTTTTTCTCCCCCGGGAGGTCAAGCTGGATCTGGCCCGATGGTATATGGGATGATGAGTGCTGATATGAGACTTGATGGACGCGACAGACCTGTGATTCTTGAAGACGTGAGTTGACGCAACGCTCCGTTTGGGGTAGATGATGGCCGTGCCCGGCAACCCCGACTGGGCGCAGCGGGGATCGATCCCCGGGTTACATTGGAACCGAGCACGCATTAGCGCCCTTTTCTTGGCGGAGATGCCACGTCCACAGAGGGGTCGGGGAGTTAAGCTCGCCAACTGTCGCTTTCTCCGGGGCGTGGATACGAAGCGGGGTTGATGAAGGGGGGGGGGGGGAATGTGGCATCGCGGCTGACCCTGGCCGCACCCTTCGTATGTGTGGTTCCGGGGGGCGAAGGGCGCGGGGCCCGGCTCCGTTCGAACTTGTTCTTACGCTGCAGACACTAGAGGACAAAGGGTCTCTCTCGGGTGGAGAACTGTATCTCTGATACTTCAGCGTCCCTTGCGTTACGCCTGGCGATTCAATCCCGCGGGTGCGGCCAGCTCCCCTGGTGACGGGAGTTGGCGTGACAGGGGGTGGGGATTGGGACTCGGGGCCATTGTTTGACGTTCGTATTGTTGTCTGGTTGTCGTCCGTCTGGCTCCGTTGGGAGGAGGGTTGAAAGACACGGTCTAGGCCGTCGAGGGGGGCCATCCGAAGCATAGAAGTGCCCTGGAGCTGTTTTGTCGCAGGACTCACCCGAGCCGAGCGAGGAGAACCGTCGCGACCTCTCGCGTACCACAACATATAATCTCTACACTTACATGTGCGCGCTCTGCCACTGCCACTGCCCATCCCTCCCCTCGCCTGCTCTCCCCGTCAGACGTCGCAGGATCCCTCCCTGTCAGCACTTGTACCTGGTCGGCATCTCACACCTGCAGCCCTCGGGGCCTGATTGGGCGCTGCCGCAGCTCGTACCTGACCCTAGCACCCGCTGTGGCCCCGACGCCTCAGGGCGGCACATCCACCCACACACTGCGAAGCTGAGCTCGGTGGACTGGAGTGGGAGGGCGGCGGCCACATAGGGCTGTGCCTCCGCTGCATACCAAACGGCGACCCGCAACCGGGCTGCGCTGACATTCCGGCCCCGGGCAAGCGTCCAGCGCCTTTGAGGTCGCGACTCCACTCCTTGCGCCTCGAGCCGCCAACAGCGAGGGGGGACCAGAACCGGCTCGACCCACCGCTGAAAAGCAACGATCCCGCCGCAAAAGCGAGCAGCGCACGGGGAAAGAGAAAGTTGTCTCTTCTTTTCTTCTTCTTCTTCTTTTTTTTTTCAGTCGCGTTTTTTTTTTTTTTTTTTTTTCGTTTTGTTCGTCCGCTTTCATTGGGAAGGCAAGGCGCCAAGGACGGAAAACGGGACGAAGGGCCGGCAATTCATGGCGCAGACGAGGACGGCGAATTCGATACGGAGCTCGTCGTCAGCTTGCCCCACGAGCCTCGGGCACGACTGGGATCCGAAGAACAAACTCCCCGCGGAGAACGAGAGGAGCACCGGCGCTCACCGAAGCCGCGACTCGATCTCGAGAGCCCCCGAGACTCGACCGCCCGCCGAGACGATCGCCCTGATCCCCGCGAGCGCCCCGCCGCTGCCATAACCGCCCCCTCCCCCGCCATCCACCGAGCCCGCGAGCCACCCCGACGAAACTAGGACAGACGCGACGAGAGACGCGGACCGCCTCCCCCACAGAGCGCCCCGCCATTGGGCCACCCCGTCGGCCATGGCGCCCCCGTCGGCGGCTGAGCGCCACTACCATCCGAGCGGCAAGGCTGCGAGCAGGCCCGAGAAGACGCCCGGCACGCCACGGAGAGATAGGGTCCATGGGCGGGAGAGCATGGCCCTGCAGGATCCGGGCCTGAAGGACTATGTGAGTTGGGGCCCGTCATCATGATGCGCGCTCGGGCTTGGCCCTAGGGAGACTTGCGCTACTGGTGGTTGGTAGAGTGCTAACCGGGGGTTCGTCCTTGTCTAGCGCCTAGGAGAATGCATAGGCAAGGGCGCGTTTGGGTCTGTTTACAAGGCGTTCAACTGGGGCACCGGCGAGGCGGTTGCCGTCAAGCAGATCAGGCTCGTGGACCTGCCCAAGAGCGAGCTGCGCATGATCGAGGTAGGTGCCCTCCTGCTGCCGCCTGTTGATGGCGCCAGTGTCCCGAAGCCGTCATCTGACCCCTTTGGACACAGTCTGAGATTGACCTCTTGAAAAACCTACATGTAAGTCGAGCAAGCCCAGTCCTTACGGCGTCCCGCCGGCTGCTCACTGTGCTTCGCAGCATGACAACATCGTCAAGTACAATGGCTTTGTCAAGTCCTCCGACTGCCTAAATATCATCCTTGAGTATGCCTTCCCCCCCGCTTCTCCCTCTGTGACGGCGAGGGACGCCGTCTAAACTTCTCTACAGGTACTGCGAGAACGGATCCCTCCACTCCATATTAAAGGCGTACGGAAAGTTTCCGGAGAACCTGGTGGGCGTTTACATGACCCAGGTCCTCCAGGGCCTCCAGTATCTCCACGACCAGGGTGTGATCCACAGGGACATCAAGGGTGCGAACATCTTGACCACCAAGGATGGCACCGTCAAGCTGGCAGACTTTGGTGTCTCGACCAGCACCCTAGCGGCCCCGGATAAGGAGGCGCAGGTGGTTGGAACGCCGTACTGGATGGCCCCCGAGATCATCCAGCTGTCTGGCGCCAGCTCGGCATCAGACATCTGGAGCGTCGGCTGCACCGTCATTGAATTGCTCCAGGGAAAGCCGCCGTACCACAATCTCGCTGCCATGCCGGCTCTGTTCGCCATTGTCAATGACGACCACCCGCCGCTTCCCGAGGGCATATCACCCGTGGGTCCCTCCGCTTCCCCCGTTATCGCCTTGTGCGAGCAAGCTAACCAAGCCCTCTAGGCCGCCAGAGACTTCCTTATGCAGTGTTTCCAGAAAGACCCGAATCTTCGCGTCACGGCACGGAAGCTCCTCAGACACGCCTGGATAGTCGGGTGTCGACGGAATGAGCCCCAGGTCTCCCGGGCCCCAGCAAACTTCAGCCAGGCCGTCGAGGAGGTGAAGCAGTGGAACAAGGCCCTTAAATCATCGGAAACAAACACCCGCACATCGACGGGCCTCGAGCCCAGCGGGCTGTTCCAGTCTAGCCAGAACATGTCTCGGTTCAGGGAATCCGATGCCCACCGATCTAACCATTCGACGCCGGCCAAGGGACCCCTGAACCTAGCGAAACCCCGCGTGCCGGAGGCGTTTGGATCTCCCGAGGTGCCGGGTACGCATCTCCTTCCTTCCAACTTATTCTTGTGGGAGCTGTGCTAACCTGTTCCTGTAGATGACGATAACTGGGACAATGACTTTGCGACGTCCATCTCACCCAGCGCCCTCCATCTCCCCCATCTTCGGCCTCAGGACAACTTTGGTGGCTTGCTATCCGCCGACCGCCTAAAGGCGTTTGCTTCGTCCGCCGACCTCCACAGTGATTCGGACAACTACGACGACGACTTCGAGGGAGAGCTCCAAACCATCAAGGTTCCGGGGCAATCGGTGGGTGACCACGATGCGCAGGAGAAGACGTTGCGCCCCATCAGTAGGAGGGCCGAGAAGCCGCGAGAGCCGTCCAAGTCTCAAGCGCGCCACCCCTCTCGAACATTCACCAGGTCGAATACGGCGCCCGTTGCTACCCCCGCAGCGCCGGCAAAGCCTCATACCAGCGGCCGGCTAGAGCCCGCTCCGAGGCTAGAGCCAGCCTTTGTTGAGTTGGTTGAAGATTTCTCGGATCTACAAGTAGATCACGATGCCGTGTTCAGGAATAATATCAATCATCAGCGCAGGAGGGTAAGACCAGGTCCGCTCACGCCATCTATTCCCGTGCTGAAAGCTAACGATTGGCCCCGTCAGGGGCTCCGACAGAGCGATGCGCCGCAGCTGTTCCACCCGTCCGATCTCACGAGCCTACCACGCTCCATGCAGCCCCCAGCCGCCTCCGGTAGCGTTCGACGGCAGGCACCCTCGATGCCATCGGTACTCCCCGACCGGCCGATGCGTAGGACGCAGTCCTCGGTCGAGATCCAGAAGTTTACAGAGGACGAAGAAGACGAGGACTTTTCCGACATTCTCGGCCCTGACGACGTCCTAGCCGAGAAGGACGAGAGCGACAAGGGCTCGGAAGAGGGCGGCCTCATGCTGATGTCGAAGCTGTCGAATAACTCGTGGCTCGGTGACGACGAGGACGAGGACGATCCGTTCGCGATGATGGACCCTGGATGGGACGAGATGGACCTCGAGGCGAATATTGCGCGGGACAGGCACGCGCGTCTGTGCGAGCGGGTGGAGGAGCTTGTGCGGTCCCTGAAGAGTACGGAGAGCGAGGATACCTTGTGTGACCTGTCAGAAGATCTGGTAAGTCTCGGGTTCTCACGGCCTCCCTGGACTGGGTACGGAGAAGTGGACGGGCGCTAACAAGGCATAGCTTGCGCTCCTGTGGGAGAGCTCCGAGGTCAAGAATCTGATCATCGGCGCGCATGGTCTGCTTCCTATCCTGGAGATTCTTGAGCCTTGCACCGTCAAAAGCCGGCAGCACATGATCCTCCAACTCCTAAAGATCGTCAACATGGTGAGTCTCTCTATCTTGTCAGACTTGGCCTACAGGAGCTGACGCGCCGCAACCAGATTATTCTTGACGACGTTGAGATCCAAGAGAACCTCTGCTTCGTTGGCGGGATCCCAATCATTACCAAATTCGCGGCGCGGCAGTACTCGAACGAGATCCGGCTCGAGGCGGCGGCTTTCGTGCGACAGATGTATCAGACCTCGACGCTGACGCTGCAGATGTTTGTCAGTGCTGGTGGCCTGAACGTGCTCGTCGAGTTCCTGTTCGAAGACTACGACAGTGCACGCGACCTGGTCCTCATCAGCGTCAACGGAATCTGGAATGTATTCGAACTGCAGGTGTGTAAATCGCGTCTCACTCGTCAACATTGCGCTAACCGTATGCCAGGGACCTACACCGAAGAATGACTTCTGCCGAATCTTCTCCCGGAGTAAGATTCTGTATCCTCTGGCGTTGGTGCTCCACAGGGTGCTCGACGAGGAGGACGAGGAAGAGCTATCCGAGTTAATAGAGGGGAGGATCGTCAACATCTTCTATCTGTTCTCACAGGCGGAGAACTACGTCAAGGAAGTCGTTGCGGACAGACAGGTGCTAAAGAGTATGTTGCCGTCTGACCCATCTTCAAAGTACGGTGCTGACAATCGTAGGTATCCACAAGGACCTCAGGCGCATGACGCCCGTCCACCAGATCACGATGCTCAAGTTCATCAAGAATCTGTCTATGCTGTCGACGACACTGGAGGTCCTGCACTCCGCCGACGCGATCGAGTTCTTGATCGACCTCCTGAGCTACTCCATGAAGCGGGGCCACACCCACTTCCGCGAGATCTCCAACCAGGTCCTCAACACCATGTTCAACCTCTGCCGCCTCAGCAAGGAGCGGCAGGAGGATGCGGCGGTAAACGGCATCATTCCGCTGCTGCTGCGCATCATGAGGACTGAGAGGCCGCCCAAGGAGTTTGTGCTGCCAATCCTGTGCGACATGGCGCATTCCGGACGGACGGGGCGTCGGTACCTGTGGCAGAATAAGGGGCTGGACTTTTATGTTTCGCTGCTTGCGGACCAGTACTGGCAGGTCACTGCGCTCGACGCCATTCTCGTCTGGTAAGTATCTGTCTCACGAGGTGTATCTGCGGAGCTAACACGGCAATAGGCTGCAAGAGGAGACGGCCAACGTGGAGAGCCACCTAGTCCAAGGCGACTTCACCAAGACAGTCCTCTCCTGCTTCAGCACCAGCAAGCTCAACTCCTTCGACTCTAACCTCCTAGAGCCCCTCCTCAAGCTTCTCCGCCTTAGCCCCGCCATCGCCGCGTCTCTCGCCGTGCCCGAGATGTTCGCCGGCATCGGCCTTTGCCTGGGCCACAAGAAGGCCGTCGTGCGCCTCAACCTCCTCCGCCTCGTTCGCATCATTCTTGACGCGTGCGACCCGGATGTATCGGGCTCGGGCAGCCCCGTCAGCGCCCTGGGGAGCAGGCAGGTGCGGTCACTCCTCGACACCATCCGCGTGCTGGCGGAGAAGGACTCTGCGGTTCTGGTGCGGAACCTCGCGGCCGAGCTGGTCAAGCTGCGCGTCGGTGGTGCGGCGTTGGATGCGGCGTCGGCGCCGAATACGTCGCGCCGCCCGGGGTCAGGGGGTAGGAGGACGTATACGCCGCCCAGCCCGCACGTCGCGCTCGCGGTGCCGCACACGCCCACCCAGGGCGGGAGGTACAGACATTCTAGGGGTCTGTCTAGCGGGGCCGCCTACATAGAGGTGGCGGCCAGCCCGCGGCGCACCCCCGCGGTCGACCGCGACGGCGCGGTGTACCGGCCCCGGAGCAGCGATAGCACGGGGATACCGCGGCGCGTGAGCGGCGAGCCGGGGGCCCCTGGGTCCGGCGGCAGTAGGGAGGCGCTCGCGAGGAGCAGGCTGCCGAGGACGGCGCTCTCGTACGCGAGGGGTCCGATGCCGGGACAGACTCCGCCGGTTGTAAATAGGTCGGAGAGCGCGCTCTCGAACAAGGAGAATGTGGGGCGGGGGGCGGGGTCGGGGTCGGGGTCGGGCGTGGGGTCGCCGGCTGCTGGGATAGTGGCGGGGAAGAGGAGGAGTAGGGCGCCTTCTGATGCCAAGTGGTGAGGGTGCGTGTGAAAGTTCCCTTTGTTTTTGGGTCGTAGTATAAGTGTGTCGATTGGGGTAGTAGTGTTTCCTTAGCTAGCTTCTCATGTTTTGGTATGGCTGCGGGTATCCTGGGATGACGGGCGGAGCCAGGATGATGGCTAGGCCGGGCTACGGGCAAGGGTAACGGTCAGGGGCAAGGGGCAAGGGCTGGGCACAGGGAATAGGGAGGGTAAGGGACAAACAAGGGAGGAGTTTTGCGGGGATGGGGTGGGAAATTTTCTTTCATTGCATAGAGCGCGCCGCAAGACATTCTACTTTCCTTCTTTTGTCTACTTTTTCCTGAAAAGTAACTCCATACCCTGGGCGATGCTGGGGGTCCTTGGTTGGTATGCGGGTTGAGAGTGACGCTGGGTGGCTAGTCTTGCGTGGTAAAAGACGAGGGAACGCTAGACGTATGGGAGAGGAGCCGCGGGGAGAAGCCGCGGGCAGAATGCTCCTAAATCTGCCAGGAGAGATGGCATGGCCAGTAACATAAAGCGGAGTCTGCCGCCATCGCCCGCATCGAGGAAAAGCACCTCGGTCATGTCAAATCGCTCAACGCCGGACAACACATCATCTAGAGGGGAAAGAATCACTTGTCTTGACTAGCCTAACCAACCAAGCCAGATATCCCTCCCACTCTACCAAGTTCCCACACGAGGCAAGACCGCGATAGCGTAACAGCATTGTCGCAGTGAAAGGGTAAGGGGAGACGTCCCAACACTCCAAACCAACTCTCCTTCCTTGGAACTCAAAATAACCAGAACAAGAACGAAAAAAAAAAAAAAAAAGGACGCTCCGCCCCCGGGCCCACCGTCAAGCAAGCCCGGCCCTTCAAGCCTCGGTTTTCGTTCGAAAACGCCTGCCCCAGCGATGGCGCAACGGCACTTTCGCTGTCGAGATTCTATGGGTTAACCAAGAAAAACAGATCCATCCTCCTCCTCCTTTTCCACTCCTCTTCATATCTATTAGATATTCTTCCTCGGCAATACTTCTCCTTTTTTTTTTTTCTTTGCTCGTTGCGGCGGCGTTCTTTGGAAAACGCTGTGGGGGTATCTCTGACATAGGAAATAGAAAATGTGTACTGCGAAAGGGGGGGTCCGGTGGTTCCCCGGTAGTAAGGGGGGATGGGAGGAACGTGATAGCGCTGCAGCATTGTCACGGGTTCCCCTTATCCCCGCCTCTACCGGGGCGGAAAAGAAGGGAAAGTTTGTTGGTGGGACAGGACAGGTTGAATTGTCCGGGATTGTCCCCCGGGGCAAATGCCCGGAGTCGCTCCTGGTTGAAAGACATCACGCAACCTCGCACCCGCCCCCTGACGCCGGAGTCTCCTGGCATCCCGGGAGGCCCCGCGACGTCACGGAGCTTACTTCCTGGGCCAGGGGAGACACCCGCTGAAGCCCCTCTCCTCCCTCTCCCTCTTCGCCGCGCCGTCCTCGAACGAGCTGCCGTCGCTGACTTCGTCCCCATCCCGAACGCGCCTCTTGCCAAAGATCCTCAGGAGCACCATGTTGGCGAGGCTGCTCACAAGGCTGATGCACAGGATGCCAATCATGACGAGGTTGCTCTTCCGGAACTGGTGGGGCCCCGGGGCGGCGTCCTCGGGCCAGCCCGTGTATAGGGCGTAGGTGGTGACGATGCTGCCGAGGTTTCCCAGGCCGGAGACGAGGGCGGTGGCGGCGGCGACGCCGACCTCGCCGTGGCGGCTCTGGAAAACCTCGTTGGTCCAGGCCATGCAGTTGGGGACCGTGGGGCCGAGGCCGAAGCCCACCATGAGGAGGCCACCGTAGCGGGCCCAGTCGTTCTGGAGGGCGAAGGTGGTGGTGAGGAGGCCGGCGATTTGGATGCAGACGGCGAAGGAGAAGATGAGGGCGCGGCGGCTGTGGAAGCGGTCGGCGATGGGGGTGAAGATGAGGATGGCAATCAGGTCCATCTATGCTGGTTAGGATCTGGGCGCATGGAACAAGGGAGTATACGTGAGGCGTCGCTCTGGGTGGAGACTCACGATCCAAATGGGAGCAAAGAGCAGGCTGATCTGGACACCCGTGAAGTTGGGGTTGATGGAGGCGATGATGATGTTCCCGTAGAGCTGGGTGCCGATTCCGACGCCCACAACGCCAAAGTACATCAAGAAGAGGGGCCATAGCCGCCAGTCAAGGAGCACGTGCCCGAGATCCTTCAAGGTCCAATGCTTCATGTGATAGACACGACGGAGCTCTTGGTAATGCACGACGGCATCCTCGCCCTTGAGGGCCTCGGGGGCCCTGGGCAGCCACTTCAACAGGCCGGACCGCTTCCTCACCTCGCCGGGGGGCAGGGGCTTGTCCGGGAGCCACCAAAGCAGGGTGACGCCGACGATGAAGCCGACGAGACCATAGAGCAGGAACATCCACCGGAAGCCCTCGAGGCCACCCGCCCCGTCCATCATCTGGAAACCAGCGGAGATGAGACCGACGACGGCGGCGGACAGCTGCGAGGCGGTGTAATACATGCCGATGCGCTTGCCTGTGCGCGAGGGTGGGTAGAAGAAGGTCAGGTAGAAGGACATGCCGGGCCACATGCCGGCGATGACTGCGCCGAGGAGGAACCGCAGGAGCCTGTGACGTAGTTAGCTCGGCGGCCCGGCAAGAAGGGCGGGAGAGAAGCCGACGTACTTGGCGCTCCACGGGTCCTGGACGGCGGCGAAGCATGACCCGACGATGCCCGTGGCCATGACGATCCTGGCCATCCACGCGCGGGGACCAACCCTGCTCATGGCGAGGTTGCTTGGGAAATCAAAGATGATGTACGAGACGTAGAACAGCGAGAGGGTCAGGGAGACGTCGCTCGGCGACATGCCGAGCACGGTGATCAGGTCGTGGCCAGCATCCTTGTTCATGGTCTGGGCGATGCCGATGTTGGAGCGGATGGCGGAGCAGAGAAAGTACAGGAGCCAGAACGCTGGGAGCCACCGCCCTGCCTTAGCCTTGCATCGATGGGACGAGTTGACAGGGGGCGCCTCGACTCACCTGGGATGATGCGGAGATCAAGCTTCCGGTACACCCTCTCCACCGTCGCGTTATCATACTCGGGCTGCTCCTGTTGCTCGCGGGGCTGCTCAGCGTCCACCGGGAGCTGGACGGGATGGACCTCTGACGAGGAGATCGACTTGGTGTCCATGCGCTTGCCGTCGGCGCTCGCGCGCGAGGCTTCAGTTGTGACCCCTTCGGCCATACTCGGGCTAAGAAGCAATGGAGGCGCGTGCAGCTAGTCCTTTCAGGCCGGCGTATACGTGGAAAACACGGCGATCCGAGCGAGCAGCGGGTAGTATGATAACGGGATAGAGGGCGCTCCGGTGGGGGTTTGCGAGATGGGATTTGAGAGGTGAAGCTGGGACAAGGTTGCGAAGATGAGGGGCTGGCGGGGAGCTCCTCGAAATTTATTCTACCCTTATTTTTTTTCTACCCTAAGCTTAGACTCAGAGCTCGCGGCTCCGGGTGGCAAGCTTCGACGACGTGCATATGCAAGTGCCGAGCTAGCTTCTACTAGTTCGCACTCTGTGCCGAACCTGAACTGTTGTGTCGAGCATTGCGAGAAAGGGATTTTCACCGTCACTGCGGCGGTCTTGCTAGACGGCAGAGGGGAGCTTCAGCCAGGAAAGACGAGTATCAGTGGGGCAATATACTGATGGTTGGGAGATGGCGTCCCCGGTCCCGCTCAACAAGGTGTCGGTGATCCACACCGAGCTCACGGATCGATGAGATAACCAAAGCCCGGACCCCAGTTTTCCCAAGTGTTATACCGAGGCCTTCCGTGGCCATCGGCTTGGTTCGATGCGAGTGTCGGGCTTGGCTTCGTGGCGATGCCGGTCTCGGTGCCGACACCGGTGGTACAGAGCCGCGGGGAGCCGGAGGCCCGACCGAGACGGAGAGGTGGACCGCATCTGTTCGCACCGCACTTGCTGCGCGATGCGGCCCGGCGCACGGGTACAACCGAGGAATACCTTGATCCAGTTTCAGTATTGTTCATCCGGCTGCAAACGACCAGCCTGAGCCGACTCGCTCACCCCGGGGCCCCGATATGCTAAGTCGCCGCCGTACCATGTTTCTCGTTCTGGAATCGAGGGTAGGAATTACGTCTGGGTATAGCCTAGGGAGGAGGGTCGGTGTGCTTTTCCAGGTGTGCTCAGAGCTTCACGACGTTGGGCGGGATGGATACATTGATACATACCAAGTACATGCACGGGAGATGACTGTATAAGCGGCGCCGCATTCCTCCCCGGGCAATTGGCGGATCGCGGCGTCCAGCGTTAGATGCCTCAGGACGATATAATTGAAGCCTTGATTTTCGGGATCCAACCCTCGGCAAGGCGTCAATCCATTTCAACCCCTCTCCGTCCCATCTCTGGATCGCGGGTCAATTTCCGCCCCCATTCCACAATCGCTACCCCAGAGACCCAGGGCCCGCGCCAAGGCAGCCGCGCGACGGCTGCCATTCTTCGCCTTCTCCCGGACCGTGGATGACTGCGACACCCAAGGACTGGGCCTCCGGCTTCCTCGGGACGATGACGCGGGACGTTCGGGGGATGGGGGTGGCAGCCTAGCTGGCCACACCCCCTCTCGCCGTTGCACGCTACTACGCCAATCTTGATCCCGGGACTGTCCTGGCGGGGAAGCTGCGGGGACGGCGGTCACTGTGCGTCCGAGCCCTTCCCACGAAGGATGACTGGCGCCTGTTCTTCCGCGTCTGGCCGCCCCAAAGGAGACGCCAGAGGGACCCCTTTAGCGAGCATCTCGGGTAGATGGCCGCTCATGCGCAAAGCGCTTGGTCCTTCGACCCCGGAGGTTTCGCTTTGCCGGACGGCCTAGGCTGCGTACACATGTGGCCCGGCCAGCGTGGCCACAGCTGGACTATTAGCATGACGTAGACTCTAGGCAGAGTTTCCGCGTCTCTAGCAATACGGGAATAGGGGAACCCGCTGGATCCTGGTGTCGCCGGTACCTTGGCCCGGTGTGCGAGTCACCGGGCCGCCCCTCTCCACAGCTCAGGATGGCCAACGACTGCAGACCGGGAATTGGACTCGCATCCTGGTAAGCTGGACTGGACGCCTGCTCCTGTACCTACGTGGTTATCTGAGCTGGACCTGATGACCGCAGCCTACTTGCTTGGACCTGCTGTGGACCGTTGCTCTCCTCCCGTGGTTTGGCGTACGCTTGCGACCTCATCCTTGGGCTTGCAAGGGCGGCTGCTTTGGGTGCCGTGTGTTCGACCGTCGCCAATCCGTGTGACGCAGACCGGGTCCTTGAGGGGTATTGGACTCGGAATGCCACCGCTCAGGACTTACAGCTTATACCCGCAGTCCCAAGGGTATCGTGCCTCACACACGTGGCCGCGGCCCTTCGCCCACACCAGACACTTGCAGATATGCCTCAGCGGCCAACAGACAAGTCCAGGTTTGTGGCCAACGGATAGGCCTCGGGCAGTGCTACCTTCGGAGTCAGGCTTCCGCGCGGCCAGTGGGTGGACTCCGGAACACTTGACACTGCCCAATTCGTTACACGACATCAGGTATCGGCAGCTCGTGGCTCCCTCCCGAATCCCCAGGTACCGCTGTGCGAGGCAATGATGAGTGGGGAACCGTCTTCTCCAGGTACCTGTGGGTTTCCTTGTCCGTCATCGGTACCCTGTCGAACGGCAAGGCTAAGTTCGATAGCCTCCGGCCTTGGGGCGGCGGAAGGCAATGATTCGGTGGCCTTGCAGCCTACGCTCAGCTATCCGCTTTCAGACTGGGCTTCTATGATCCGCCAAGTACCAACCATGAGTCATCCTGGCTCCACGGCCTGCCACACCAACTTCGCCAACATATCACGGGACCCCGCCGGATCTCGAATCGAACGGATGCCTAACCGTTCGACCTGGTTGAGCAACTACTTTAACCGTCGACTCGATCCACCTCCGTCACCTTGCATCGTGTGGCACTGACGTGACGTTGCGCCATCAAGGGACCACCGCCGAGACACCGCTCTGCACTCTCTGTGAGTGCACAGCCACAGTTACCGGTGCCATTGCCTCCATTCGCCTCACTGCAGGTACCTCCGTACCCACAACCAGCGCGCCAACATTTGTCAGCTCGCGCTATCTTATCATACCGCCACACCTTGGTCGCTACCTTCCTTCCCGCGCGTTAGGCCGAGTGCTCCGACAACTCGTTCGCGAACATCCACCCACAACGCACCAACCCCTCGACGTCCATAATCCTTTAGAATAATTTCTAGCGAGCTCCACTGTCCGACAACCCCGACAGGCCTCCCAGGCACACGAATCCGGTTTCGCCACCCCCGCCGGTCTTCCGCGCGTCATAGCGTCACCAGCCGCGAAGCCTCGTATAATATTCCCGACCCGCCGCATCCCGCGTCTGCGATATCGCCACCAGGCTAGTCCTCCAGAGCACACCTCCTTCGAGTTCTGCGAATCTACACCCGACGTGCCTGGCGACTCCAGGAACCACCGTGACGATGAGCGCCGTGTACGAAGCTAGGGCCTTCCTGCACGAGGCGCCGTACCCGCCCATGACCGACGTCGACCACGACAGAACCGATGGCGCCGAGCGTTTCGGCGAGACGGATGTTTCGGAGCTGGCAAACTACAACGCCCAGTCGTCGCTGCTCCAGGACGACCGGGCGCCCTTCGGTGACGAAGAGGACCGCTCCATGGTCACGGCCGACGCCGTCGACACCGCCTTCCACGCGACTCGCCTTCTCCCTACGACGCAGGTCTCTGCATCGTCGCAACATCTGATCATGCCGGACCTGACGGCACACACAGAGCCGACTCCGACCCCCGCGCCCGAGCCGACTACGGGGAGCGCATCGCCCAGCTCCAAGGGGCGCCGCGCGTCTGGCACCCGCGCGCAGCTGATCCCGAAGCCCGACCGCACGGTGAGCAAACATCCCGACGGAAAGTACTATTGCTCCTGGGACGGATGCAACGAGGCCCCCCAGGGTTTTAAGCGACGTTGCGAATGGAGGTAAGAACACCACGCTTGGTCCTGATATCAACCCTGCACAGCTGCTAACTACGATTTGAACAGCAAGCACATGGACAAACACGAGCGTCCCTACCGCTGCGAGCACGAGGGCTGCGAGAAGCTCTCAGGCTTCACTTACTCCGGCGGCCTCCTCCGCCACGAGCGCGAAGTACACAACAAGCACGGCGGTCCCAAGAAGACGCTCAACTGCCCGCACCAAAGCTGCAAACGCTTCACGGGCAAGGGCTTCTCGCGGCAGGAGAACCTGAATGAGCACCTCCGCCGCGTACACACCGAGGGCACGACGTCGCCCCCTCCCGCCGATGAGCGCGGCGCTCATGCGGCGAGCGAAGACGGAGAGGAGAGGGGCTTGAAGAGGAAACGGGACAGCCCTCAAGGAGACGAGGGGGACAGGGACCTCACGGCCGAGACAAAGAGGCTGAGGATGGAGAACGAGCAGTTGAGGAGGGAGAACGAGCAGCTGCGCGAGGCGATGCATCAGCAGCGGGAGGCGCAGATCACCATGGTGGCGCAGATTGCGGACCTGCAGGGCGCGCTGAGGCTCAACGACGCGAATCTTGGGGCCACGCAGATGGTGTGAGGGGAGTGGGTTCTCGAGGTTTAAGCCTGAAGGCTCGGCCCGTTGAAGAGGTGGTCATGTCTCGGTTTTTCTTTCGGCGCATGGAGGGGGTATTCATGAGAGGAATTGTGCATGGTTTGGCGTTCGGCATACACGGAACCCTTTTGTTTTTGAGACGCTCTCGGAGAGAGTCCCTCCACTCAACTGTTTCTACATTCGGAATCATTGGAATTGGCAAGGGGATCCGGAAATAGGGCAGGACTTTTTTCTTTTTTTTTTTTTTTTTTTCCCTGTAGCGAAGATATCCCCGTCCTTTCATCGTCTTATTTCCTATTGTCTTGTTGTGCGCTGGCCGAGGTCCTAGGTCGTGATACTGAAAGTTTGAGTGCTTTGGACAGGGGACTCGGAGGAGAAGGGATGCGACGGATGTGAGGGAAGGAAGGGGAGTGTAGTTTTTGGTTGTGTGATACTGTTTGGTCTATGAGTACATGATGGATTATAGAACTTGGGTCTTTTGCGACCTCTTTACTCATCTTACCCAATATCGGTTTCCCTTTTTAGGTTGCGCTTCATGCTGTCGAAGTGGAATGTGATGTGGATGCGACTACACACTTGTCGTACGTACCGGTCCGTCTACGGTCCTACTTAGGAAACAAACCATACTATGGATCGCCAAGGGACATGCTTCAGAGTCATAGACCTCTCAATATCAAAGAGTGGCAATTTTTTATTTTATTTTATTTTTTCTATTTTGGAAACACATCTGGTTCAATACCGGCGTACTAACGAGCGTCTAAAGTTGGATAACAACGGTGGTGGAAGAAAAGGAGGCGGCCTAGTCCCCGAGCGAGGCGCATGTTGGAAGCCACGGGGGTACGCGAGAAGCTGTTTCTCTCCGCCCTGGGCCTAGCAACACCTCCTCTCGCAGGACAGGTCTCCCGGGGAGATGATGCCGGAGCATCACCCCCTTTCCTCCCGCACCACGAACATAAAACACATGGTCCCTTCTCTCTCCGACCGCCCCCCGCCCGTCCGACCGTTTCGTGTTCACCCCGGAAAGGCAGAGCAGACAGTCAGTCAGGGTCTAGTGAATGCCCGAGACCCCACCCGACTTCTTTCTCTCCGAGGTCGGGGTAAGGCGCCCTGCGCAGATAGCCCTCCACATCCCCGTCCGGCCAACGCCGTAGGTTTCATGCGCACTCGAGTAATGATGCTGGTTTAACGCCGCCGTAGCTAGCGTGACGTGAGCGGGGGCCGCGACGATGGCGAGGACCGCGTGGCCGGGGGGTTGCACCGCCCGTACGCTCCTGCCCGGAAGGTCGTTTGGGCCGTCGAGGGCTACCCAGAAAAACCGGATCCCGGTTGGGGGGGGGGGGGGGGGGGGGGAGACCAAGCCGGGAAGGGGCCAAGTCATCTTCCGTAGCGGTGGAAGACGGGCACGAGGGAGGTTCCGGCATTCGGCATCTCCGCCTATTTTTGCGTTGCGTTCGGCTTCGTGCAAGGAGACAAAAACCCCTCAGTCGAACCCGCCCCCAACCTGACTCTGGAACGCCGTGCTAACGCTCTTCTCGTCGTCCTCGACCCGCCTCTGCCTTCCGGACCCCTTGCCTCCCCCCTCGACGTACCGCTTGAACCTGTCCTTCTGGCTGCTCCCACCACCCCTAGGTAGGCTCCGCGCCGCCTCGTGCAGCCCCGCGCCGAGGCTCACACCGCCCTGACCGACGCCCTTGCCGCCAATGACGCTGGCGGCCGAGTCCGTCATCTCTGAGTTGGCGACGCTCTCGCCTGCCACGCTCTCCGGCGCGCGGGGCGCCCTGCGGCCGCCAGAACGGCTCGGGGTCACGCCAGGGAGGCCGGGCCACTGCTCGGGCGTGAAGCTGGAGAACATGTTTGCGAAGCTGGGACCGAGCGCCGCGCCGCCCAGCGCAGAACCGTGGATGGAGGACGCGTCGTCGGGGATGTAGGAGAGCATAGAGCCCGAGTCGAAGTCGCGCATCGAGGGCGGGTACCCGTGGGGCCCGCGGCCATTGGGATAGCCGGGCATGGGGTACTGCTGCTGCTGTTGCTGCTGCTGCTGCTGGTTGGGCCTCGGGCGCGACGGCCTGGGACGAGGGAACTGGATGAGCGAGGTCTGCAGGTTCGTAAGGGGACCCTCGACAAGGCACATCCGCTCCTTGTAGTGAACCAGCAGGTTATGCCAAAGTTCATGCTTAGCAAGGACCTTGGGGTTCCCGAGAATCACGAGACCGTACTTGGCACGGGTGAGGGCGACGTTCAGACGGCGGGGGTCCGACAGGAAGCCGATGCCCTGGTTGTCGTTGGACCGCACGCAGGACAGCACGATGTAATCCTTCTCACGGCCCTGGAAGGCGTCGACGCTGGCCACCTCGACGTCCTTGTAGGCCTCCTTCTTGAAAGTGCCCGTGTTCTGCATGGTGCTGACCACCCAGCTCCTTTGGCCCTCGTACGGGGTGATAACACCAATATCAAGGGGCTTCACGCCGGCCTTGAAGAACCGCGTGACGGCCTTCTCCACGTTCGAGGCCTCGGCGCGGTTGAGGTACGACGTCCCGGAGGCTGAGATCTCCTCGTTTCCGTAGTTGGCCCAGAACATCATGGGCGTTTCCGCCACCGGCCAGGGGAAGTCCACGTCCTTGCGGAGTCGGTGCTCGTACGAGATACCGTTCTGGAGCTGGCCGTCGTAGAACATGTTGGAGGGGAATTGCGAGAGGCAAGGGTGCATGCGGTACTGGATGTTGAGCCGAATTGGTGGCATTCCGAGGTTGACAAGTCGCTCGAACAGGGACTGGTTAAGACCCGCCTTGGCCGCCTTCTTGTTCATGATGACAGGACCGAGCTGCTTGTGGTCACCAACAAGGATGAGGTGCTTGCAGCCGAGAACGAGAGGGATAAGACACTCGGGTTCGGCGGACTGAGTAGACTCGTCGATCAGGACGTCCCGGAACTTCATCTTAGCAAGTCGAGGGTCACCGGCACCGACGCAAGTGCAGCACACCACATCGGCGCTGTTGAGGATCTCCCGCTCGGCTGCCTTGGTGAGTCGGCGGTACTTCTTCTCGTCCTTGCTGTCCAGCTCGCTCTGCTCGGCCTTGAGCTGGTTGAGCTTCGCGAGATCCGGGTTCGTGTCGTTCATGCGGACTTGCTCGTGCAGAGACAGGAAGCTGACTGACGATTCAACGTCCTCTCGCGACTTGGCTGTCAGTCGGACGACCTTGAGTCCCGTCTTGTGGACCCGCTCGCAGAGCTGGTCAACGGCGACGTTGGACGGCGCGCAGACAAGCACCTGGCCACCGTGCATCCTAACGAGGTGCCAGATGATGGTTGCGGACGTGACCGTCTTGCCAGTTCCCGGAGGTCCCTGGATGAGACTCAGTGGCGTCTGCAGGACAGCCTTCACCGCCGAGCTCTGGCTATCGTTGAGGTCAGGAAGATTGGGCGCGTTCATCCGCTTAGGAAGATTAATCCTGCCCATATCCTTGACCTGGACCTCGTTGCCCAAGAGCTTATGGAAGATGTATCCCGACACGCTCTGCTCCTCCCTATGGAAGGTCGTCAGGGCGAGCTGCATCCGGTCGTAAGAGGTAGCCTTCCACACATAGTCGGCCGAGAAGTTGACGGTGCAATCGGTGGGCGGAGGCTTGTCGTCTCCCGTCTTCCTCAACTCCAGCTTCACCTCCTCGGACTGGTTGTTGGGGATCTTGATAACGTAACCGACGCCCTCCCACGGAGCGTGCAGCTCACCCCTGTAACGGAGACGCATTTCGTCGCCGACGGCGAGCTTCACATCGCCCGACTCGATTTTCCTGAGCTGGAAGGAAACAACCGGCTTGTTGTTCAAACGACCCGTCTCCCACACAACCTTGAGATCGTCCTCGGACTGTGCCTCCTTCAGCTTCTTGTCGTAGTCGGATTCCATCTTCACCAGCGGCAAGAACGTGTTCTCGTAATGGTCGGCGTTATTGTACCGGAGCAGGACGGGCTCCGGCTCGTCCTCCTCGTTCGCAATCTCCTGGACCTGGGCGATGGTGGCATTTGCGTCCTCCTTCCAGATATCCTCCATCTTCGTCATCATCGAAGGGCTAAGGTGCCTCGCTCGCAGCTGCTCGGCGTCGGGCGGCAGAGCGACGAGCCAGGGGAGGAAGGCACGCTCCTCAATGAGGGGCTGCCAGCGTGAGACATCCCAGCTCATGTCCTTGTTCGACGAGGAGGCGGCGCAGGGCTGTCGGCAGAGCAGGACGACGACGGAGTCGGACTTGGCGGGAATGAAGCCCAGGATGAAGACGTTCTTGGTCCCGCAGTTGTAGCATTCGAGGACGGTGTCTCCCAGACTAGACTCGGGGTGCAGCTGGACTTCCTTGTGGCGAGCGCGGACGAGGTGGTTGACGATGTGCGACGCGGCGCCGTTGCCACGGGCGCTACAGAACCACTTGTTGCAGGTCAAGCACTTGACGACGGAGGCGGGGTTGTGGATGCCGCAGTATCTAGAGGACTTTGTTAGCTTGGGCCCTTCGGTAATAGATGGGACCGACACGGGGCTGAGACGTACGCGCACGCGTGCTCCGGCAGCACCTGCTCCTCCGGCTGCTCGACGCTAAGGTTCTTCATGCCGTCCACTGCGAAGCTCGTGAGGCTGTCCGCATCATCGTCGTCGTAGAGCTCTGTCTGGTTGTCGTCGTCATCGTCCCGTCGACGGCCGGCCCGGGCGCCCCGCTTGCCGTAGAGGAGCGCCTCATCGTGGTCTAGGGTCGACAGGTCATCGCCGCCAGCCTTGATCGTCGCGGCCGAGTCGGATATGAGGTGGTTCCCGAGGTGGGTGAATGCGCCCTCCATTGCGCTTGGCTGAGGCGGGACGCTTAGTTCGTTGGCCGAGGTCTATGGGTAGCCTCGAACTGGTGAGGTGAGAAGTCAGCGCTGCGCAGCTATCAAAGACGGGTCGGATCGGCAGAGGGGAAGAGCGGCAGCGGCGGATATTTAGAAGCGCCCCGCGATCTTGACAAACACCAAGCCGGGAGCGCGCCGACGGCAGAGATAACGAGGTACAAACTTTTTTATGAAAAAAGAGATCTCTCTCGTATGGGAGAAAGCGACGTGATATGCGCCTGTTGTCGGGTCGGTCTGTGGCAGAAAAGGCTCCAGGTCCACCAGGTCACATTCTAGCGGTCTTCGCTCGTCGTGGATCGGGAAGAGCAGTTCGTATGGCTCGGACGCCGGGGTTGGTCCTAGGGTGGAACTCGTAACTCGCTCTGGATGGCACCAGGTTGCTCGAGGTGGTTTGACGCCGCGGAAATTGTCTGTCCTCTTCCGGATTTGCCTCGAGGTTTGGCGTGGAGATGGAGATCCCGAAGTGGAGTTGAGTGCCCTGAGAAATTTTGGTGCGGCCGCAGTTTGCTTAGGTACGGTGCAGCTAGTCGATGGTGGTGTATCTGCGGTTCGAGACCACCCGAGTGGCGACCCAGGGTGCCAGCGCCAGCGGTGACAGCCGCTGGGGTAGTTACATGAGTCAGTGCGCTGGAGGGGGTGTTAGCGGGCCCTGGCGCTGCCGTGGGGAGCGGGACGTTATCGGCTAAACCGATAAGGTTGCGATATCTTATCGATAAAGAAATTTCGGAGGGGGGTTGACATGGATGGTTTTCGATCGACTACGCGGGCCATCAATCAACCTTTGCTCCGTGCTGCATCTGCTCAAGCCCAGTTCAGCATCTCAGAATGATTGTAAGTACTCGGTTACCCAACTAGGAGCTGAATAAAAAAACAAAGTTTGGCCTACTAACTATGCTCACAGCGCAAACAGGCGCGCCTCAGGCGCGACTACCTCTACCGCCAAGCCCTCGTTCTCAAGGAAGCCGAGACGAGCGAGAAGCGCGCGAAGCTGCGGAGCGCTCTTGCCGCCGGCCGACCCATCGACCCCTCCATCGCCAAGGACGAGTCCCTCCGGAAGGACTTCCAGTATGACGAATCCCGCCCCGACCTCAACGCCGGCGAGATGGCCGATCTCGACGACGAGTACCACCTCTCCGGCGTCACGGACCCACGGGTCCTCGTGACGACCTCGCGCGACCCCTCGAGCCGGTTGGCCACCTTCTCCAAGGAGATTCGGCTGCTTTTGCCCACGTCTGTGCGGCTCAACCGTGGTAACCTTATCCTGCCGGACCTGGTGCGGTCGTCGCAGAGCGCGGGGCTCACGGACATGGTGCTCCTCCACGAGCACCGTGGTACGCCGACGGGCCTTACAGTCAGCCACTTCCCTCACGGGCCGACGGCATCGTTCTCGCTGCACAACACCGTGCTACGCGGGGATATCCCGGGGAGCTTGAGGGGTACCGTGAGCGAGCAGTACCCGCACCTCATCTTCGAGGGCTTCTCGACGAGGCTAGGACAGCGCGTCGTGAAGATTTTGAAGAACTTGTTCCCGCCGAGGGACCCCCTCGCGAATAAGACGAAGTCTAATGGGAGGGTTGTCACGTTCAAGGTCTGTTTTAACAGAAGCCATTGAGTCTACGAGAAGCAACTAACACGGGGTTAGAACATCGATGATAGTATCGAGGTGAGGCACCACGTCTACGTGAGGACATCGTACGACAACGTCGAGCTGGCAGAGGTTGGTCCCCGGATGACTCTGCGGCTGTTCGAGATCCGCCAGGGCACGCTGGAGAACAAGGACGGTGACGTGGAGTGGCACCTGTCGCAGTACACTAGGACGGCGAGGAAGAAGAACTATCTGTGAGCGGAGCCGGTGGTGTGGAAGGACGGGTGGTTGGATGAGGATAGATGCTGGAGCCGGCGCGGCAGGGGCGAACGGCGATTCGGCCCTCTGCGGCGTTGCGCCTGATGTATACCCAGAACTTTGAATGAGCAATCTTGTCACGATGAATTCCTGTGGCCGCTTTCCCAGCGTCCCTTTACACTGATGACACGCCGGTGCTTGAAATCTACCTTGGGCATATGGCATATACCTCCTATTCTCACCCGGAACCCAAGGCGCGATAAGTTTGCAAAACTGGTGGGCTCACAGCGCGGTCCAGGTGCAACAGGATTGCCATCCTATTCTCGGAGTATCGTACAACCACTGCGCACATCTCAAGCGCCGGGAACAGGAGGCTCTCTCAAACCGGCCTAATCCTACAATTTATTACCCACTCCTACATACCATACCACATGATCTCAAAATTGAGAGTGGAAGCATTATGTACAAGCACAGCGTACAGCCCTTCCTCCCATCGCCCTCTTCCCATCCCTCACCTCCCATTCTCCATGTCGGTCTCCCCCTCTTCATCCGAAGCGTACATATGAAACAATACACGAAAACGATTCCCACGTCCACTGGTATCGTTTTCAGCTCAGCGGCGTCAGTCGGGGAGAGAAAAAAAAATGCAGCCCGTCTAGGAAAGAAAAGACGCCTCCGCACCATCCCCGTCCTTTTCCCCTTACCCCGGCCGCCCGGCACCATCATTTTGGCTCCCTGCCTCTTTGTTTTAGGTAAAAGCAGGGAACATGCTCGCCAAACATTCCCTTCTCCTTCAAGCTAGCAGACAAGCAAAAGGGGAAGCCCCTTTTTATAGGCATATATATCCTCACTCCTGCTTCGACCCCTCACGGGGCCTGGTACGTGCACAGGGTCGAACTTAGACCAGGCTAGCGTTCTTCACCTTGCTCACGAGCTCGGGGTACTCCTCCTGGATCTTGAGCTGGCACGCCGTCGCCTCGCTATAGGAGAGGGCGTTGATCATCTCGAACTCGGTGCGGGCGAGGTCGGCGGCGCGGCGGAAGTACTTGAGCGCCTCGGTTATGTTGCCCTGCTGGAGCAGGAGCTGAGCCATCGTCGCGACGGCGATGTCGCACTCGGGGTCGACTGCGGTACGTTCGTTAGCACATTTATCCCCGGCGGTGGAATAAGTTTTTGTGTCACTTACTCTCCAGGGCCTTGCCGCAGATCTTCTGGGCCTCAGCGCTGTCCTGCTTGGACTGGTAGATGGCGAGGGCCTTGTTGACGAGCGGCAGGACGTTGGTCGAGCCGGGCTCGTTCTTGGACTCGAGCTCGACGGCGGTATCGAACTTCTCAATGGCCTCGTTCACCTGGCCCATGTCGAGGAGCAGCTCACCGAAGTAGTTGTACACCTCGGAGGACTTGGGGAAGTTCTTGACGGTGCGGCGGAAGGTGGCGAGCGACGAGGCCATGGAGCCCATCTTGTACTGGGTCACGCCGAGCTGGATGTGCGAGAAGATGAAGTCGCGGTCAAGGTCCATGGACACCTGGTAGTCCTTGGCGGCCTCGCCGAACTCGCCCTTGATGAAGTGGAGCTGGGCACGGTGGTAGTAGATGTCGGCGTCCTTGTCGTTCTTGGCGATGGCCGTGTTGAAGTACTCAAAGGCCTTGTCAGCGTCGCCTACAGATTCTGTCAGCACACCAACCTATGTCACGGCATAACGCCAAAGGCTCAGTACTTACCCTGCTCAAGCTTGATGCTGGCAAGCTTGATGTACGCCTGCGTCATGGTAGGGTCGATCTCAATGCACTTGGTGAGGTCCGCGACCGCCTCCTCTACAGAGCCCATGAGGGTCCGGAAGGTGCCGCGCATGTTGTACGCCAGGGCCTCGTGCTCACCGAGGTCGCCGGCCTCCACGGCCTTCTCGAAGGCGTGCCTGGCGTCCTCGTACCCCTGGGTCGTCTTCTTCTCCAGCCCCTGGAGGCCCGCGCGAAGCTCGGCCTTGCCGGAGCCCTCGGGCAGCTCGGCGGAGTCCTCGAGGCCCTCGGGGCGCGGCCGCGCCCTGAAGCTCACGAGGTAGTTCTTGACGAAGGTGTGGCTGGGGAGGGTCTGCTTCCTGTCGGCCATGCGCTTCTTGGCCTCCTCGGCGGCGACGACCTTGAGGAGCTTCTCGACGGCGTTGGCGGCGGACTGGTTCTGGAAGTTGTCGATGATGCAGGCCAGGGTGTAACCGACGAGGGCGTCCCGGTGCATCTTGAGCTCCTCGTAGGCCTTGGCGCGGCGGTTGATGGCCTTGAGGTAGACGCGGTCGATGCTGAGGGCCGTGGTGGTGTCGTCGATGACCTTCTGCCACTCGGAGAGCGCGCTGTAGCAGGCGGCACGGTTGGAGAAGTAGATGGGGTCCTTCTTGCAAAGGATGGCCTTCGTGTAGAGCTCGATGGCCTTGTTGTACGACTTGTCGCCGTAGGCCTTGTTGCCGGCGCGCTTCAGCCTATCCGCATAGTCGTTGCGCTGCTCCTCGGTGAGGTTGCCAACGGTGGACTCGTCGACGCTGGGGAGCTCGTCCTCGGGCTCGACGGCGGCGGCCTTGGGGGCCTCCTTTGCTTGAGACTCGGTCTCCGACTTGGTTGGGGATTTCTGTTGCGCCTCGGCAGCTTTCCTCTCGGCCTCCTTCCTCTTTCTCCGCTCCTTCTTCGAGAGACGGGGTCCTTCGGGCTGTGTCTAGTGAGCAGGCAAAAGACAAAAAATGTTAGCGGCGCATGATTGGCGACACGCGAGCGGGCGTGGATCTGGAGATGGCGACGGGAAGACGGGGCACCGCACCGGAGGAGAGTTCATGTAGTAGACAATGCCAGCACCGGTGACCACCACGGCGACACCCGCAACGGTGTAGACGGCGGCCTTGTTCTCAGACACCCACGTCGACACGCGATCCCATAGCGACGACGACTTATCGATCGGGATGGCGGCGACGGGCGGCCCGGGCGGAATGGACGGTTGCGGGTTGGACATGGCGACGACTGCTTTGGCGACAATGGCCCGAGAACTGGGAGATTACAAGCTACTAGGCCTGGAGGGTATCGGCACGCAAGACGGGCGGGGGTGAAAGGAGCGTACGAAAAGAAACCCAATTAGACGGGGGGGTGGGGGGGGGGGGGATGATGGCAAGGTGCGAGGTTAAAAAATTCGAGAAAATCATCAAGTCGTGACGCGAAAACCGTCAGCCGAGCTTCCCTGCAAAAGCTCTGGCCGGCGGCTTGATTACGGATGTGGGCCAAGAGCCGGGTACGTACTCCACTGTTATTACCACCCGCTCTGCCTTGACTCGGCGCCCGGGAAACGCTTCTCCACAGCGCCAGTGGCCATTACGAATGGATGCCGCGCCGCTGTTTTTTTCTTTTTTCTTTTTTCTTTTTTTTTTTTTGCCATCCCGCGGAGCTGCTCGGCACGAGGAAGAGCAACAGCGCGTTTATTGCGGACGGGCGATGGAAACGCTGGGCATATGGAATGGGAGCGAGTCGGCTCGTGTAAAATGAAGCTCTATCTTTTGGGTTCCTCCCTGGTTGCTTACGTTCAGACGCGAAAACGACAGCAACTGGCTGCGATTGACCGGCCGCTCGGCCCGCGTCGGCCCGTCGCAGCGACAGCTGCCCAGGCGGAAAGCTCCCGCCGCGGCGTCGAGTCGCGATGCCGTGAGCATCCTCTGATGAAGCCTGCGAGATGGAGAATAGAAATAAGCACGTGCTGGCAAACTAGCTGTCAAGGCTGATGCTCACGCCCAGTAGCTACCGGTGATTCTCTAACGCGTGACCACATCCCGACTCAGGTTCGATATTCGAGAATCCAGCCCTCCAGCCAGCCTTGACCTCACGCCTCGAGCTTCCCCATCATGAACCCCTTCGCTCCATTGCTCAGCCATACCAACTCTCCAGCAGTCAACGAGCTCACTTCTACCACTCCTTCAACCGCAAACCCGCTACACCACAACTCTCGTCAGTAGGAGCTCGGAAAGAAGCCAGCAGGGGACACGGGGATCAACCTACTTCGCCAGAGCCCATCTCCTCGTCGTCCCATCCTGCCCTCCGCACCCCTCGTCCCCGAACCGCGCGCCAACCCTCGGCGTGACCCACGCGCCGCCCCTCCAAAAGTACGGCGTGGCGATGCTCCCCTCCATCACGACGCCATCCGGCCCCGCGACCAGCACCTCGCGCTCCTCCCCCAACCGTATCTGCCCCCGCTCCCTCGCGGCGTCGTACATCTCCCTCTTCGTGGTCTTGTAGTGCGTAAACTCGGACTTGGACGTCTCCCCATCATCGAGCACGACGCCCCACTTCGGACCCTCGCCTTCCTGCCCCGGCTGTGCCAGGCCAGCGGGGAACAGATCGGCCAGGCTCTTTTCTGTCTCGGCCACGTGCTCGACACGCAGTGCCGCCTTCTCGTCCACCACTACCCTCACCCTCGCGGGGCCCCGGCCCGCCAACTTGCCCTCGACCAGCCTCTCGAGCGTCTCCAGGCCCTCATCACCGGATAGGAGCCGCACGACGTCGGCCCACCCCCAGTGCTCCGCCGCCCGGAGGATCCGGTCGCGGTGGAGGTCCAGCATGTAGCACGGCGATGCGCGGCGGAAGTTCCATCCCGCGTGCTTGAAGGCCGGGTCGTCGTGGACCGCCTTGAGGGCGGGATCGTAGCGGAGGGACGTGAAGAGGTGGAACGGGGCGGCCATTGCTCGTGGGATGGGATTTTATTGCGTAAATGGTTTAGCGGTGGACTCAAAGGTTGGGATAATTCTGAGGTGTACGAGGATGGAGAGCGTGAGGGAGCTGTTCGAGAGAGTTGGGGGGGGGGGGGGGGGGGGGTTAAGATGTGTAAGTGGAATGGGCTTGCGTGTATGGAGGGGAGAAGATAAGCTCGGGTCAATATCCGCAACTACGGCTTCCTACGGCCAACATCAAAAGTACCATTGATTTCAGTCAGATCAGACAGCACATACAAATCCAACCATGCACCCCTTAAATCCAGACCTGCATTATTCAGGGCCTTGTCCGCTATGCGTAACTCCGTATAAAACAAGATGCTGGCGCCGATATTGCACATACACACATACACACATACACACGCCCCGGGTATTTCCCCCCCCCGTTGTTACCCTCTAATGCAAGCCGGTATCCCGTCTATATCTTTCCACCTTCTTAGAACCTCCTTACATTAGACTCACAGAAGAGACCGCATTCACAAACCGTCCATGTCACGCCCCAGGCAGATGATGTCCCCGCCGCGACGCTCAACCTATGCGACGCCGTTCGTATATACCTGCGCCTGCGGCTTGGGCACCTTGAAGGGGTGTGCCTCGGTGTTGAAGACCCAGTCGTCGAGGCTGATGAGATCCGGGGCCGAGAAGATGAGGTAGAAGTACTTGAGCGTCTCGGAGAACCAGAAGCTCTGTGTCGGGTTAGCACATCCGCATCATGATTTGCCGACAATGTAAGGCGGGGCTGAATCTTACCTCCATGCTGTCCATCTTCTTCGTCTCGCCATCCGCCCTGACGTCCAAGATGGACGAGTGCGCCAGCGGCGTCTGCGTCGCCTTGTCGATGGCCTCGAACATGGTCCACGCAATGTCCAGGAACTCCTCCTTGCCCGTGATTCGCCACAGGTAAAAGATGGACTCGATCGCCTCGGGCCTCAGCTGGTACCGCGAGTTCGAGATATGCTTGAACCCCTCCTCTAGTCCCGGAATGCCCTCCTCGGCCCACCGCTCCTCGTCGAACTCACACCGCGACAGATCCTCCGTCTTGCAAGATATGAGCTCAAATATCTCGGGCATCAGCCCCGACGGCAGGGCCGCGTACGCCCACCCGCATCCGCGCGCGAGTTGCTCCCCGTACCCGACGTAGTCCTCACGGTCAAAGAGCCGGCCCGCCAGCGCGTACATGCCGCCCGCAAAGCACGTGAGATGCTCCCCCTCCGGCACCAGCGTCGTGGCCGTCTTAGAGACGATGGCGCGCCCCGAGAACAAGATGTCGTCGTCACTCCTGATCATGGGCCGGAAGAAGAGATTGTCCCGCGCCGTGTCCAGCGACGTGAGGGCCATTTCCCTGTACGAGGGATCGAGACCCCCCAGGAGCATGTGTTCCTTGGGGAAGTACTCGTACAGCGAGTCGGCGCGGCCGCCGAGCGAGAACATGTTTCCCATGGCCGACTCCCGCGCGAAGTTGATGGTGATGGGCCACATGCCCGGCATCTTGGTCTCGTTCTGCGTGCGCACGAAGAAGTCCTTGACCCGGTCCACGGCGTCAAAGTATTTGTTGTCCCCCGTC
Organism: Sordariomycetes sp. B11D1; assembly: GCA_025503055.1. Taxonomy (NCBI): domain Eukaryota; kingdom Fungi; phylum Ascomycota; class Sordariomycetes; species Sordariomycetes sp. B11D1. The sequence goes on along the minus strand of JAMFQS010000003.1, from coordinate 495,673 downwards.
AGCTGCGACAGCCTCGTGAACTCCATCGTCAGCGACCCCATGGCCGCCGACGCGTCGTTGTCGCCCGCGACCTGCGTCCCCTTGAGCGCCCTCTTAAAGTCGAGCCAGAACGGCGGGATCCCGTTGGGCGTGTCGAACGCCATGTGCAGCATGTCGCCCAGCTCCACCGACTTGGCTAGCAGCACCGGCTCGCGGCTGAGGTCGTACGCTGCCAGCATGCCGCCGAGGTGGCGAATCGTCGTCTCGAAGACGTTGATGCTCGACTCGGGCGTCTTGGACCAATCGATCGTCGCGACGCCGCGCACCGCGTCGGCGAACTCCGTCTCCAGCCCCATCATCCACAGCGTATCGAGCGAGTCCACCACCGTCGCCGCCCACCCGCCGAACGAACGGTGCGGCCTGCCCGCTACGGGCATCAGCTCGTCTTCCATCCACGCCAGCTTCTTGTACGCCGCCCAGTCCCTCATGAAGACGTAGCGCACCTTCTTCCGCCGCCTTTCCAGCTCCTCGTCCGTCGTGCGCCGCGGCGCGGCATTATCGAAGTCATACTGGATGCGCGGGAGCTCGGAGGGCGGGCCCGCCGGTAGCGGCCTCGGGGGGTCGGCGGGAGGGTACGCGCGCGGGACGGCGTTCCAGTCAAAGCTCGACTTGTGGAAGGAGACGCCGCCGAGGGCAAGATCGGGGGGTCGGTGGGGCAGCAGGATGTGCCAGGTCAGGTAAACGACGCTCGCGACGGCGACGAAGGCGAGGAGCCGCTTGCGGCGGAAGAGAACCGGCATCTTGGGGACCGTTGGGAGCGCCGGCGCGGTTCAGCCGCTATGCTCGTGTGACGATGCGGGTCGGGGTATGGCCATGAAGAGGCTGGCCCCGGGAGTAGCGAGTGTGGGAGATGTGTCTACCTGATATCCACAGGCCACATCTTGAGCAACAAAGAAGGGAAGGACGCCAAGGGAGGGCTCTGCAGAAGCCAAGTGCCACCGTGCCTGAGACGTGGATCCATTCCGCACCCGGCAGTAGTGCAGGCAGGGATGTGGCCAAGTGCCAAGGAACAAGCAGGGGTTTCACCCTCGCCGGACTGTGCGCTGAAGGCGGGCTTACACTGCTCATCCCGTGAGCCCTCCGCAGGTCGTGGGTGAAAGGCACGTGAAAGTGGCTGTAGTGGAGTTTCATACTTGGATACGTTTATTCGAATATTCCTTGACAACACTGGTGAGCTTGGGAGAAAGCGCACTAAGCACTTTGCACCAACCATGCGAGCCAGCCAATTCCGTACCAACCCAAACCTTCCATCGCGCCGTAAACTTACACCAACGCCCCCCACCTCTCAGATGTCAAAGATCTCGCCCATCCCGCCGCCGCCCCTCCGGTTATCGACCAGGTCAAGCCTCCACCCCGCCCAGTTCTTAAGCCCCCTCTTGACGTCTTTGATCCTCTCCAGCCTCCTCGACGCCTCCTCGGCCTGCGCCTTCCTAAACGCTTCCTCGTCAAAGTCCATGCCGTCGTCGTCATCATCAAGGAACCCCTCGTCGGCCCCCGTGAGCGCATTGATCCCGCTCGTAATGAGCTCACCGAAGCCGCCCGTGTGCCTCCTCTGCGTCGGCGAGCCCATGCCGCCCGACCCGAGGTCGACGTCCTGGAACCCGGCGCCCGGCCCCCCGCCTTCAAGCTCGCGCCGTCTGTCCTTCCAGATGCCGCTCCGCAGCTCGTGGTTCTCGCCCTCGAGCTCGCGTATCCTCTTCTCCAGCTTCTGCCTCCCCTCGTCCGCGAGCTCGTCGACGGCGTCGTCATCCATGCCCCCGTCCGTAGACCGCCGGCTCTTTAGCTTAACGTTCTCCGCCTCAAGGCGCTCCACCTTGGCCTTCAGCTCCCTGACCTCACCCTCCACGCGCTCCTTCTCGCGCCGTAGAGCCTGCGTCCTCGAGTCCTGCTCCTTGTGAAGCGTAGTGAGGGTGATGTTCTTTTTCTCGAGCGCGTCGTTCTTGGCCTCCAAGTCTGCCCTGATCGCGAGCTGGTCCGCGAGTTCGTGCTCGACCGTCCGGAGTTTAGTCTCGACGCTCGTGCGCTCGCTGCTATCACGCACGGCCTTCTCAGCCGTCCTGTCGAGGTTGCGACGCAGGTCCTGGAGGTCCTGCTGCGCGGAATTCGCAGCGCGCTCGGCCCGCGCTAGCTTCTCTTCCAAGGCTGCGACCTGCTCCTTCTCGGACAGCGCACCCGAGTCGTAGCGCTCCTTGAAGGCGCGGAGTTTCGACAGCTCGAGCTCCATCATTTCCATCGTCGTCGATTTCGAGGCGAGCCGCTCTTCTAGTTCCGCGACGGAGGTCTCCTTGCCGGGCTTGGAGCCGGTGCGAGAGACTTGTTGTTGTAACTGGGAATTCTGTCGCTCGAGGGCCATGAGCTCGGCTCTCTGCTCATATTGTCAGGATCCTCCGTAGATAACACCGCGGGGGGCGTGAACGTACCAGCTTCAGGACTTCGTCGCCAGACTCGGCCTTTCCAGCAGATTCGCGCAATTCCTCCAGCGCCTCCTCGGCCTTGCTCCGTCTCTCTTCCGCCTCCGAGTTATCTTTTGTAAGCCGTTCATTCTCCTTTTCCAGCTCCTCGATCCGGGCGACCTGCTTCCTGTATATCTCGGGCGCCGTCGCGCCCTCGGGGCTACCGGGCCCTGGCGAGAGCGGGCCGGACGGACCAGAGCCGGACCCCGTCCGGAAGCTCGAGGATCGAGCCTTGGACTGCTGTGCGAGGGACGCAGCGTCCGGCGATGGCGACATCGGCTGGTCGGACTCTTCGACGGCCTCCTCAACCGCTACATCTCCCTTCTCTGGCTCCGCTGCGGCGGCCTCCTCTGGTTTGGCGTCCTCCGGCTTCGCATCCTCAGACTTCTGCGCCTTTCCTTTCTTGCTCGCCTGCTGCTTCTTCTTCAGCGCTTCGGCCTATATGGAGACTTAGGTTAGCGGCGCGGACACGAGAGCGCGACAAACGTCACACGTGCCTTCTTCTTGATGGCAGCCCGCTTCTCAGCCTTGGCTTTTTCGTCCAGTTCAGCCATCTTCGCAAAGACGTGACACGTTCGATGTATCTGTGGGAGGTTGCGATTCGTGTAAATATGTGGTATTGTCGCTGGCCGACGGTTAATGCTGACAGCTGGAGATGGGAGCTTTAGATCAGGTATCCATATCTGGGGACAGGTAGTTGGACTTCGCGTCAGCGCCACATGTCACCACTACACTAACACTGTGCAACCCTGGCCTCCTTGGCAAGGCGACCGGACCCCTGGCGCATGCTTATAAGCAGACCAGAAGCACCAGAATATCGCTTAATCAGAACGGGCGAAACCCACCCCTGGGGTTACGTCACAGGAGATTCATCTCCGAAAATATCCGCAGCGGAATTTCACCGATCTCGCATCCTCTCACCCGGCGCCACTCTGATTCCTCCCACCCGCCCAGCGCCTCTAGACACCGTCGCCGGGTCCCACGGAAGTAATGAGCTGCTAGGGGCCTAGAATGAGGAATGCATTTCCGCGTACCAAGCCGAGCGGCCGCCTTCGGCGCGCGCGGCACTCTCCGCACCTTCACGACGTCGCCTCGCCTCGCGAGCTTCCACCACCCTGCCGACAGCCATTATGACGTCCTAAAGCTCCCCCACGACGCCTCGGAATCTGAGATCAAGAAGTCAGTCCCCGACACCCGCGCCAAACCTTGACCAGCTGCGAGACGCAAAAAAACAAACTGACAAGACGCTTAAAAGATCCTTCTACTCCCTCTCTAAACTTCACCACCCGGACCGCAACCCCTCCGACCCCCACGCGCCCAAGCGCTTCATCCGCATCTCAGAGGCCTACTCCGTCCTCTCCGCGCCCGCAAAGCGCGCCGCCTACGACCGCGACCTCCGCAACTCCCACGCGCAGCCCCACCGCGGCCCGCACTACCACACGCCCACCGGCCCCGCCGGCGGGCGCCCCCCCTCAGGCCTCTCCCGCCGGCGCACCAACACCTCGCGCGGGACCTTCCGCGGGCCGCCGAATAGTTTCTACGCCGGGGGCGGGTACGGCGCGCACGCGGATAAGCGGCGCGCGGCGCACGAGCAGAGCACCGGGATGGGGGGCGCGGGGGCTACCGGATCTGCGGGCCACGCTGGGGGGACGAGCGGTATGGGGAGCATGGGGGGTATGGGATACGGGCAGGATCCGTTCCACAGGCCTCATGCGCCGCACTTTGACAAGGCGACTCACGAGAAGACGCACAGGGCGCAGGACCAGCGAAGGGCGAGGAGGGCGGGTGAGGAGCCGCCGCAGGGAGAGCAAGGCGCTTCGTTTGGGTTTGCGCTCGTCGTTTTTGCGATTCTCGGCAGCACGGGCTTCATCCCGTGGGTGTTACTTGGGGGTTTAAACGAGCCGAAACCGAGGAAGGCAAAGGGCGGACCAACGGTGGCGAGGGGATGAGTGGTGCGCCGTGGCCTCTGTTAAATCAACCCGGCTGGCTGGTCGGCATTGGCATAGACTTAGCGTTGCCCAGGCGATCTCAAAACTTATTTTGCTTTGCTGGACGACGTAGAATGAAACTCATGCGGGATACGTTCAATTGGTTCCAAAAAAAAGTTCCATCGCTCGTGAGGCATGCATGTATTCATCAGATCCCGATTACTCTACACTTTTGCATCCCATGAACCGATTAAGGAGCGTGTGAAAATCTTGGCATAGAATACACAGCTACCCTAGCATTCTAATCCCAGGAAAGCTTTACTTGGCAGGTCCGGACGCAGCCAAGGGTTTGGCTAGGACACCTCTCTAAGACTCGAAAGTGAAGCTGGCGCCAACCTTGTGGGTGGCCTGGTCGAGCTTCTGGGTATCAACGGAGGTGCCGAGACCGAGGGTGACGCCCTCGCGGAGGAGGACGTTGTAGGCGAGGGCAACGGTACCACGGTCGTTGAGCTTGACCTACAGGACGAAGAGGCATTAGCAAGTGTACTAGAGGGTGGAACCGAAACCGGACAAGAGGGATTACGCACCTTGGCGAACGACACGGGATCGATGCGGTACTTGCCGGCGAACTCGATACCGACGTTGCTGCCGGTCTTGGAGTTCCAGACGGCCTTGCAGCCACCCTCAACCTGGCTGTTGACCTTCTGGTAGAAGGAAGCGCCGAAGACGCTGAGGTTGTCGGTGGCGGTGACGGCCATGTTGTACGAGGGGCAGGTGTAGCCGACGGCGGCGGCGTACGAGGTGACGGCGGCCTTGTTCACGTCATAGCCGGCCGAGGCACCGGCGAGGAAGCCCTTGTCACCGACGACGGCGTCGACGTTGGCGGTGGGGCCCTTGAGGAGGTTGAAGAAGGCGCGGCCGTGGAAGTTGGTCTGCTGGAAGTGCAGGTTGAACTTGGCACCCTTAGCCTGCGAGGCGGGGAGGAAGGAGAAGAGACCCTCAGCCTTGAGGCCCTTGGCGAGGGCATCCTTGACCTCGACCTTGGAGTCAAGGGCGTTGGCGGTGTTCCAGGTCTGGGTAAGGGTAAGGCCTGCGCGGGAGTAGAGAATTAGCATGTGTCCGTGTCCCCTCGAGATGTCGGCCATCAGCTAGATGGGAACGGCCGTTTGGGGGCCGATCCGTATCCAGCTGACGGTGACACCAGTTTCGAGCTTTCGCCGTTTGTAAACTAGGCGTGGGCGTGGGCGTGATATACCAGTGGGCTTGTCCGAGTACTTGGCCTCCAGCTGTTATGCGCATTTCGCGGTCAGCACAAATGTTCGGAATCATTGGTCTAGCAAGGCACTCCTGATGCTAAAAGGCAGAGATTGGGTTTGGGAGGAACATACAGCACCGGAGGTGGCATTGTCGTGGGTCGACTTGCCGGTCACCTTGAAGGCGACATTGTTGGGGGTGTTGCCCTTGAACTCAAAGGTCGAGGCAGAGCCGTGGTAGAAGTCCTTGTTGAGGAGCTATAAAAAGAAAACACGCTCGTCAGTACAACTCAGCTCCTCGCCTCGTCTCGCGAAGCTTCTGTTGCCGCAATTGCGTCGCGACGCCGAGGCATCCCGCGGCTTTCCATCGGGCCGACGCGGTTTTTTCTTTCTTGTTGGGAGGGGAGGTAAAGCTCACGTCGTTGGCCGGCTTGGCGATATCGGCGAAGTTAGGGATCGACATCTTGAAGGAGGTTTAGACGGAAAATGTCCGGTTGTGAGATGAAAGATAGGTGAATTGCTATGGGTATGAGGAGGTGGAGATGGGGGGGAGGTGGGAAGAAAGCTGTTGTTTGTTGCCGTCTGTCGCCGGTTTTTCTCCCCTCGGAAATCGGAGGACCCAGCGCATGAAAGATACGTCGGGACGTCCCTCAAAAATGTTTTGGTTGCTGTGCCCTGATTGGTCGAATGGGGCACGCGGTCCGGATCAGGGCGCTGGCTGATGGAATCCGCTAGACGGGAAGCTGGCGCTATGCCGTTTTGGGCCGGTCCAGGGAGATTGTCGGATGACGAAAGTGACAACTTGGACAAGTCCCGGGATGTGCCGGTCCCTGCAGCCTGGACGCCTGGGAAAGGGGCATGGCGGCGGCATTACATTGTCACAGCTCGTCTATATATCTTGGCCATGATATATTGCAGCCCAGGGCACACCACGGCTAGATCCGTCCGGCATTTGTCGCCGCAGACTTGGGCACATGCCCGAAGACTTGAACGCATCACCGAACATCCATGTCTCCGTGTGTCCTATAAAATGTAGGGGCAGCTGACCGCAGCATCAGGCGCCATCAACATAGCTTCGACCTGACCATCCCTCGTTTACACATGCCTCACCCACACACGGCACAGAACGCTTGAGTCTCACCAGGTTCCATGCGCAGACCTCGCTCGTCTTAACCTAACTACGGCAGCCTGCATTGTCAATCACTGCTCTATTTTGACTATCCCAACCTGCCGGCACCAAACTAAACGCCCAGGCAAAACCAACTTCTACCGCATGTCCAGTCGGGCCAGTGCAGAAACGCCCATGACGGCAACCGCGCCATCCCAACTCGCAAATTACCAGCGGGGCGACGCCGACGTGTCAGGTTCCAGGAGTGCGCACCAGCAAATACATCATCAATCCCGGCTTGGCTCCTGAACGAGCGTCATCTATGTGTGGAGCTTCTCCGTCTATCCACGTGCTCAAGCGTTGTCGTACTTGGCGTTGTGGATGGAGATGGCCCTGCAAGCGACGTTAGCACAGAATGTCCCAACATCTCGCAGAAAACTCGAGGTATTAACAAACCTTCCACTAGGATCGGTCTGCTTCGACCACGTGGGCGTCCACCTCATGACAGTGGAGGCACACGAAGGAGGGAAGTGCTCGTCGAACATCATCCGGTACCAGTACCTGATCAATAATGTCAGCCAACTCTAGCCCCCATCAACCGACCAGAGCGCATAGCTCAGGTCTTTACTTACGCCTCCTTGGTATCGGGAATGTCATCACCCCACTCGGGCTTAGGGTTCTTCATCATCTCGTCGGTGACGTGGATCTCGGCGTTGTCCTTGAGCGCGTCGATCCAGCCGTAGCCCACACCGTCGGAGAACTGCTCCTTCTGCCTCCAGAGGATCTCATCGGGGAGGTAGGGCTCCGTGTCGGGCTCGTCGGTCGTGTCGAACGCCTTGCGGATGATGTACTTCTCAATCCTCTCCTTGGTAATCATCTTCTCCTGCGGGTCGAAGCCCATGGCGGTGTCGAGGAACTACATCTGTTAGCCGGGCGCTCGGTTCTATGGGGCCCGTAACCAGTTCGCAAACTTACCTGCTTGTCCAGGAAGGGGACACGCGCCTCCAGACCCCAGGCCGACGTCGACTTGTTGGCCCGCAGACAATCCGCGAGGTGAAGGTTCTTCACGCGGCGGACCGTCTCCTCGTGGAACTCCTTCTTGCCGGGGGCATTGTGGAAGTAGAGGTATCCGCCGAAGATCTCGTCGCTGCCCTCACCGCTGAGCACCATCTTGATGCCCATGGCCTTTATCTTCCGCGAGAGGAGGAACATGGGGGTCGAGGCGCGGATAGTGGTCACATCGTACGACTCGAGGTGGTAGATGACGTCCGACAGCGCGTTGAGGCCGTCCTCGATGGTGAAGGACATGACGTGGTGCTTGGTGCCGAGGAACTTGGCGACCTCGAGCGCGGCCTTGGTGTCGGGGGCGCCGGGGAGACCGATCGAGAAGGAGTTGAGCTGAGGGAGGTAAGTGACGGTCGAGAGCTTGTTGTCCTCGTCGATACCGACGAGGCCCTCGTCGGTGCCGTTCTCCGTCGCGGTCCCGTTGGCGGCGAGCGCAGCCTTCTTCAGTCGGAGAGTCTCGCGCTGGGCGATGGAAGCGACCAGGCTGGAGTCGAGACCACCGGAAAGGAGGACACCGTAGGGAACCTCAGCCATGAGCCGCTTCCTGACGGAGCGCTCGAGGGATTCCCGAAGGGCCTTGAGGTCGACGGGCTTCTCGGGGATCTTGGAGGCGTCCCACCACGGGGGGTCATAGTACCTGGTGGTCTTGTCCGTCTTGGAGTCGTAGACGTGGCCCGGGGGGAACGACTCGATCCTGTCGCAGACGGGGTGCAGCGACTTCAGCTCGGAGGCGAAGTAGACGGTGCCGGGCTCCGACGACGACCAGCCCTGGTAGAAGGTGGTGATGCCGATGGGATCCCTGGCGGCGATGACGCGGTCCTCATTCTTGTCGTAGAGGACGAAGGAGAACATGCCGTCGAGGTGCTTCGGGGCGTCGATGCCATATTGCATGTACTTGGCAGTTGCTTGTTAGCGGCGAGGCTCCTCCGGCGGCGGTTCGGGGCACTTCGTCCTTACCAGAGGGATGACCACCTCGCAGTCGGAGTGGGTGGAGAACTCGTAGGGGGTGTCGAGGTGCTTCCGCAGGAGACGGTGGTTGTAGATCTCGCCGTTGACCGCGAGGATGATGGACGAGTCGGCGTTGGTAAGGGGTTGCGCGCCAGAGTCTGGAGTGCGTGTGAGCGGACGTTCGCGGTGGTGTTACGGCGAGACGTGGGGCAACGTACCGACACCGACGATGCTGAGGCGCTCGTGGCACAGGACTGCGAAGGGGTCAGCGAACCATTTCCCGCACCAACGGATGCCGCATCGACGTACTCGTGTTGTTAGAGATGACACTCCCGCCTAGGTCAATCGCGTTAGTCCGACTTCCGTCACTATGGAACCTCGGTGTGTCGTGTGAGTCAGAACGCACTCCAGTCGGGGCCACGATGCCGGACCCTGCGCGCGACGAGTTAGTTAGAGCCTCCCGGGCTACGGGGGAAACGGGTGACACATACGCCTTGGCCAGCTTCAAAGCCTGGGGCTTGAATTTGTGAACGTCGGGGTGACTGCGCGCAGGTCAGCAAACCGCATCTATCCGACGCAATCGTGCCCTTTGGCCCGATGCGCGTATCTTGGCGGGGTAATTTTTTCTCTTTATCTCAGGAGTCGTCTGCCCCGCCTCCGCGAGCACACAAAACGCGGGTCGACACGGACGAGCGAGAAAGACGCTCGGGACGCAATTGGGGAGCAAGGAGGGTCCTTACCGATGGCACGCGAATATTCCGCACATGGTTGCGACTTTGTATATACCGTGATGGAAGGGGGCAAGAGAAAAAAAGGATGGGAAAGAAAGCCGGTCGTTCTACTTTTTTTTTCCCGGCTTCGGCCTAGCACTGGTCCCGGGGCGGATGTGGGGTTGGTGGCTTCAGGGAAGCCAAGTCAGTTGCCTCGAGATAAAGCCCGCGCCAAGAGTACTTTGAACTTGGAAAAGAGGACAGAGACGTTCTAGAAAGACTCGAAACTAGGCGAGAAGATGGATGGGTACGAGGAGTCACTTGGAAGAGGAGCAAGGGGGAAAAAGAACGGAACAAGAAAAGCTCTTAAGTGCTGTGGCAATCTGGGCGGTTTATGACTGTCACTTGCTCTCCACGACTTATGCCCTGGCGCTAGCAACATCGGCCCCGATTTTTCCATAGCATTGGCTGCCGGGTCCCAGGGCCGCGGCCGGGAGATGGGGTAGCATCTCCCGCGAGATTGGAGATTCGAGTCATCCTGTGCCATCAATATATGACTCCAACCCCCAATCTCTCCCAGACCCGCGGGTGGAGGTCCCGAAGATTCAGGGTCGAGACGCGGGATGCGTCCCCCCGAGATCGGAATTGCAAAATCCCCTGACGCTATTGGCTCGCCCAGGGGCAACTGAAACTACACAGGACTACGTACATATAATGACTCGGCGATAAGCGTCGCTTCTGTGTGTCCTCACCCTCGCCGGAGCATGGGAACAATATTATCAGCCCAGGCACTGATTGGTGCTTATGTTGAACACGTCTTGTGCGAACATGCACCCCGTAGTATTAAGACAGGACGGAACGTACGAAGCTCCATCGCCTTGTGGAGGCCTAGCGAGTCTCATTCCCAACCTCAGAACGCCTCGCGGCTACTTTCTCTCCGTAGTCTTCTCACCCTCGACGAGGCATCCAGACTGGACGACTTGTCCACCTGTACTGAAGGTGAGTTATTCTCGGCGACGCTGGTAAATGCGGCTCAAGGACATTGAACCCGGCGGTGATGATCGTAAGAGCAACATACACAGGTTGGCGCAAGATATCCGGCCTCACGCTGCAGATGGACGACAAAGATTGTAAATCGTCAGTAGATTCGCTTTTGGAGACCCTTTCCCAACTGCTTGAGACGAGCGCACGTTGTCCGAGTATCGCCCATCACCCGCGAGCCTTCTCCAAATCCCTGGGTCCGGGCCTATGAACAATCAAAGCCATGCTAGGTATCCTCCCGAACTCCAAATCGAACAAAATGAGCCCAGCCATTGCCCTCGCCTCTATGCGAAAAAGAAAAAGCCAAAAACACCAAGCGTACAGAAGACTGAGTTTCTCGGGACCAAGGCCTACGCCGCGGCGTTCTCCCGGACAACCCGCTTCACGCGCTTCTCGTATTCGGCGCGGTCCTTCCTGAACAGGTTATAAGCGTCGGCCTGGGCGGGTGACTCGGGGTTGGGCTCGTTCAGGAGATCCTGGATTCCGAGTAGGAGCTCCCGGACAGTGATGGCCGGCTTCCAGGCCTCGTCCTCGTTGAGAATCGAGAGGCAGACGGTGCCCGAGGGATAAACGTTCGGGTGGAACAGAGGAGGGACGAATTTGCCTAGAAGGAGACAACGCGTTAGCTCATGAAGCTGACCTTGGGTGGGAAGGCGGATGGCTCACATTTGGGCGGCTTTGTCGGATACTCTGCAAACGCCCCCACGGGCATGATTAGCAATCCTGCAACGCGGTTTCCGAAAGCGAGGAGTGTGCCTACCATCAGGGAACATGATCACCAGCTTGAACAGACCTCCCTCCCAGATGGTCTTTTCCTTACCGGGGATCCCACACTCCCAGGTCTTCATGTCAGCGACGCCTTGGGCGTTGCGCTGTGGCCGGGCGTAAAACCCGAATGGGTGGTCGCGACGCCACTGCCGCCTGCTCTTGGTCAGCACCCGCTATACCGAAAGTCTATGAGATGAAGACATACCGCTCCTCCGCCAGGCGGTTCTGACACAAGCTCATGATGAAAGATCGCTGGGTATCGGTCGCAAAGGAACTTTCCAGGTGGGGCTAAGGTCTAAGGTTGAGTAACTGGGACTGGAGGAAGCGGGATGCCAACGGAGCGGCGCGCCCGGTTGAGAAATCTAGGGCCTTGAGAGCTCGGCGGCGTTAAGTTGCGGGCAAGGGAGCAAACTGGGTCCAAAGAGGAGGGGCAATCGTCAGCGCCTTGTGGTCAAGGCTATCAGAGGTACAAGTGAGGTACTCATGCCTAACGTTCCAGCTGCTTTAGGTAAGGAAGGTGCGACCCAGGGTTTATCCCTTGCCCCGCTCAAAGACCGCTGTCATTGGTTGCTTCAGTGCCGCCAGGGGTGCAGAGGGGTAGCTCTAATGGCTTGCTGCAGGACACCTGCCAGACAGGTGCGGGGCACAGGCGGCCCCAACTTGCGCTGCTGCACATGCCATCCTCGGCTCGTGAAAGGAAAGACCGCCTGTTGCTCTCAAAGACACCGCACCCAAAAACGTCCCTCCGAGTCCCTCTTGCTTTGTCGGACTTATCGCTCAAGTGTCCGCCTATACGCCCGTCATCGGCATCCTTTGTGAGAGGATAAGCCTTTATATTGTTAAATGTCCCGCCTGCACGAGCAACAAGACCCGTCGCGATCCATAACCGAGCACAAAGCTATTGCCGATAATTGAGATCATGTCGGCAGAACAGGACAAAGCGGACGGCGTCAAGCCGGAAACCAAGGAAACTGCGCCTACCCAGACCCAGAAGGATAAGGCGCCTGCTGTGGAGGATGAGACCGAGGACTTCCCTGACCCGGATGAAGATGACTTGGACGACCTCGACGGTAACCACTCTCTTTGCGACTCTTGACGGACGGAGAGATCGCATCGACTAACACGTTATGCAGAGTTCCTGGATGAATTCTCGGTCCCCAAGCCCGAGCTCAAGGCACCTTCAGCACAGCCGAACTCCGGCGCGCCATCAGCAGCAGCAAAGTCCTCGACAGCGCCGACACCACCCGAACCTGCACCTACCGACGACGACCCGATTCTTGACGATGAGCTAGCCAAGGAGCTGGAGAAGGGAATGGCGGATTTCTTTGGGGGCCTGGAGAACAACGTACGCCCTGTGACACCTTCCGCACCTTTTCGGCCCTGTAACTGACTATAGAGAATAATAGCCCCAGATGCAGGCAGAGTTCCAAGAAATGTTCCAGAAGATCGCCCAGGCGGCGGGTGAAACGGAGACCGGAGAGGCTGCCGCGGAGTCGACGGCCCCGCCGGCGTCAGAGGCGGATTTCCAGGAGACCATCCGGCGGACGATGGAGCGGATGAAGACGTCCGGCGACAAGACGACGGAGGACCTATCGAAGGATGACTCGCAGGACATGTTCAAGGACATGATGGGCCTACTCGGCGGCGGGCTTAGCGGCGAGGGGGGCTCGGACGAGCTGAACAAGATGCTCATGGGCATGATGGACCAGCTGACGAACAAGGAGATCCTGTACGAGCCCATGAAGGAGCTGCACGACCAGTTCCCCGGGTGGCTGGAGAAGAACAAGGACAAGGTGTCGGAGGAGGATAAGAAGAGGTACGAGGAGCAGAGGGTGCTCGTGGCTGAGATTGTCGCCAAGTTCGAGGAGCCGTCGTACTCGGATTCCAACGCCCAGCAGCGGGAATACATTGTTGAGAGGATGCAGAAGGTGAGCATTCCAAGTTAACTCCTGTACGTTGACGGTCTTACTAACGGCCCAACCACAGATGCAAGCAACCGGGTCTCCGCCCTCCGACTTGGTGGGAGACTTGCAGTCGGCGCAGGAGGCGCTGAACGCCCCTAATGATGAATCTTGCAACCCCCAGTGATGCTTCGGCATCGGAAGGCTCCAATTATCGCATAGAAAACATGGAATATACCATTTATACCACTTATACTTGTGGCCATCTAGCATTCCCCGATCCTTCGACGCCTCCGCGTAGAGATTGCCCGAACGCCAGCCCATAACCCAGCCCCTCCCAACGCCGTTCCACATGCAAGTGCATCCATCCCAAACGCCCAAATGTACAGATCGCGTCCCGAAACCATCACGAAAACCATCAAGCATTTCAGCAGGTATCCATCGCGTCCCCATTGCCAGACTCATTTTGAGCCAACTGCATGAATATCTCCTCATATTCGTCGTCATCCTCCAGGTACAAGCCCGAAGGCGGGCGCTGCGTATAATCCGTACGCGGCTGCGGTGCCGCCGTCGACTGTGCCTCCTCCATTTCCGCCAAGAGCGCCTCGAGCTCGGCTTCCTCCTGTCTCGCCACGTCGTCGACCATCATCGCGTCGTAGTCCTGCTGGCTCGCGGCCGCCATGGCGGCCGCGTCCTCGATGTCCGCTTCCGACGGGACGGCGGTCGTGTCGCTTTCTTTCTGGCGAGCGAGTTCGCGCTGCTCTTCGTACCATGTCCGGACCGCCTTGACGCTCGTTAGTAATCGCGATCATAAGAAAAAGAAAGCAACAAAATGCGCCGGTGGATGGTCGGCGTGATGAACTCACCTGTCCTTCTATCGACCTCCGCTGCCACGCCTTGTCATCGGCGCGTTCGCGCACGTTCTTGAGGAAGAGGCTTCGCCTCGCCTGCTGGCCGTCCTCGCGTTTCCGGAAGAGCGGGTTCGGCTTCGCGGGGCGCGTGGCGAACTTGAAGGCAGGGCCCGGGGGCGACGAGAAGCAGTTTCTCTGCGGGGCTGAGTTACCGTCGACGGGTGATAGGGGAGGCGGCGCGCGGACCGGTGAGGACGAGAGGGGCGAGGACGCGGCGGGGCAGTAGTGGCCCCAGGGTGTTTCGCTGAAGGCAGGCATCGGGGCGATGGAGAACATGCTGCGAGGAGATATATGGATCTCGTTGTGGCCCGGGAAAGAAAAAGAATGTATGTGAGCTTATGTTCCAGCGGTTTGAAAGGTATGGGCTGAAGCTAAGAAACGGGGGGTGGATGTCTCGAGTCTCAAGGCGGGCCTGCCTGGCTCGCGTCGACCCGTTAATTGAGACGCGCGACGGAGCGTGTTGACGCAAGGTCACGTGGGGCGCGCGTGTTTGTGGCGGCTTCTGGCGAGCATGTGACGTGGGGTGCAAGGCGTCCTGGTCCGGTGCGCTGATAGGCGCGTCCAGATCCCGGTTCCTTGGTGCGGTATGCACCGGGCTCGGCGAGTCGTCCGAGGCCCCGGAGAAAAAAATTACGGGACCCTTCAAAGTTGTTGGGAAGTGGATCTTTCCAGTGGTCCGTCGAATCTCCACGGGACCCAAAAGACGGACCGCCGGACGAACTCCTCGAACAGAGAGGACCACGAAGCATGTGCCTCCCAGACTAGGAACACCGCCTCCCCGATTCAACCTTTTCTTTGTGGCACTTTGACAAGGCCAAACCCATGAGGCCTCTCGTTACCGCCAATGAAGGTCGTCTCGGCAGCATGGCGGTCATGGAGCCGGACCACGCGAAATCCATCCACTTATAGTATCGACCGCCGCGGCCAATGTTTTTCCCTACCACCGAGGGCCTCGGGGCCCCTCCAACCGAGATATAACACGACATGGTCGAATACCTCCGAACAGGGCAGCCGAACGGGCTGGAGCCGGAGGCGCATCCTGTTCGCGTCCGGGAGCGCGGTCGCGGGCGCGAGCGTCCTGGCGTTCACCGACGATATCAAGGCGAGCGCCGAGACCGTCGAGAGGACGGGACGGGTCGCGGTGGGACTTGCCGTGTGTATCAATGAGTGGGTTTGACTCCGTGCTATACGAGACACTCGACGCTGACTCTCCCTCGCAGCTACCGACGGACGTTGAACGAGAGAGAGACGATCGATGACAAGGAGGAGAGGGAGCGCATACTGAGGGCCTGCCACAAGCGGTGCGCAGAGCGGACACTCAAGGTTCTCGAGAAATGCGGCGGCATCTTCATCAAGCTGGGCCAGCACCTCGTACGCTGCCCCCTTTTCCCCGCCGACATGCCGGCCCACTAACCGCGAGTGTCTCTAGAGTGCGATGAACTACCTCCTTCCTAGCGAATGGACCACGACCTTTGTACCTCTTCAGGACAAATGCCCCGTCTCATCCTTCGAATCTATCCGGGAAATGTTCGAGCGCGATACCGGCCAAAAGCTGGAAGACTACTTTTCCGAGTTCAACGAGCAGCCCCTGGGCGCCGCGTCCCTGGCCCAGGTCCACACTGCCGTAATCCGAGAGACGGGCCAACAGGTGGCCGTCAAGGTGCAGCACCCCAGTCTGGAGCAGTACGCGCCACTTGACCTGGCGCTCACGCGCTACACCTTCGCGACACTCAAGCGCTTCTTCCCGGAATACGACCTCGAGTGGCTGTCCTCTGAGATGGACGTCTCGCTCCCCAAGGAGCTCGACTTCCGCGAGGAAGACAAGAACGCGAAGCGCACACAGGCGCATTTCGCCGGCATTCCTTCCCTCCCGCTCCTTGTCCCCGACGTCCTCTGGTCCGATAAGCGCATCCTCATCATGGCCCACGAGTCGGGCCGCCGCCTCGACGACCTCGAGTACCTCGACTCCAACGGCATCTCGCGCGACGAAGTCTCCGCGGCGCTGTCGCACATCTTCAACGAGATGATCTTCGGCTCGGACGCGCACCTGCACTGCGACCCCCACGGCGGGAACCTCGCAATAAGGAAGAACGACGCGCGCAAGGGGCGCTACAACTTTGACATAATCCTGTACGACCACGGGCTCTACCGCGACATCCCCCTGCAGCTCCGCCGCTCGTACGCCAAGATGTGGCTCGCCGTCATCGACGGGGATATCCCCGCCATGCGCCGCCACTGCCACGACGTAGCCGGCATCTCGGAGCACGATTTCCCGCTCTTCGCGTCCGCAATCACGGGCCGCGACTTCACCGTCCTAACCTCGGAGAGGTCAGTCCTGACCTCCCGCTCAAAGGACGAGAAGAAGACGATGGGCACGGCGCTGCAGGAGGGCCTCCTGACGGACCTCGTCCGCCTGCTCGGCCAGGTCCCGCGCGTCATCCTCCTCATCCTCAAGACCAACGACCTCACGCGCAGCCTGGACGAGAACCTGCACACGAGCCACGGGCCCGTGAGGACGTTCCTCATTCTCGCTCAGTACTGCGCGCGCGCCGTGTTCCAGGAGCAGGTGGAAAACGTGAGGGCCCAGGGCTCCGCGCTGTGGCCGCGCAACGCGCTGAGACTGTTCGTTGCGTGGTTGGGCTTCCTGAGGGTGGAGGTTAAGCTGGGGGCGTTTGAGACGTGGCTGGTGACGAAGAGGTTCCTGGGCCTCGGGCCGCCGCAGGTCCCCGGGATGGCGCTGGGGCCGTAGGTAGTGGCATCGTATAATATGGGCCTCGGTGGTTTTTCTTGTATATAATGGACTGCTGGGATATGTTACAGACGTGGGATCCAATCACTGCAGTGGTAATAGACTTGCTAGACAACTCCTGTCTCCTATACTCACGGTACGATGCCTCGAAAATTCAGTGCCTCTCGATTCTGATTGATGCATGTACGCAGGAGCAGTCGCTCCCACGAGCTGCAAACGGCGTTACGCACTACAGACACTAAACGATTCATTTCCCGATTCGTTGGTGAAAACCCAGAGATCTCCCCCTCAAACACCAGGCGCCAAACAACAATGGAAGAATATATCAACAGACGGCCCCTTCGACATGCCGCTTGCCACGAAATGACCTTGCTTGCATCATGACCGTTTCGGCCAGTGCACCCGTCCTCACGTTGTCTTCTGTCTCTTCGTGTCAAGACCATTCTGCGCAGCCTCTTCTGTCACGTCCCCGTTCGTCGACATCTCCGCAAGCGCCGGCCGCCCCTGTGCCGGCCCACCCCCCGGTAACGGCCTCTTCATCGTTGGCGGCTTATACTGGCTCCGATTCGCGAGCGGGCTGACCCCCGCATTCGGCGCCCCGATCCTCCTCGTCTGGTCCATGTGTGGGTTCACCACGTTCCCCCTGCCAGCCTGGGATCCGGCTGGCGGTCTAGATCCCAGTCCAGACCCGGGAGGCAGCCCAGATTGCGAGCCTTGAGCTTGGAGGGTACTTTTAAGGATGGGCTTAGACGAATTGCGGTCTATTCCCGGCGTTCTTCGGATAGAAGGAGACTCGGCTTTTGGATTGAACATTTGTTGTGCTTTCGGGACAAGGCCCTCGCCTGCTAAGCTGGACTCGGGATTTTCTCTGTTAACTGCTCGAGCGGAGAAGAACCCTACCGGTTCCGCGGCAGCACTTGGTGTGTTGAGGGCCGGGTCGTTGGGGGGCGCGTTAGGCGGCTGCGGGTGTGGGCCTTGGGGACCGGAAGGTCCAACCGCGGCGGCAGGACCAGGCGCCTGCGCTGCGTAACGCGAAGCGTTATTGGGCGTCTGTGGAGCTTGGTTAACAGGGGCCGTAGTCCTTGGCGGCGGTGCCGGTACTGAACTGTTGTTTGTTGGCCCCAGCACGACTTCGTCCGGGTGGCCCTCCTCCACCATGACAAAGTCCGCGTCATCCAGATCTGCTCAAGTTAGCACATTGTTCGTGACCTCGAGCAGAGGACTCCGAAGGCTAGGATACATACCCCCAAAGTCGTCCGAAAACAGCTCGATATCCCCCACGACCCGTGATTCCTCCTTCGGCGCACTGATGGGTTTGACCTCCCTCTCCGGCTTCACCTCTTCCTTGACCTCCCTTTTTACGAAGTCTTGGTGGCGATGCAGATTTGCCTCGTTAAACTTCGTCGGCGGCGGCTTAAGCTTGGTAACTTTAGAAAGGTAGTCCTTGTCGTAGATGCAGTTCCCGAGCACGTTCCCAAAGTTCCTTAGTGCCCTCTTCAGCGCGTCTGTCGTCCCCTCCTTCTTCGCCTTCTCAAATGCCGCCGCCTTTCCCTTGCAGTTCTCTATGTGCCCGTACCCGAGGTCCTCGTGGTACGTCCCATCCCGCAGCGAAACCCGCACAATGACCGACAAGCCAAGGCTCACCCTCATCGTCTGCGGGTGCTCGTCGACAAAGTCCACCGTGATGTTTTGGATGGAGCTCGACCAGCCGTTGAAACCGAAGATGTCGTTGGCGAGCGCGATGCATTTCTCCGCCGCGACATAGTGGACCCTCTGGCCCGAGGGCCCAGCGCGGGACGAGATGTACTCCGGACCCAGCTGCTTCTCGAGGCGGGACTGGAGCGTCGCAATCTGCTGCGCTGTGTATTCCGTCATACGGGGCCGGATCTCTTCGAAGGGGTTGGCCACATTGTTGTGGTGCTGGTCGCCTGGGCTATGTTTTGGTTAGCAGGTGTGAGCGGAACGATGAAGAGGAGGCCACTAGCACGCACGCAGGCATCGTGAACAACGCGGGTTCTCGAGCAAAGGAGCAAGTTGCCGACGACGAAGTTTAGCAGAGGCAAGTAATAAAAGGTCTCCTTGATAAAGCTCAAGAGTGTCTTGGTGGAGCAGCCATCAAGTGCCACCGCGTTTTGGCAGGCTGTTGTCCAGTCGAAGTGGAACGAACGCTCGGTCAAGTCACGTCCAAGGCGCCGTGCTAGGCTGCAGCCATACCCAAACGCGCCTTGGGTTGGTAATGGAAGCGCGAAAACGGGAGGTCACGTGGGGCTGGCCCGAGTATGTGAATGACGATCAATTTGGGCCCGCGGTGGAGCTCGCCATAGGCTGTTACAGCGGCCGCGTTAGCGGATCGTTACCCCGCTGAATGACCTTTAGGGCCCTATGCTCACCGAAACCGCCCCGGCTGAGCCCCAAACTCCGGCCTGTGCTGTGGGACCACGCACGCCTCGACATACAAAGGACAGCCCGGAACGAAGCGCGAGAGACCAACGGACGAGACATTACTCGGTGGAAGGTGACCGACGAGTCTACCTTTCTAACGGGCGGTCTCCCGCCCGCAAGAACCCATTATCCGAATGAAGGCTCGTCGTAAACATCAACTGCCATGATAAGAATCGCGGCGTATGCAACGGCGACTGAATCTCATCATGACAGAATTACATATGCACTCCCGTAGGGGATGTCTACCTTTGTACACTCTAGTCCTGACATTACTACATCAGCCTACAAGTGGGAAAATAATTAGATGATAACAAAAGGGAATAGCCGAATCGGCTAGTAGATTCAACCAAGCATACGCCTGTTCTAACAATCCGATGCTTCCTCCGTAGGTCCGTATGTAACCTTCCACCATGAAGGCCGCTGTACCAGAACTCACCCGACCCCGGTATAGACCACAGAGACGGGCAACAGTGACACAACACATAACAAGCCCAGATAAGTAGGAAAATGAAATGCGGGATATCAATAAAGGTAACGATGACAAAGGAAATCGAGTCAAGCAAGAAACGCCACAATGTCTCCCAAGTACTCAAAAGTGCAGGAACCGTAGAAGACCAATCTATGCCCAAGCGCCGATGCGAGACATGTAAGGAAATCGTAATGTCTTCGTAATACAGCCCGGTTGCATGTGGACACAACATCCCGCGGGCATGTAGCTCCAAGTCTCCCGTTCTACCAGGGCCCAACCTTGACCGGGGCACCATACGTTCCAGACATGAGCTGGTTACGGATGGACGCCGGGTCATTGGGCGAGGCCTGGCCCGCGCCGTGCGGGCTGCCGATCCAGCCCACGTTCGAGGCAATGGCATTCACGGCAGCCTGGAGACGGTTGCCAGATTGCTCGTTGTGTTTGGCCACCCGCTGGTCCCAGCCCCCGGTATGCAGAACAAAGCCGCCGCCACGCTTTGCCGCCTCGCTGACGACGAGCGCCCAGGCCATCGCGATCTCGTCGTACGCGTTCTCCTTGTGGTGTCGGTATGACTGGGAGTCCCAATCCGGAAGGGCGTGGATTATCTTCGTGGCACCATCGAGGAACTGGAGAGAGGCGGAGGCCTGGTTCTCAATGGGAGGGAGATACTGCGGCGTGAAGTCGGAGAGTGCATCAAGGAGAGCAACAAGGGGTTGTTTGACGCGGTAGTAGGTGTATTCGGTGCTCGAGTTTCCGTAGGGGACCGCGGCCTTTAGCCTCTCCTGGTAGCCGGCGAGAACTTCGAGGGCAGAGGCCACAGTCGGTCGAGGGGCGCCAGTGGCAACCTCGTGCCCAATGGCCGGATGGTGTTCGCAAATCTTTTCCAACACCATGCGTAGCTGGGTGGAATCTAGGGTTTCGAGAAGGCGGTTGAGGGCGAGGGGTTTGCCGACGATATCATTCGAACGAATCTTCTTGGCTGGTCGGGCAAGTTGCCGGGGGGGTAGGGCGGGCGAGGTGTTGGGCGAGACGGCCATCTCGTCGCCATCATCGTCAAGCCTCCGCTTCCGGTTGTTCATGTTCGAGGTGTGTGGCGAGACTGCAAAGGGGTCAGGATTCGTAAACAGGCCGGGCATTCCTAGGGAGAGGATAAGTCGTTTGAAAAGACCATCGTCGGCTAGAAAAAAAAAGCGGCGGACAAATGAAATGAGGGCAGATGCACTTACGAGGCCGAGATGGAGAAAGCCGATGAGCTTCGTGTTGGCGAGGGGTCGTATGAGGCGGTGGTTGAGGCGAGAGCAGCACATTCATCTTCTGGGCTGTCCCGAATTTGAAGAGGCAACCTCAAGTACCCAGGGCAACGGCGAAACCCTGTCGAGAGAGGAGTCGGCAAAATCCAGTCACGCCAACAAACGAAACCCGGACGCGGGAGACGGTAGAAAATCTTCGCCCGAGGGAAGAGAGGAGCGTGAGAGTCGGTGTGTGAGGGTCGTGTGATGGATGATGCGGGAATATTTGAGGGGAAAAGTAGTTGCGAGGGGAGGGACGAGGAAAGGAGACAAAAGAAGTTCAGGCTGGTGCCAGAATAGCGTGGAAAGTGGATGGATGACGAGTGGACCAGGTGGTGCAAACCAGTGGATGCAGGGTTGGACTTGCCTGCGAGGCCAGTTGACTTGGCCCAAGCCGGGCGCCCGATTGGGCTGGGAGCCAGCAGGCTCCAGTTGCCAGTGCGCATGCGGTTAGGCGTGTCCCAGTCTGAGAACCTTGGGTGCCCCTCTAATACCGAGCGATACCTACAGGGGTGGGGGAATATGATGCGCCAATTCAGCAGCCAAGCGACCAAATCACCGACAACCAAGGAATACCTGCGCCTGATCGGCTGGCCATCAAGGCCGAGACTTAGTTGACATCAAAACCTCCTTTTCGCGGCGACATGCTCCCTTCGACATGGTATGAATGAGACCGAGCCAGGTCGTAGATATTAAGGTCGTCAGGATGACACCTCCTTCATGATTTTAACGAGCCGTCTCTACTCGTACAAGTACCCCTCTCTTGTTCTAACGTACCCTCATCATGAGTTGGGCAGATACTTCCGAATACCTTCCATCCTCGGCGTAGCATGGTCACTGGTGCCCTCTCCCGCCCCCGGATATCCAGCACCACGCCCATTTGCTATACCCACACCCTCAACGCCCAGCTGGATCCAAGGCGGTGACCGGAGTATCAGCGGAACATTCTGACAAGCCAATCAAAGGACGCAGAGCAGCACAGCTCCTTCTCCACCGAGCCTCCCCAGATCTTACGCTAGAGTGAGGGGTGGTGGCTTTGAGTCAGGTTAAGGTCAAGCGGCGAGGGGTCCATAGATTGCTCGGTGGCTGGGACATTGGGCCGTCATGCAGTAGCAGAAGCAGGCAAAGCCCCTGCCATTATTCCGCGAGCGAAGGAATAGGAGAGAGTCTCTGAAAGTCCGAAATGCCGTGTCATACTTCATTTGAATTTTTCCTTGCAAAAAAGAAGACGGTGTTGTTCATGCATCTTCGTGCGTGTTCGAGCCATCGCCAGGACACGGTCTTGGCATGTAGTTCCTTCTGGCTTCTTAGCGCTCGAGTGTTCGAGCTATAAATATGCAAAAACTTAGTTAGCCGCGATATGAATCTCATTCAGTGATCCCATAAGCAGGAGGCCTTTGGAGCCGTTAAAGTGAAAATATCAATTCCGTATTTCCGAATTTGTTTCCGCGGGCGGGCGACGTAAATGCAACTCATCCCGCAGGCACTTGGAGGGGACAACCTAATTAGTGCGGGGCATGTCCCCGGACTAATCCGTATCTTATCTCTTATCGGTCCTGAATAGGAAGGGGGGCGGTAGAAAAATCACTGACCGCCCGGCGAAGCGAAAAAAAAAAGTTGACACAGCGGGCCGACTCGCGACGCCAATTCCCACAAGCTCTTTCATTCAAAAGATCTCGCGGCACCCGACTTCACCATGAGCAAAACAGACGATATCTCAGGGGCGGGATCGTCGCCAAGCCCCGACACAACCGAAACCTTAAACTCCAAGAAGCGCAAAACGAACCTCGAAGAAATCGAAGTCGATGTCAACCTCCCCGAGCCGCCGTCGAAGAAGGCCCGCCGCGCCTTGAAGAAGGGCAAGCCAATCCCCACGAAATCCGCCGGCGGCGACAAGAAGAACGATGACGATGACGAGAAAGAGGACAAGACCAAGGCGCGGTCGGAGCACGGTGTCTGGATAGGGAACCTGCCGTTCGACATCTCGCCGACGGAGCTGCGCAGGTGGCTGGTCGCCAACTCTGGGGGCGTGATCCTCGAAGAGTCGATCACGAGGTTGAAACTGCCCTTGAACAATGACAGGATGAAGTCGCGGCCGATGGGTGAGGTGCCGAAGCCGGTGAACAAGGGGTTTGCCTACGTGGACTTTGACGGCATCGGCCCGCAGATGGCCGCTATTGCGCTCTCGGAGGAGATGCTGGGATCCCGGAAACTTCTCATCAAGGACTCCACGTCGTTCGAGGGGCGCCCCAAGCCCGTGAAGACGGAAGAGGGCGAAGGGGGCGAGGGCGAGCAGCCGGCGGCGCAGAAGAAGGCGAAGAACGTGAACCAAAAAGTGTTTGTGGGGAACCTGGGCTTCGACACTAGCGAGGACGACCTCTGGGCGCACTTTGAGAAGTGCGGCGGCATCGACTGGGTCAAGATAGCGACGTTCGAGGACTCGGGCAAGTGCAAGGGCTACGGGTGGATCCGGTTCAAGACGCCCGAAGCCGCCGCGTGGGCGGCCAAGGGCTTCGTGAAGATCAAGGAGGCGATCGAGACGGAGGAAGACTTCCAGGACGGGGAGAAGGAGGCGGACGGTGAGGAGAAGGAGAAGGAGAAGAAGTACAAGACGAGGAAGTGGTGGGTCAACAGGCTACGCGGGAGGGAGCTCAAGATCGAGATGGCCGAGGACGACCAGTCCCGCTACAAGAAGAGGTTCAAGAAGGATGGTAAGGGCGGCAAGGGCCGGCCGAAGCGGGAAGCCGCCGGGGCGGACGGATATGTCCAGGACGCCGTCAAGTCGGCGATGACGGCGGAGAGCGCTGCCGCTTGATTGGGCAGCTGATCATTCACATACACCAGTACTATAGATGCGATGTCCGGGTGTTGATTTGTCATCGGCGTTCCTGGGTTGGCGCAATTCATAACGTCAGTCGGGATCCCCTCTCCTGGGGATTTTTGGAAACGGAATATCGGACCGAATTTCATCATCGTGCCTCTCTCTAGGTAAACATTGACATCTTCCCATCTCTCGTATAAGCTAGTGAGACGGGGACACATCCATGTCATGTATAACTCCGAGATAACATTCACCCTCGACACCCTCTGTCCTTGGTGAGTCCGCCACCCTTGGTCTCAGGTTATATATATGTATTGTATATAAATATATATATAAATATATATATATGTAACCCGCTCTAACACTCACTACCCAGGACGTACATCGCCAAAAAGCGACTCGAAAAGGCCCTCGAGATCATCCGCGCCACGAATCCCCCCGTGAATTTCACACTAAGCATCCGCCCCTTCCAGCTGGACCTCTCCTTCTCCAGTACCCCCGTCTCAAAGGCCGAACTCCACGCCTCGCGCTTCGGCGACCGCGCGCCCCTCCTGCACGCGCATCTAGCCACCGTCGGCTCCGCGGAGGGGATCAACTTCAAGTTCGGCGGCGAAGTGGCAAACACGCTTCCCGCCCACCGCGTGCTGCAGGTCGTGCGGGAGGAGAAGGGGGACGAGGCGGCGTGGAAGGTTGTCGGGGGCCTGTACAGGCGGCACTTTGAGGAGGAGGCGAACCCTGCTTCTACGGAGACGTTGGAGGGTGCGTGCCTGGAGGCTGGGTTGGAGGAGGGGTGGGTGAAGGGGGTCGTGGGGGATGAGGAGAGGGGATTGAGGGAGGTGAAGAGGGCGATCAGGATGGCGGATGGGGTTGACGGGGTGCCGCATATCGTGTTTGAGGGGAGGAGGAGGGATCTCACGCTTGTAAGGAGGTGGATGAGTATGTCAAGGCGCTTCAGACTATCATCAAGGAGAGTCTGTAAGGCGGGCCTAAGCCTTGGGGACTCGCGTCGGTTGTCTTGGTATCAATGGCGCGGACTTGTGCACGCGTTGGAATATGAGGAGCCCTCGCGTATTCTCTTCGCACTCGCCTTTCCTCTCCCACCCAAGCCTTCGGCGTCAAGCATATGCGCTCTCACACTGCCACTAAATGCGAACCGTTACTACGTTCTCCCCGCCTACAATCAAAGTTGGACGGAAAGTCTTGTTTGTAAAGCATTGTCGGTCAATGAATCCGTGCTCAATCGCCCTGTTTCCGTCGATAGATACTTCATAGGAGTGCTACAGGCCAGAAACTGCAACGATGATATCGCCCATGGGAAACCCGGCTAGGAAGGCATTCGCGGTACCGATGTGCTAACACGGGACGACGGGGCGGCGGGCCGGGTTAACGTAGACAGCCAGCGGCCTATCTAAACGATCTCGCTTGGGGATTCCATCAAGAGCCGATGAGGGAATTACTCCTTACCAATAAGCCTCTCTAGATCCTCTGCCGCGGACCGGGACGGTGTCTGGGCAGGGATGGCGACACGACTTTAGCAGCGTGATAGAGCCGCACTATCCTGTCTACAAAAAGTTCCGATTGAGCTTAGTTATGCTAACGCGATGAACATCGTATACTGATATACCGTTCATCCGGTCTGAACCTCGACACTTATGTTACGTGCGCCTAGGTGTTTTCGGAAAGATTCCCCAGCACGCTTG
Organism: Sordariomycetes sp. B11D1; assembly: GCA_025503055.1. Lineage (NCBI taxonomy): Eukaryota > Fungi > Ascomycota > Sordariomycetes > Sordariomycetes sp. B11D1. The sequence goes on along the minus strand of JAMFQS010000003.1, from coordinate 470,078 downwards.
TCGGAAAGGTTCAAGGGACTCCGGGTGGTATAGCTGAAGGATAGATGGCATAATGTACCTGCACGATTGGAATGAACATGGACGTAGTGTGTGCTATACGACGAAGCTATCTCTCCATGAGCATCTCACTTTCGAAAAAAGTTGGCGGCTCCTTTACTCGGGGGAGATACATGTGAAGTGTCTTCGATGCTTGTTCGCAGTTTACAACAGACACAGCCCAGATGGTGATGGGATGTCATAGGGTGAGTCCCATGAAAGTATGATGATGGCGACGCTGCTGTATCTTGTCCATCTAGTGTGAGCATGTGTTCTCGTGGTCAAATCTCGTGGTCTCCCGATTCTTATCACTTGTGGCAGCTTATGGCACCTATACTAACAGATTGTTCTTGCTCAATCTACACATATCAGCAGTACATCCTAACCATTGTTGCCATTTCCTGGCTACTGACAGGTGTTTACCTTGCCTGGCTGGCCCTATACTTGCCACCATGGCTGCGTGGGTCCAAACGGGGAAGTCGAGCCGGATGTAAGTTGTCGGAAGAGCTTCGAAGCCACGACCGATGGATGGTAGGGAAGCTCGCTAGAGGACTGGAACCAACAGCCACCCCATCAAGATCATGGGTCGTTGCTGCTTGTGCATCACACCCAAGCAACTCACAAGTAGACGTTCTCGGTGAAGAAAACCCGTCACGGTCGTGAAGGCGGACCCCTCTTTGTGGCTCCTGTAGAAAGCTACTGACACATCAGCAACCATTTAGTTCCCACAGAAGTCAAGCACATCCCCATACCTGTAGCCAGTGTTCTCCAGCATGATGTGGCCAATGGCCAATGAGCTTCCGGATTCACCGCCTTCGTAACCCGGGGACTCCCGGCCTAGCACGCCAACATATGCGCCCAGACACTCGTCGGGGTGGCCCTCGACGCTGCACTCAGCGCAGCCTCTGCTGTCCCCGGCTAGTGCCCCTCTCTCATCCTCTCGGGCGCACTCGACGTCATCGACGTTGATCTCGTCGACGCTCTTGCCTACGTTACCAATGGTGTGCCTCCACGCAGTCGTCGCCTTTTGCAATTTGACGGCGCCCCCTTCAGCCACGCTAGTGTATGAGTCTGACGCTGGGACTCGATGACAGAAGTTAGGCGGTTCTCAATGCTGTCGGACTACTGGTGGGGGCTGGACAGCCTCATAGTGGGGGATATAAGAGTACCGCGGAGGCGTCCAAGGTACACTGGGTACTAGATTCCCGTGCCATGTGTGTTTTGTATCAGAGTCATGCCAGGGGTGGGGTTGGTTCGGGCATGAGCTGTCTCGCGCATGTTTTAGTTAGCTTCACCGGCCGTGGTACAAACGAGCCGCCCTCATCTCGCAGAGAGCCGAGGTGCTAGTGGCATGGTATCGCTCCGAGAGCCTCATTCCATAGTTAGACGAGCAGCAGCCCAACGCTGTATCCTGCTCCAACCCTCCACATCCGAGGCCAGGTCAAAGAAGTGGATACAGATTTCGTCCTGGCCGCGGGCGGCTATTGGGGCGGGTGTTGACTCTCATCACAGGACGTGCAGGGAGGCCATTGCTTGTACTTGTATCCTCATAGCCCGAGTTTCCCGAAGAGTCATCCTCTTCCGATACATGTACTTACATGCATTCACTAATACACAGATCCACAGCCAGGTACCGGCGGCAAGTGAACAGCTCACGGAACCGAGATCGACAGAGCACCATTCGCCCTTCCAGCCCTCTCATTGGGGAAAAAAAACGGTGATGACGTGCACGATCTCCTCCGTACCGAGTCGGCAACGCTCCGTCTGAACGCACCACCCGTTTCCGGGACTCCCCGCCAAAACGGTCGAACGGCCCGGGTTGTATTCGGCCCTCGGGAGACAGAAAGCTTGGCCCCGTCGTACCGGGCCCCACAACCGCGGCCTTCTGTGTCTGGGAGACTGATTGATATTATCGAGTAGTGACCACGAGGGAAAAAAGAACTTCCGGTGGTGTTCTTTTGCCTCGGCTGAGGGCAGGGGACGTGTTCGCGAATGATTCTCGACTCCCCTCCCTCGTGCGACGCGACTCCACAGAGGCTCGGGCTGGTCCGAGACAGGTCGGGTTATCGGGGGATTTTCGTTCAGGTTGGGGGCGAAAGCCACACCGGGGCGCCCGCGGGGTCCAACCGCAATCCCCATCCCCCTTACGGGGCCAACCCAGGAGCCTCCCCACGGGGGTTTCTCATCACGAGGTGAGTCCCAGCGCTAGATCGCGGCATGACGCGGACGCTCTCCGGCTACATGCACGCTTGTGCGTCCCTGTGGCGTCGTTGTGCACACATACACACACACACACACACCGTCGAGTGCCCCGCGAACAGTTGGAATCATGATGAGCGGTGAGCGAGTACCAGTACGAGGTACGAGTCAGACGTCGCGCTCCCCTTTAGCGGGGGGAGACGATCCGATTCCGGGTTCGCAGCCAGCGCCCAAGCCTCATCGCTTGCGGTGAAGCGGGGACATGGAATAGGAGTCACAACCCCCTGGCCGAAGTCGGAACAGGGGTGCTGTATCGCTATCGTTGGCGGCGGACCTGGGTGTGGGTTGGGATCAATGTCCAGTCGTTCAATGAGCCTCAACGCTGGTGGCCCAAGCTCCTCAACATTCCCAGCCCCAGCCCCAGGTCACAGGTGCATGCCCGCCCGCCCCGCCCGCTGAGCCTCTTAACCCCATTGCTGGGTCTCAGACGCTCAGCTGTTCCTCCGCCTAGGTTTCTAGATACGAGATACCGTAATGTACGTACTCAACGAGAGTCAGTTACCTAGTGGCGGCTGGACACGTAATCCCAAGCCTGTGGCCTTTTTTTTTTTTTTTCCAACGTCGTGGGGAAAACGGTTTGATGCCTGCCATGATCGTGTAGCCGCCGGGAGAGGGGAAGGAGCCAATTGCTCGTGCCGAAGTACACTGCCTAGTAATTAGAGCAGCCATGTGTCCAGCTGACACTGAAAGCCTCGGAAGGCGCACCGCTTCGGTATTCGGGTAACAGGCGGGCAGGGCACCACCTGGGCCTGGGACACTTGGAAAGGACCCACCCCCTGTATCTCAACACCCGGCTGGCTGCCGATGCGGCAGGCGGCCGCCCCGCTCTTTTCCCCAACTCCACAGGCCCCACCCAAGCAAGCGGCAGGGGCCACCCTACCAATAGTGTACTTCGTGACCTCCTTGTTCCTGCTCCCCGTCCCCGGCCTGGACCTTCAGGGAACGGAAGTCGAACGCCATCCATGTTGGAAGGTAGGGGGCGGGGCATGCTTTTTCGGGGCTCGTGGTGGTCCGGACGATGTACTGTACCTGTGCCAGATGATGGGCGTTCCTTGAAACGAGGGGTTCTGGTGTTATATTTAGATGCGACCCCGTCGTCCTTCTTCTCCCCCTCCCCCAAAGCTCTTGATGTGATCTCATCTTTACTCCCTCTTCCACTCCCCCCGCCCGCCTATAACCAGCCTTTGTCGAACCGCGACCACTCTCACGGTCCCTGCTGTCCCTCGAGTCGATCAGTCCATCCTCAGACTCCGCCATCTTTGGAAATCTAACCTCTACCTCACCTTATCCTTCTTAAGCCTACATCACCTGGTCGTGTGACTGTCACCCAAATCCGAACCCTCCGGAAACCTCACAACAAATCCTCAAGATGTCGCAAGTTACCAATTCCGTCTCCAAGCTCTCGCGCTCCATCGGCTCCGTCGCCTCCCGCCCTGCGGCCTACTCATCAGGCCCGTCCCTGCTCCCCAAGTACGCTGAGCTTCTCCGCAACCGCCAGACGCCCAAGGAGCAGTCTGACGTGAGTACACTTCCCAATCAATCAGGCACTTTCCCCGTCCCTAACAAGCTCCCCCAGGCGCATTCGCACGCCCGACAAATGACGACGCGCCACATCCCCGCCACCCCCCAGCCGAACCCCATCAGCCTCCCCTCGCACGCCCAGTTCTCCCCGTCCGGGCGCCGGACGCCCGTTCCCATCCTCTTTACCCCCAGCCAGCAGACCGTCGACTCGGGCCCCGAGCCCGCGCATACCCCGACGGTCCACTTCGTCGCGCAAAATCAAAGGGACGCCCAGAAAGACGGGCTGGAGGGTATAGAGGCGATTGACGTCGACGAGGCGGCGCTGAAGGCCAAGGCCAGGATCAGCTAGATTCTGGCGGGGTGGGATGCCAGCGAGCGGCAATGATTTTACGAACTTTTTTTTTTTTTTCCCCAATTGGGCGGGATTGTCTCAATGTTTCTCAGGAGTTGTTTTTTTGAGCGTGGAGGTGGTGACGAGGGTGAGGCAAGATGTCATCCGTCGAAGATGTGCCTGTATCGAGGAAAGCATGAGATTCCTGACAGTATGAATGCCGGGCAACGGCAGCACATGGGAGAACAGAACAGTTGGAAGATTGGAAGGAGATTGACTTGATGGTACATTCTTTATTTTAATAGCTGCCGGAGCTCCAAGTCTAGCCGGCCGAGCTGCCTATTCTGGTTTCTTTTGCTCTCAATCGAATTCCCCTTTTCCAACCACAAGCCATCTGATTCAGCTTAGTGCAGCCGCCGCACGTAATGGAACATGGCGCCGTTTCTCTAACAGTAGTAAGTAGTATCAATCCTTGTGTATTCGTAGTATGTATGGCTTTCGCTCCTGCCACAATGGCGCAAAACCATGGGTATCCACCCCACCCTCAAGATAACCTCAGTCTCAGACACGCTCTCACCGCACCTCCCAGCCAACCTCCCGCCCAAAACATCCCCCCCAGCGCCCGGTCCGAGCCCCCTTACTTCCTCCGGGCATTAGGCCTGGGCTTGCATTCGTCTCCATCGACGGGGTGCAGCATGACCTTGATGGGGTACTGCGCCGTGTTCCCCTGGTACCCCTTGCTCCAGTCGTACGAGACGGCGTACGCAAAGATGCTGCCCGTCTTGTTGAAGGTCGTCGCGACGATGGAGCCGCCGACGGCCGGGTACCCCTTGAGGCGGTGCTTCGCGTCCTTGTCCCAGAAGTGGAAGGTGCCGTCGGAGCCGGCGGTGCTGAAGGTGCCGTGGACGGGGTGGAAGGAGATGTCGTTTACGGCGTGGACGGTGACGACGTTGTTGGCGGGGGGCTCGCGGTGGCACTTGAACGAGAAGTTGGACCTGTTGCGGCGTTAGAGGGAGATTGTGAAACACGTATGATTAGGAGACGGGAGGGCCCGTGGAGGGGAGATTGTGGAAACTTACCCGCTGTCCTTGTCCTCAACGTACTGAATGGCGCAACGACCCTCGATGCTGCCAATAGCAAAGCCCGCAGAGTCCGTGAAGCAGCTGACTACCTTGGTCTGCCACTTGAGCGGGCTCTGCAGGGTCTTGTAGAACTTTGTGGGGTTCTTGAGGTCCACGACGTTGATGTACCGGTCGGCCGTGCCCACGACCAGCAGGTTGTCCCGCACGTCCATCGAGTACACGCGCTCCTGGCACTGCAGCACGCCGGCGGGCTGCTGCTGCCTCAAGTCCCAGTACTTGACAGTCTTGTCCCACGACCCAGACACGACCATGGGCCCGTTGCCGCTCTCGAAGAAGCGCACGCACCGCACCGGCTGGTCGTGGGCCCCGACCTGCGCCGTCTGTCCGGACGCAAGGTCGCACACCTTGACCTGGTTGTCGGCGCCGCCAGATGCGAGCTTCGCGCCGTCCTTGGAGAAGTCGCAGTTCAGGACTGGCCCGCCGTGCTCGTAGATGTGGCGGCCCTCCGACTGCCCGTTGCTCGCCACCTCGTAGACCCGCACCTTCTTGTCCCAGCTCGAGACGGCGAGGAAGTCAGTGTTGCCCTGGGCGGGGGAGAAGGCGATGTCGGAGACGCTGTCCTCGGGCGGGTTGGAGAGCGCAACGTCCTTAGTGAGGTCGCCGAGCGTCTGAGACGTCGTCGACGACGCTGACGCGGTGGATCCGAAAAGGCCGGCCATGATGGAGGGTTAGGCGCGTGGGTCCTTAGGGGGGGTGTAGGCAGTTATTTGCGAACGTAAGGTGATCGACAGGAGGGCGGGAAGTCGTGGGCGTTATTCGGGGAAGTTAGGCTGGCGAGTTTTGAGGACGTCGAGGCTCGAGGGTGACAGGGAAAAGGGTTTCGAAGAGAACTCTGCACGGTGTCGGATAGGAACAATCCTCGGTAAAGACCCTTCTAGGGCGGCGTGGCTGGGCGTTAACGGACGACGTGGAGCAGCCTTTCGGTCCACGGCGCAACTGCTGGGGGATGAGCGAGCCCGATGTATGGATGCAGTCCTGTGTCCTTCGACGAGGTCGCGACGACAAGGCAGCGGATAGGAAAAAGGCGTCTCGAGTGTTCATTGGCCGACACGCCCAAGCTGAGAAAAAGCTCCCGAGCACAGGGCGTTTCGCTGCCGGTACGTACAGCCAAGAATCAGGCCCCACACCACAACGCGCCCCACCAAAAACCTACCATAAAAATCAGAAAACCTCGCTCGTTTGAAGCTTGCTCCCCTTCTCTTTCCCTTTTCTCCATCATCTTCTGCATCCCCCTCGCCCAACAAATCGCTATCGAAGCTCACAAACAGAGACGTTGGCCTCACGGCCCTTCGTCTCGATTCCTCTGGGAATCAGTTCTTCGCTTCGGGAGAAAGTCCCCGGACAAACCCTCTTCGGAGGGAAGCGCGGCAACGCGCCGCCATAGAAGCATTGCGGCTGACCTTGCGAGGAATCCGTCCCCTTGTCTGGCGCTCTTCGGCCCCGACCCGTCGCTACATCGATGTCTTCCCTACCTCTCTTTGCGCCCGGACTAGGAAGGGGCTGGGACGCGCTTTCGGGATGAAGATATGAGTCCCTGTGTTCTGGCCTTTACCGCCCCGGTGCCGTGGAATGTGGGTGTTGGGGAGCTTTGATGGCGGGACGGACGCGCGAGGCGCCTGGTGCTGGGGGCGCTGTGGTTCCTTCGAGGACTTTGTCGTCGAGGTAGAATAGTTATGCGATTGCTCGGGTTGTCCGCGAGGACGGCCCGAGTTACTCGATGGGGCTTATTCTTGGTGCGAGGGGGTGCAGGAGATGACCAACCTTTTTAAATCATGGTCTCTCGTTATCCTACCCTGTCTCACGGTGGGACCTCTCTTCGTGGAGTGGCGTGGTCGCGCCAAACTCTGGGCCTTTTGTCGAGGTCGTCTGCGTCCACATCCGCAACTCTCGATCAGAAGCGTTTCGACCGTGGCAGGGAATCGGAGAACGGCGGGGATCTCTCAAGCTTCAATGATGAACAAATCATAGAGTCAAGCACTGAGGCACTCCAAAAGGATGCCCTATGACGACTCAAGTGTTACACAGTTTCTGATGGACTTTGAGAGAGATCTCTTGGTAAGTACTGGGCGGGCTTCAGGAAGAGGTTTTGGATTCGAGCGCAAGTGCTGCTCCCCAGCCTGGATATAGAGAATTATAGCAAATATATCAAACCAGATGATGCCCATCTACTATACGCCGGTCCCTAGATTTGTGCCATGTGCAAGTCCCCTGCCTACACCCCAAGAGCAACCCATCAAGCCGTCCCAATATGTGGACATGCAAGTTCTATACATGCACCTCCATATAACCGTTTCTGCACCTCTCTGCCCTACATCAAACCCCCCAATACCACTTTGCTGATATTCCCCAACTCCATCTTCACATGCGCCTTGGTGCTATCCTCAAACTCCTTTGCAGGGCCTTGTATAATCAGCTTCCGCACCCTAGCGTCCACCTTTGCGAACTGCTCCGCTACCGGCGTCGAGAACTCCCTCGGCGTCGGCACGAGGTCCAAGATCTTCTTGTAGCACTCAATCAGCGCGTCGCACAGCGTCGCAAACGTCTCGTGGTAGTCTGGATCGAACGGCAGCGACGGCGTTAGCAAGTGCGTGTACGTCTCGCCGGGCAGCAGCTCTGTCTCTGCGCCTGCAAAGTTGACCACGCTGGGCGGCACCGCCGTGGCCGCGAGCCCGCCGTCCGTGTCGGTTGTGTACGCCGCCTCGGTAGCGGAGCTCGAGCGCCGCCCCTTGCCGCCCGGCCCGCGCCGGAACATTTGCGGTAGGCGCGCACGCGAGAGGGACGTGCCTGAGCCCGAATCGCCGTGGAGCTGCTGGAAGGACTCGTATTCGGAGAGGAGGGTGTTGAGGCTCCGGAGGAACTCAAGGGGTGTGTTGGAGAGGAGGTCGAGGATGGGCGGTAAGGAGAGGCCGAGGAGGAGGAAGTTCGTTGCGCGGCGGGCGAGTTTCTGGGTTATGGCGGCTGAGGCGCGGGCTTGACTCGGCTTGTCGAACATGTACGTGTTGAACCAGAAGATTTGACCCTCATGCCTGCGAGTATGTGTGTCAGTCCAGTCATGGATCGGATTTATAGTCAGGAGCAGACATACGCTTTCCGTAGATAATCCAACGTGTACAACCTCTTCCTCGCAATCCCTTTCATATTCCTGTGCATCGTCGCCGCCTCCCCCTGCCACATGTGCCCTGGTGGCGGATTCGGCGTCAACCCTCCCATCGGCGCCGTCGACGTCCTCCCTAGTATCCTCGAGAAGCTGTCGCCCGAACTCGCCACGTCCCCCTCCCTCGTCACCTTGGCCGCCGCGGAGAGCGCATAGTCCGGTAGCGCAGGCGGGGTCGAGCTATCCGTTACGAAACTGCCCGCGCCGCTGCGCGCGCCGACGCTCCCTGAGGACGCAGAGCGCTTCTTGTTCCTCGTGGGGCTCGAGAAGGAGCTCTTCCTTGGGAAGGACCCCTTGCGGTCTTTTGTTAAGACGTTATTTTGTGGCTGTTGGAGATAGAGGGGCTGCTGGGAGGAGTCGCCGGAGGAGGTGCCCGGGCGGGACTTGGAGGAGGCGCTGAAGAAGGAGAAGACGTTTTGCGTCGCGGACGCGGATTTCGGCATCATGGCTGCGGGGTGTCGTTCACGAGGGGTTGGTCGGTAGAGGGAAGCGGAGAAGAGGTCGATAAGGACCTCCCCTTCGGGGTGGGTCCGCGCCGGAAGTGGTTCTCGTAGCGTTCAGCGCACGCGCAGTCTCTTATCGCTCGCGGATAGGATCGGTCGCAACTTCCGGTTCCGCCCTATGGGAGTAGTGGAGGTCGTGTCTGAGGTCGGTTGACACGCCTCTGACGATCGCAGGGCCGTCGCGGGTTCCAGAAGATGGGCAATGTCTCGACCCGCGCTCCCCCCTTGTCCTGCACGGACACTAAACAACCTGGCTGGTGGCGGGGTCCCTAATTTGCCGGCTGAAAGGCTGTTGTCGTCGCGCAAGCAATTTGCCCCGAGGCAACGTCGAGTTCGCGTGAGGTCGTCTTGCACGCTTGTCAAGGGGAGCAGCGAGGTTGCAGGCGTCCGCGAGATTCAGCAAGAGGCCGAGGCAGGGTGCCGTGTCGCGAGGGCCGCCGGGGCGAGGGGCGTGGGCGGATAAGGGGCGAGGGCAGGATCGAGACCCTGGAAAGAGTGGAGCCGAATGGCGAATGGCACCCAATGCGTAGTATTTTGTAATTAGCAAAATTTGTTCTGGAACGATCTAGGCGATCATCATGAAATGCGTGGGGAGGCTAAACGGAATGGAGGTTTATCATGCCGGAGTAGGAGAGGGACTTGTTCGTGGCCAAGAACGAACAGTACCGGGGGTGGAGAGACGAAAAAGCCCCGAGAGCCCTTGGCCGAGCCTCAGGGGTCGTCACCGAGGGGTAGCACTATATTTCGGCGTTTGGGTCACCGACGTGGGTGGACAGGGCACTGTTCCTTGGCCCGGCACTGGCGGGGTCGGCCTATGAGCTTCGTCCGTCACCCCGTCATCGTCTTCGCCTGTCTGGTCGGTCGCGCTTGCCTAGACATCACCGTCCAGTCAGAGTTCCTCACGACTGCTCCGCGGTCGTCCCTGCCGCTCATGACGAACCCCGCTCCGATCATCGGTCGGCGCTGAAAGCTGAGTGGCGCGCCGAGACAGGCATCACTCGATCAAGAAAATCTCACCCATCTTCGCCCAGCTCTCACTGCCGTGGCCCAGCTCACATGTAAAATGATATACCAACAAACCACCGCCAGGGCGCGTCTCGTTTCAGCCCGTGGCTCGCGAGATGCCTCTGGTGAACCATGTCGCCAGCCCTCCCCCCCACCCCGCCCTCAGGCCTGCAGTTCTTTAGGTTTATCGGCCTGTGGACAGAACGTATCACAGACTCCCCCACGTCGACGATCACACGAGCAGTACGGAGGCATACTCACCACCCACCGAACCCAGCAAAGCGGCCGCTGAGTTCAGAGTGTAAACCCTCCTCAGCGGACCCCAAGCCAGCTATGACGCAATGGACGCCAACCCCGAGCTTCCTGCACGCTTTCAGCGCATGCGCAGGACGAATCACGAATCCACTTTCTGATCCGGGTAATTGCCAGGATGCTCCTCCGCCGATTAAGGAAATATAAAATACAAGCCATGGATTGCGCCATGGCTTTCCCTCCGCCTTTTCCCCACCAAGATCATCGCAACTTTGTATTTGTATAGCTCCGATCCCCACGCCGACCGCGTGGGCTCGACTTGAGCTTATCCTCCGGCGCCCTCTCGTGGCTTCGAAGACTAGGCGTTTCTCTTTCTTAGCTCTCATTGTTTAGCGGTGGTATTCGTTCTCGATTTTCGGCCTAAAGTTTGGGGTTTTCGTCATGGCCCCCGGCAAAGGCGATACGTCCCCGACCGTGGACTCGGGGTCCCCAGGGCCTGTGATCGACCACGGGACTGATGAAGCCATCATCCCCCATGAAGCTCTAGATCCAGTTTACGAGGCGAAGGCCATGGTCTTAAATCGCGCGGTACGTGGATCGAGACGCCTCGGCTTCCCTGGGGGAAGTTTCCCCCCCACGAACCTGGTGTGGAGCTCCAGAGTACCTAATACCGCAAAACAAACGGGCTAGATCCAAGAGATTGGCATGGGCTGGTACCAGTGGCAGCTCTTTATCGTGGTCGGCTTCGGTTGGGCAAGCGACAACCTCTGGCCTATCGTCACGTCGCTCATCTTCACGCCCGTCTCGAACGAGTTCTCCCCCGGCCGGCCGCCGCTCCTCACGCTGGCCCAGAACATCGGGCTCTTGGCGGGCGCCATGTTCTGGGGTTTCGGGTGCGACATCTTCGGCCGCAAGTGGGCCTTTAACCTCACGCTCGGCCTCACGGCCGTGTGGGGCCTCGTGGCGGCGGGGTCGCCCAACTTCGCGGCCATCGGTGTATTCGCATCGCTTTGGTCGTTTGGCGTGGGCGGGAACCTGCCAGTCGACTCGGCCATCTTCCTCGAGTTCCTGCCGGCGTCGCATCAGTACCTCTTAACCGTGCTCTCGGTGGACTGGGCGATTGCGCAGGTCGTCACGAACCTCGTGGCGTGGCCTCTGTTAGGGAACCTGACATGCCAGCAAGAGGCCGAGAGCTGCACGAAGGGCGAGAACATGGGGTGGCGCTACTTTGTTATTACGATGGGCGGCATAACCCTCCTCATGTTCGCCATCCGCTTCCTCCTCTTCTCCATCTTCGAGTCGCCAAAGTACCTCATGGGAAAGGGCCGCGACGAGGACGCCGTCCGTGTCATACACGAGGTCGCGCGCCGGAACGGAACGACCACAGACCTGACGATCGAGGATCTCCGGGCCTGCGAGCCCGAGGGCTATGTCTCGCGTACGGACGCAGCGGCCGCGGTCAAGCGGCGCCTCGAGAAGTTAGACCTCAGCCACATCCGCTCGCTCTTCTGCACGCGACGGATCGCCCTCAGTACGGGTCTCATCATGGCGGTCTGGGGCCTCATCGGTCTCGCGTACCCGCTCTACAATGCCTTCCTACCCTACATTCAAGCCACCCGCGGCGCAGACTTTGGCGACGGCAGCACGTACATTACATATCGGAACAGCCTCATCATCGCGGTGTTGGGCGTGCCGGGGTCGTTACTCGGCGGGTACCTCATCGAGCTGCCGAGGGTGGGGAGAAAGGGCGCGCTGTCGGCCAGCACGGTGCTGACGGGGGTATTCCTGTACGGGTCCACGACAGCGGTGACGAGCGAGGCGCTTCTGGGGTGGAACTGCGCGTTTAGCTTCTGCAGCAGCCTCATGTACGCGGTGCTGTATGGGTTCACGCCCGAGCTGTTCCCCACGCCGCAGCGCGGGACGGGGAACGCGCTCACGGCGACGTGTAACCGGGTCTTTGGCATCATGGCGGTAGGTTTCGCCCCCGGCCCGTTAGGATGTTGTCGCTGGGTGCTGATACTAACTGGCCTGGCAGCCCATCATTGCCATGTTCGCCAACCTCGAGACGGCGGCACCAGTGTATACCAGCGGTGCGCTCTTCGTCACGGCGGGAATCTTGGTGCTGATCATGCCGTTTGAGTCGAGAGGCAAGGCGGCGATGTAAGGGTAGAGCATGCTGTATCTCAGTTTTGAGTCATTGCGTCGAATTTCTTTTTTGGTTGACCAGAGTCTTCTTGGAGAAGTGGCCATCGGGGGTAATAGTGGAGGAGGTATAGCAAGGTCCATTCGGTGAGAGTAATGTATAAAATGAGGCGTTTGGTAGAGTTATCCTGTGTCGACCAAGGGAACCTTGGGGCAGCGTCGGTCACTATTAGCAGAGCTCGGAATATGCTGTGGACGGTATGCAAGCTCATTGCTCGACAACCTCGTCGGGCACTTGTATCAACCAGAGTGTCCCCTAACCGCACGACAAGATTTAGAAACGGCGAGCATGACGACCCAAACCATGGATAATCCTAGAAAACATGATTCCACAAGTTCACTGGCTTTAAGGATTTACCCGGACTTTGAAGCGCAGAAGAACGGGAGGATACGGCACGTGTAGCGTGCCAAGTAAATTCACATGCCGCAAGGCGCCCATAAAGGGGACCCAGCCCAGCGGGACCCGCCCTGAGCCCGCCCTGAACTGGGCCCGCCCTGAACCCCGCTTCCCCCCACTTCAGTGCTCCTCCACGATGCTGTCCCTTGACGTCAAAGACAGATCTCCAATAAAATAGCCGGCCCCCTTAACCCCACCCCTTCCGACTTCCAAGCACCCCGTCTCGTCTCCGTTGCCCCGACATATCCAACTCTCTCCAGCTACGACGGATATACCATTTGACACTTCGAACTCTCAAGATCGACCCCCGAGAACTGCCTCTATCGAACGACCGACAATGAACGTCCCGCCTCCGCCTGGCGAGCCTGCACCGGAGCTGCTTGATGAACGCATCTGGATTGACGGGTGCTTCGACTTCTTCCATCATGGTGGGTCCCCCCGCGTGTACCCTCGGGAAAGCTCCCCTGCTGTGCCCTACGCCAAGTCAGGAGAGCTCATCTCCCGCCGGCTGTGCTCGTGTCTCGCGAGTTTACCGTGCTGACGGTTCACAGGCCATGCCGGAGCTATTGTCCAGGCGCGCCAGCTGGGAAGCGAGCTTTACATTGGGGTGCACTCTGACGAGGACATCTTGGAGAACAAGGGCCCCACGGTAATGACGCTAGAAGAACGGTATGGCCAGAGCCGCCCCCCCC
>JAMFQS010000003.1:259087-456574 GCA_025503055.1 Sordariomycetes sp. B11D1 | reverse complement strand
TTTTTGCCCTCGCTCCCCTCGCCCGAGAAAGGCAGCGCCTAACAGCAACAGCATCGCCGCCGTCGACGCCTGCAGATGGGTCACAAAGTCCGTTCCCAACGCCCCCTACGTGACCGACCTCCCCTGGATCACCCACTTCGGCTGCAAGTACGTCGTCCACGGCGACGACATTACGTCCGACTCGTCAGGCGAGGACTGCTACCGCTTCGTCAAGGCGGCTGGCCGTTTCAAGGTCGTCAAGCGCACGCCCTCCATATCGACCACGGACCTCGTGGGCCGCATGCTCCTCTGCACGCGCGGCCACTTCATCCAGAGTCTCGAGGACGTGTTCGCGGGGTCCGAGGGCGACGGCACGGCCGAGGAGCGCAAGGCGCTGGGCCGCGAGATGCAGGAGCGCATGAGACTATACGCCACGGATGAGACTGGAAAGGCGCCCGGCGTGGACGTCTACTTCTGGTCTCCCGGCGGGGCGCCTGGCGGCGAGTTCCGCCGTGCGTTTGCCGGCAAAGGCCCGAGGCCCGGGCAGAGGGTCGTCTATGTCGACGGCGGGTTCGACCTGTTCTCAAGCGGGCACATTGAGTTCCTGAGGCGGGTTATCGAGGCGGAGGAGGAGGCTGCGAGGGGGAGGGGGTGGTATGCCGAGTCGGCGGTGAAGGACCGCGTAGACGTGTACGGCGAGGATTACTCACCCGTGTTCGTGGTGGCCGGGGTGCACAACGACGAGGAGATTAACCGGCTTTCGGGGGTCAACTACCCCATCATGAACATCTTTGAGAGGGGTCTCTGTGTGCTTCAGTGCAAGGTGAGCTATACCCTTCTCTACCCCTTTCTCCCCCCCCAACCCCCCAACCCCCCAACCCCTCTCCCTGAAAAACGATTCTAGACGAGGAAGCCCTGCTGACCACGGCCCAGTACGTCAACGCCGTCATCTTCGGCGCCCCCTTCACCCCCACGAAACCGTACCTCACCTCTCTCCCGTCCGACGTCCCCGCGGCCGTCTACCACGGCCCCACGTCCCTCATGGCCCTCCCCTCGGACCCTTACACGGACCCCAAGGAGATGGGCATCTACCGCGAAATCCCGCCGCACGGCTACGAGGGCGTCAACGCCAAGAGCATCGTGCAGCGCATCATGCAGAGCCGGGACATGTACGAGGCGCGGCAGCGGGCCAAGGGCGTCAAGGCTGGGCTGGAGGAGGCGCAGCGGGAGAGAGAGATTCTGGAGGAGGAGCAGAGGGAGAGGGAGGCGGCGAGGAGGGGGTGAGCTGGGGTGTGTGAGTTAAGGGTGGGGGTGTAATCTGGGGTGGTAGCACGTGGATGTGATTGTTTGGGGGGGGGGGAGGGCGGGAGATAGAGCCTTCAACAGGCCGTGGTGGGCCAAGACAGACATAGCGATACATCTGAGAGGAAGATAAAGCACGGCACACCCGAGAGCCGGTAGTTCGGTACACGGAGTTCTAGAAGCGGGAGGCGATACAACCCGAGATGTAGGTCCGCACCTCCATTTCGACCCCCCGCTTATCCCCTCCGTCCGGAGTCTTCGGAGAGAAGACGAGGGGCACTTGCCTGATTACGGGGTAGACCAAGCCCCGTCATGCGCGCCCTTTCAGAGACAACATCATGAGGCCCACAACGTCAAACAGCGCTGCATGGCGGGGTAGACACGTCTCTCTTTGTGACGCGGAACGGGGGAAGGGGTAAGAGGGTGGAGGCGAGGCAAGTTCGCCCCGCCGCCTACACGCGGCTACCGCCGGGGGATTCGGCTTCCGCCGCATACGGGCCCGCAGCGGCGCTTGTCCACGGGACGATTCCGTGGTCGAGACGGGTTTTCCTCCCTTCGCCGGTGCCGGGTAATTGTGACATCCTCTCTTGTTGATGATCGAGGATTCATAGGCCTGGGGTGCGGGTCGGCGGTTTAGCAGGGGACCATCCGCGCCGGTCTTCGGAGGCGCAGGCAATGGGGCGCGAGGGCGCGAAGCAGAGCCCGCGGCATCTGGCGTCCGTGTCCGGTTTCGCAAGGGGCGTCTCGGCTTAGTATTGTGGGGAATCCGAACCCCCGTATCCCGTATCACGAGCCTCCCCGATCTTGAGCCTCTCCGCGCCGAGGACTTGCGAAAGTGAAGGACAGATACACGTCCCGGGTTTCGAGACCAAGGCCCTGGCTCAGCAATAGGTGTGGGGGGCCCAACCATATCCGGACCGGTCCAGCAAAAACCTCCCCGAAACCCGAGACACGGACGTATCCGAGTGGGCAGTGGGGAGAGGGGCGGCGGCATGGCGCGTGCGGTACCCTGTGGCTAGGGCCGGCGTCCGGCGCCGCGGGGGTCCCGAAAAAAAAGATTGAAGTGTAAACCCGTTTCGCTCACATTTTTCTGTGACTGGCTTTCTGCCCACCCCTCCCCCCCCCCTCTTTCTCTCCGGGGCTCCGCCGTGACTCCAATACATGCAAGTAGCGCCGTGTTAGTATCCGCTTTCTCCGTGACTCAAAAACCGGACCCCTCCCCCGCCATTTGTCTCTCCTTTGCTCGTCAACCAACCCTTCCCAACAAAACCTCACCTGCGCCCCGCTCCCTCACCTCCAAACACAAGCACATCCCTCTTCTCCTCCGGGATACGTAAACACCTAGACACACACGCACCGACGCAATGGCTCCCTCCGCCACCGCCGCGCCCAACGGCACGAACGGCACCAAGGCCGCTCCCCGCGCCGAGCTCGATGCCTCGAAGCTCACCTACGAGCGCACCAAGACCCCGCGCGAGGTCCCGACCCCCGAGGCCGCCAACTCGGGCCCCGAGTCCATCTGCACCGACCACATGATCACCGCGACCTGGAACGCGACGACGGGATGGTCCGCGCCCCAGCTCCGGCCCTACGGGCCCATCTCCCTCATGCCGACGGCCTCGGTCCTCCACTACGCGACTGAGTGCTTCGAGGGCCTAAAGGCGTACCGTGGCCACGACGGCAAGCTTCGCCTCTTCCGCCCCGACCGCAACGCCGAGCGCATGCTCATGTCCTCGACGCGCATCTCCCTCCCCGGCTTCCCCCCCGCCGAGCTCGAGAAGCTCATGGTGGCCCTCATGTCCGTCGACGGCGCCCGCTGGCTCCCCAAGTCCCGCCCGGGCTCCTTCCTCTACCTCCGCCCCACCATGATCGGCACCCAGCCCCAGCTGGGCGTCCAGGCCTCCGCCGAGGCCATGCTCTACATCATCTGCACCTTCATGCCCAACATGTCGTCGCCGCCTGGCGGGCTCCGGCTGCAGACCTCCCCCAGCGACATGGTCCGCGCGTGGGCCGGCGGCTTCGGGTACGCCAAGGTCGGTGCGAACTACGGGCCCTCGCTCCTCGCGACCGCCGAGGCGCGCGAGCAGGGCTTCCACCAGATCCTGTGGCTGTACGGCGATGAGAGGCTCTGCACCGAGGCGGGCGCGAGTAACTTCTTCGTCGTCTGGAAGAGCAAGGAGACGGGGAGGCCGCAGCTCGTTACCGCGCCGCTGGACGACAAGATCATCCTCGACGGCGTGACGAGGCGCAGCGTCATTGAGCTTGTCGGCAAGAGGCTGCCCGAGCTCGAGGTCGTCGAGAGGAAGTACACCATCCAGGAGCTCGCCGACGCGCACGACGAGGGCAGGATAATCGAGAGTTTCGCCGCCGGCACGGCCGTAAGTTTGACCCCCTTGGTGTTCCCCCGCCTCTCGAACTTGGCCCCTTGACCCCCTCGAGTCATGATTCCGGTCAAAGCTGACATGGTCTCCAGTTCTTCATCTGCCCCGTCTCTCTCGTCCGCCACAACGGCAAGGACATCAGCGCCCCCATGGGCGCCGCCGGCGAGGGCGGCGACTACACGCTCAAGATCCGCGGCTGGCTCGCCGACATCATGTACGGCGGCGAGGACCACGAGTGGGGCGTCGTCGTCCCCGAGGAGGAGTAAGCCCTTTTTGGAAGTAAAGGGGAAGAAAAGTTTGGGAATAGGGTCAAGAGGAAAGAGCGGGGAAAGGCGTTAATCAGCCGAAGCGACGTTTCTGGCTTCGGCATGTTCTGCAGCATATGTAATGCAAGCCTCCAGGGAAGGCATGAGTTCACGTGCAACCCACACACATCCATTGTAGCCATGTATACATGCTTTATACATGTTTATTCACGTCTCACCTACACACCTGCCCAAAATTGATACTCTTCGTCTTGACATCTTAAGCATGCGCAGTGACATTCTCATCGCCGCCCCTGGACCGGCCCCAAAACTCCCAAGACAAAAAAAGAGGTCAACGAACAGCACTGAATGAAGCCACAAGGCGTCAACGTGGACTCAAAAACCACTATCTGGCCGGCGCCGCGCTTTCGCAATCTAATGCTATTCCGTAAATGCTCCGTTGCGCGACAAGCTGGAGATGTTGCAAACCAAAACTGACAAAGTAAGGAGACACACATCGACCATTCCCCCCCCCCCCCCAAACCGTCATCCATCACCGTTTCTTGTATTTCTATTAGACATGTTAGCCACTGACCAGGATACGTCACATCGGGCACGGCACTCACCTCGTCGATCCTCCGTTTGTTCTGCGGATCCAGCGTGTTCGTCGCCCCCAGCAGCGTCTGCCCCAGCACCTTCGTCGCCCCGATCGCCGGCCGGAACACAATCGTCGGCGTGCTCTTCAGAAGCGCCCTCGCCGCCCCCTGCGCGTTCTGGCTCTCCATCACCGCCGCCGGCACCGCGATGATGGCGTCGCGTGCGAGGTTAAGGTCCCTCGATAGGCTCGTGTACCCGCCCCGCAGCCCCTGAATCACCCCCATCGGCTGATCCGCGTACAGGCTGATCTTCTCCGGCTCCCCGGACCCGTCTTCCCCGTCACTTCGGACTTCGGGAGCCGGCCTCGGCGCAAGGAGGCCCTCAGCGCCTTGGAGGGCGTACTGCGTGCCGACCGCCACCTTGGCGCCGAGCTTGACAATCTCCGTGCCCGTCGTGCGGACAAAGGCCGACGCGCCCTTGGATATACTCCGGACGATCCGCCCGTCCTTCTTGTATTCCTTGAGCGGGATCTCCACGAGGTTCCTGATCCCGCTGCCAACGTTCACGATAGAGCGCACGGGCGCCAGTCCGGCGAGGACAGACGGGAGCTGGTTCTTCTTCACGTCCGGCATCCAGATGTCATTCAACGTGTTGCCGAGGCGGTCGAAGCCCGGCACGCCGTAGATAATGGTATGCCGAAGCACTAGCCGAGCCTCGTCGAGAATGACAAAGTTCATGAACTCGGTTGTCCGTCCTGATCGAAGACCGGCATAGTCCACCCTCTTGGGCTTGAAATCAAGCTTGACAGGAACATCGTTGACCTCGACTCGTTGCAGGAATGCCACATCACTAGGGGATTGTGGCACGACGGCATCCTCGTCCTTGAACTCGAAGAACCTCGTGATGAAGTCCAAGGCATCCTGGTCCACATGTAACCGCAGCGGAAGCACCGTCGCCCGCATCACAATCTCTGATGCCGCTAGATCTGGCAGAGGCCGCACGTTGAGCATCTCGATGTGCACCATGCTCGAGCCCAGCTCCCTCTCCCCAGCATCGTGATCATACGTGGCAAACTTCTTCCAGGTGGACGTCGGTACGTTGTCGAGAACATCGAGGTTCTTAACGCGGATGTCGATAGAACTCTCCGTCTCACCGGAGCCGGGGGGGAAGGCAATCATGTCAATGTCGACCCCTTGGAGCTCAAAGGTAATCTTGTGTCGTTTGCTCCTGCTCAGCTTCAGCTTCTTATTGGGACGGTGTCCACCTGCCCTGGCCGTCGATGTCGTAAATGCTGTCGTGGCCACTGACTCGGCCTCTGTCGCGTTGTCATTAAGGTCTTGGTTAATCGCACGCGTAAGGTCCCGAGCATCTCTGTTAGCAGGGATCCCTATGTAGATGGAGTTGAAGAGGAAGTCGCCAATGACGGCGTCTTCGTCTTCAAGCTCTTCCTCGTACATATCGAGCCCGTCAGCTCGGGACCGCCGCTGCTCAGTGGCCTTTGCCTGGACCTCTTCGACTGCCTTTGTGATGACGTCCCTGGTTCGCACCCAATCGTAGCCATCAAACAGGTTCCAGATGACATGCACGTCGCGTACAGTGACCTTGAGCGGGCTCCTTTTGACGAGGTCCGCCGGCGCTCGATCGTAAGTGTTCCTTGTCGAGTTCCATATGTGTGCTGTTCCTTTGGTGGGTGCATCACTAACAAACCAGTCCTCACGAATCATCAAGTCAGAAGGATCCGTATTGATCTCTGCGCTAGTTTGTGTTCCCGGATCATGGTCGTCTTCTAGCGCCGCTATCTCAGATGTGGGCAGTGAGATGACAGAGTCGCTGGTGACGTCAAACAGCTTCTCCGCGACATCAGGCTCTTCGTAATAGCCTTCATGGAACTCTAGCTGGCTCAAGTCGCTGGCTTCATCGTCGATATTTCCTTGTAGTTCCTGAGCAATGGCGAAATCCTTGTCAAAGTCGTATTCGCCTTCGGGATTCCCGAACGCTTCCGCCGAGATAGAGGCCAGCAAGTCCTCGACCGGCATGACGTTTGTCCTGTACTTGATTTCTTTGCTCGGTGGTGTCGGAGGCTTCAACGCATTGACTAAGGCTATCAACGTCTGCGTTGAGTCTGCGCAGGTTTCCATAACCAAGAGATCGTCGCGGAACGATACGTCCACTTGCTTCTCGCCATCGTCGAGCGTGGTTATCGAGACGGTCGCCTTAGCTGACGAGATATAGCAGATCTCGACGTATCCTCTCGAGCAAAGATCAGACACTTGCCGCGAGGTGATGGATCCAGAACGAGGCCGCGTGGTAGGTGCAGGCTCATCCAGTATCGCAGCATCGTCGATCAACAGGACTGCCGCCTTTTTGAGTTCAAGATTGGCGCTGGTACGTTCATCCTTGGGCAAAATCACAGTCAGCTGGGCATCAGTAAGAGCAATGCTAAGTTTCGACTGTAAGCCTAACGGATTGAGCCCAAGGAGACAGTCTCGCATAGCCATATCGACCGTGAACGGTTTGGAAGCCGGTTGTTTCCCCTTCGACTTTGAAAGTATCGGAGATTGTGTCTGTTGTCTCATGATCGCAGCGTGCGCATGATCTCCAAGGCTCGCGACTGATGCAGCCAGCTCGGCTTCGAAATCCTGGGGCGTCGCATCGTTGCCGAGCCCAAGTAGATCCATGAGAGTCGGCACACGGTACTCAAACGCCAGCCCCTGCAGCCGAATCTTGAGTACTGGTTCCATCTCGTCGCCGATCATTCTTGCCATTACTGCAAGGCCTAGTTCGGTGGCTGGTGACTTGGGAGTGGTGACAAGTTCCTCCTTTCCATTGCGAAAGAGAGTAAGCGAGTCGAGTCCAACGGCAACCAGTGATGGCATAGAAATGTGCGCAGCCTCGAGTTCTCGCAAGGACGCATCTAACATGCCGGTTTGCCCTGCAAAGTCAGCGGATACCCCGACTTTCTTGATCCGGGCGAGGCTGAGTAGACCCGGTCGGTCATCGTCTGGTAAGTACTTTGCCACGGTCGCCAACTTGGCAACCTCCTCGCCTAGAGCCGGCAGACAAGCAAGTTGCTGGATCTCATTGACCCGGGCGCGAACTGAGTCGAGCGTTGCACGAAGAACAGGGCCCTTTCTCCTCTGCCGTAATAAAGTGTCAACCATAATCTCATCGTCTCGAAGATCCGGTTGTACGTTTGAAGGGGTGATGAGTTTCAGGAGTCGGTCAAGATCGGTTTCTTGTGGATACGACAGATACTCGAGTCTTGTGCCTTCAACGTCGATTCGGACCGGGGGTGGGGCGCCAGAGTTCCTTAAATACGGGCCTGACAGATTGATATTGTTTATGCCGATGCCGATGCCCTCATTTCGCTTGACCAACTTGACTGCACTTGTTTCTGAGCGCACATCGCAATCCTTTCCTATCAAGTTCAGATAGAAACCCCCGACTCGCATGTCAATCTTGTTCTCCGATGATGCTGACCGATCGTCAGGGGTTATCGGGGTTTCGAACCGGACGCCCCGAGGTTTTGATGCCTGCACGGAAGAAACAGTTGGCGAAGCAGAAGATACGCTGGACCCCATGTTAAGGAAGCTGCTGAGACCCCCGAACCAACCGAATGTATCATCGAGCCGCTGCAAGTCGACCTCAGCAACGAGTGGCAGAGTGGTCACCTCAGTTCTCGTGACATCGCCGGATTGGGTGAGCTTGACGGAGATATCCGCTCCCGCGGGCGGGAAGACGTCTCGAACAGAAGTACCAAGCTTCATTGCGGGATCAAATGACAAAACATCAGTATCCGCATACCCAAATCTAAACTTGCCTAGAGTAATGAGAGTGACAATTGCAGAGGCGACGTTCTGGACGGTGACCGAGATGTTGTCTACGTCCGAGCGAAGGAGAGTAACTTGATCGAGCTCGGATGCACTAGGGTTCATCATCCTCTCGGGAGTATCTGCCACCCCCATGAGATGGTGAAGGAAGTGTAGAGATACCCTTTCGACATTGACCTTGAGCTCAGGTACTGCCGAATTGCCTTCCGCTTCATCCGGAGCTTTCGGGCCTGTTGGCGGTCGAGATTCATTACCGAGGGCGTCCCACAGCTTTGGCGTGACAGTTGCCAGCAGGAAACCAACCGATGCATCAAACTTAATATCCACCGGCGAGAGGACAACTTCCAGACTGTTGTCCGCTTCTGATTTTAGGCTATCGTCAGAAGGTCCGCTAGAGCCTACGAAGGACTCATGTGTAGACTCGCTGTATGAGTGCACGGAGAAAGCACCTGGCAGGCGAGGTGATAAAGAACTTTCCATACGTCGATTGTGGCCATCGGGAGGCGATCCAGGATGGACATGGAAATGCTTATGATGTAACGGGGCGTAAATTGAGATATTCTTCAGCGCGATGATTTCTTTAACCAGTCGAGTCGGGCCCCTCGGGGTTTGATCTTGGAGAGGAGTAGCGCGTTCGCCCTCCGGCGCCTGTGTAGCTTGCTGGGTATCTTTGTCACGATTACCAGTATTGTCATTAGTAGCCCAAGGGCTCGCTTCGGGATCCTGATTTTCCTCATGTACATCGCAGTGCTCAAACTGGTGCGTGACCTCGGGATATCCTTGTTTTGCGTTGGCAGAAGTACCGTACACGCTCCCCGCCAACGGTTCAATGGCGTCGTTTTCGTCCTCGGTAGGCAGTAGTTGCGATTCATGAATGCCAGAACGCTCCGTATCGTCTGATACCCTTTGATCATTATTCTGACCTGGCTGAGAAGATCCACCAGGATATCTTGCCACTTGCTCCGGGGATCCCCCAGGACTGTTGTAGTTATCCCATGCCCCGGGCATCGTACGCGGCGGGCGGACCGGCAACTCGGAGAAAGCACTAGCATACATGCTCTCGGCCTCTTCGTGTGAAAAGACATGGGACTTTGTAAGGTCTTCATCGTCCTGACTTGTAGTATCGCTGCTCAGATATGGATTTTCCGTCACGGGGGTCTGGGGCCGTTCCAATAAGCCTAGACTTGGTGTGTCTAGGCTCTCCAGCTCTGCGGCCGAGCGCGACCCCTGGTGCACACTAGCCCACGGCGGTGGTGCTCCGAGATCTGCTGACCTTGATCCGGGTAGAGTATGCTCCCGTCCTATCAGGTCGCCGAATACAGACGCCCTGGGGGTAGAGGGACTGGCATCCTCAGGATTCTCCTCCTCGGGCTCGTCAGAGAAGTCGTACGGAATATCCAACGCTACCTCACTGTCACGGAGTAGGTATTCGTTGGGCTGGAAATCTGTTGACTCGGCAAGGTAATTGCCGCCGTGCCGGTTAGATGACGAGTGCGAATCTGATCCCTGGTAGAACCCGGAATGATGAGACTGTACGGGCGACTGAGAAACGGCCGGCGATGCTTCTGGAGACGATCGCCCAAAAGCAGAAAACACATTGGCCTCTGACACCAAGTACGCCCGGATATTGGAGAGAGATACATGCCGCTTTCCTTCACGGTGTATTATGGACGGATTCCCATCTTCGTCGGTGTCATGGGCAGTAACACCCTCAACGTCAATCGTCTCGAGAGCAACCTGGAAGGTCACTGTGTCGATCGCCGCCTGATGGGCTTCAAGCGGAACCTCGACATCCAGCTGGAAGGTAACCGTTCGTATCCGAACCAGGGTCCGGTCCACGATACCCTGCAGGAAATCGGCGAGGAACGCTGGGAGAGACAGGGGCTGTCCTGTTCCAAAGCTAGCCTCTTCCTCGCTCCCATCGTCGCTGACGCTCACGGAAGCGCCCAGGTCCTGCGTCTCGGCGGCGATAGCTTCCTCGAGCTTTTTCTTCTCGGCTTCGGGTTGGTTCTGGAGGAACGACTCTGCTAGGTCCGCCGTGTTGGGTACGACGTCTGATATCCCGTCTTTCGGTGGGCGTGGAATCTGGCCCTTGGCGAGAGCTTTCTGACTCGCCACCCTTAGTCTGACGTCAACGCCGTCGACTTCGACCGTGATCGGACTCGTGTAGAAATCGACCGGGATCGTGATTCGCAGCAGTAGCACCTTAGCCTTCAGGAGCTCGAAGGACGGTGGTAGCTTGAGAATTTGTTGCAGCTTCTATTGTAAGAGAAATCAGGTTGTCAGCGCATCTTCGGAGAGCGCCCGCGCTTTTCATGAGCGCGGCGGGTATGCGCGGTCCATGCCGGGCTGCCTTACCTTGAGCTTTATTCCAACGTCCCGGAATTCGAAGACGGTATTTCGTCCCAAAGCAAGATCCAAGTTGTCCATGTCGAGCGCGTCAGCGTCGAGGAGCTCCAAGCGCGACAGGGCGTAGCGCAGCAGCCTCTTGGGCATGCTGGAGCTCCTCAGCGACTGGAACACGGCCGCCATGGTGGGCTGGAAATATCTCCAGTGGCAGCACTAGCGTTCGCGTTGTCGAAGATGGAATGGAGGGAGCTGGAGTCGCTACCGAGCTCGTAGCCTAAGGGCGAACGACTGAGGGGAGGTGTCTTGAGTGTGGCCCGCAGCGAGGTGCGGGGACGGGAAGCATGTTAAGAGGTCATCTTAGGTTCGGAGATCCGCGGTGCATCGGTAGAGACTATGGGGGTTTGATTATTAGGAAGGCGAACAAATGCTATCAAAGGTAGCGGAGAGAAAAGAGACGCCTCCGGAGAGCCCATACCAAGAGGATGGAGATGGGCGGCTGCCTCGTCAGGTGGCGTTGAATGGAGGTCGTTAGCGATGGGGGGATGGAGACCTGGGAGGGGCAATGCGGATGGCGATGGCCAACCGTATTTGGGGTAGCGTCAGTCCTCCCCACCGGCCGGCACACGGACTCAGTGGGCCTTGGTTGCAGTTGAGGCGGGTGTCAGGCGCCATCCCACGCCCCGTAGCACTGCTTGATAGGCAGTGCTGGTGGCCCGGCACTGCCTTATCAGCCGCACGGCCCCATGAGCTCGTGACCTTAAGGAACAGGTATCGGCAAAGATTGCCTGCTTATTACAACTGGCAACAGTCTATTGACTGGCCAGCTGGCGGTCAAAAGCGACGACGATCAGGCCGACAATCAGACGAAGGCAAGCCAACAGTGACAACATCAACAGACTCTGACACAGATGCAGTCATATCATATCTAGAATTCGACTAGCATGATTTTAGTTAGGAACTTACTGATGAAAACATTACCACCATTTTCTATGAGCTTATAAAACTACGACTTTCCTGATGATTAACTCAGAATCCCCGATTTGAAAGATGCAAGGGAAATACAATCGCAGCTCGGCGTCTACACTACCGGAAACGATCCGCGGGCTGTGTGAACTCCGTCAACAAAAACGCTCACTCTATGGGCTTCTTGTTGCCGATAAATCCATAATGCTCCGCTATCCTCCTACCCACCGACTCGCCGCTCCAATACGCCCCAGTCGCGGTGCCCAATGCCACGAACGGCGCCGTGTGCTCTCCGGCGAGCCAGAGACCGGCGCTCGGCAGCCCCTCTCTCAGTACCTCGACGTCAGAGTCGCCGTTCTCCAGGCCAACCTGGAAATTTGTGTAGCTTCCGTTACCAGCGAGGTCGTCGTTGAGCCAACCCGTTGTCAGGCATCCCGATGGATGACAGTCGGGGGAGGATTCGGCGTAGTGAGGTAACCGAGAGTAGTACGGTTTGAAGAAGTCAAAGAGGAACGCGTCTTTCTTCAGCTTCGAGTCAAGCTTTGAAACCGCATCTGTGAGGAACATCGAAGCGTCGCCGTACGTGTAGAAGAGCAGCGTCGGATGGGATGAAGATGACGACAGCGACGCCAGATCCACCACTTCCTGATTCCACCTTTGCGGGTTATTGGCCGCATACGTAGGGGAAAGCCACTGACAGAAGCCCTGGACACTGCGACCAGCCTCGTCCCCGTTCAACCAGAATGCCTTGGGGAAGCTGATGTAAGTCTGGAGGCTCCAGTTAGCCTTTCCCACTCCCGTTGTCTCTTAAGGTAGCGCGGTCCGGCTTTCCGATAGGGTTGACGGGGACCGTCTAAGCTATTTGACTGGGATATAATCAGGGCCACTGACCTTCTCCAAACATCCATAACCCAAGGAGGTCACCGCTTTTGTCATTCGGGGAGGAAGGGGCGGCTCGAATGCATTCAAGTGATT
This sequence comes from Sordariomycetes sp. B11D1, assembly GCA_025503055.1. Lineage (NCBI taxonomy): Eukaryota > Fungi > Ascomycota > Sordariomycetes > Sordariomycetes sp. B11D1. Next base: position 443,953 of record JAMFQS010000003.1, on the reverse strand, counting down.
CTTCTTTAACCAGCCAAGTGGCGCCGTTAAAACCACATGGTCGAACTCGAAGATCTCGTTCCCCTGGGTTTGGACTTTAAGTTTTCCCTTAGCATTATCACGACCGGATATCCTGCTGACGACTTTCTTAAACTTGAAATCCGCCTTCTCGAGTGCCGGCTTCGCGATTGACGCAAGAATCTTCTGGTACGTCCCAGCGCAGAACAAGTTTTCTGCCACGCTATTAGCGACTGGTCAACACCACTTCCCGAGTCTGCTTACCGCCTTCGATGCACTCTTCTAACCAGAAGTATTTGAGGCTTTGCGTCTGAACAGGGCTTCCCACGAAGGCACCCCACATCTCGGCGACTTGAAGAACCATTCTCCTCGACCTCTCATGGCCATCTTCCGAGGACGGTATCCTTTTGACGACTTCCTTCTTGAAGAAACCCCACAGGCTGTCATTAGGAGAGATTTCACTGCAGTGCTCATTCGAATAATCGAACGCATCTTGGACCATGTCCCACATGATCGACGCGTACCGTTCACCCTCATCTAGAGAGAGCAAGTCCCCCGACTCGTCATAGAGATACGACCGCGTGTCCCAACTCCCAGTCTCCGTTTTCGTCTCGGATGCGATGTCCAGGATGGGATTGTCCTTGGTTCCGTGGATCCAGTTGGGGCCCAGGTCGGCCATGTGTCCGTTTTGAAGGGTCTCCTGATGTACTCGGCCACCTATACGATTCCTTCCCTCGAGCACGGTGACTTTGAAACCATACTGCAGGAGGATATCCGCACAGCGAAGTCCGGCCAGGCCAGCTCCGATAACCCCGATATGAGGACGTGTGCCCGGGTCCACCGTTTTGTGCTGTGGTTTGTGTAAGCCTACCACTCCAAATGATCGCCGCTATCGATGGAAGATACAGACCTTGTCAAAAACGTCCATGTTGGAAAAGCTCCTAAACAACCTTTCGTGGCTCAGATCCTTAATGCTGGCCAAGTGTATAGACTTCAGATCTTGGTAAATCCTCGAAGTGCTGCAACGCGAGGCACTACTGTAGGATATAGCATAAGCATCCATGACGTAGGAGGTAAATAGTGAGTGTAATCTTCGATAAGAGGAAGCTGGTGTAGAGTATGGAAGGGGCACAGAGGCAGATTGTGTAGGAAAGAAGGGGGAGGCGGCGTCAATACTGGGCAATGGGGCGAAGGCAACGAATAGCGGCACTAAGATCCCCCTGAACACGGGCTTGCTCTGTACCAAAGATTGTCCACACAACCGCCAAGTACGGGGGCATATGACAGGCCAGGGCACAACGGAGACGTCGAAACGGAGACACAAAGGTGTGTGAAGTCACCTGGCCTGCGGCTAACTGGCGACTAATTGTACATAAACGGGCATCTCCAGCCCGGCGGCATTAAAGCCAGGGGGAAGCGCCACGGAGTTGCGGTGATGTACTTTGCCACATGGATCCATGGTAAGCCCCTGCTTACTCAACACACTTATTCAGGAATGAAGAGACTCTCTGGAAAGGACTTTCCGGGATGGGAAGGATCCGCTGGGGGAAGTGAAAGGGGAGGGGCGTCAGCCTGCGAGCCTAGCTCACAGGCAGGCTCGGGCGGCTGATAAGGAGGAGGTACCGAGGGGCAGGATGCAGGGCGGGCAAGGAAGCAGGGGCGATGCTGTGTGACTTGGGAGAGACGCGAACGCCCAGAAGGGGAAGAATAGCGGCGACCAACCCATAGGTACGTGTGTTTCGGCATGCTTTTCCCGTCTTGATTTGTCGACATATCCATAGCGGGGTGGCTATTCGATGCTTGTCGAAGATCCACGGGCGCTGGAGTGCAGCGAGGATGATCTGGATGGGGCCCACTCGACGACTTCGGGAGGCTCGGCCGGCCAATAGATGGGGTGCAGGGGTGCTCGTGGACCTGGTGGACCTCGTGGACCTCGTGGACTCGTAATGTGCGACGGACGATGCCAGATTCGTCATGCATGGCATCGAGGCGCTCTGGTGGTGGTACCAGACTTACCAAAGAGAGAATGGGTGACTCCAGTGGCAAGGGCAATCAGCCGGAAAATCGGCGCTGCGGCGTACCGCGCTGTTTCGCGAACAACCTGGTTTGATTTTGTCCAGCGTCTCTCCGAAGCTCGGGGAGAGTGGCTTTGGCGCTAGGAGCAAAGGAGAAGAGTGCTGCCCCTCACTGATGGCGGGGGCAGGAGAGCCCTCTGGTTGTCTTAGATAAGCAGCCTTTTTGTCACCAGCTGTCCCTTGATGGCCCTCTCGCTCCATCAAGGTATGGTCATCAGGGTACCCGTGGGCGAGAGAGCACGATCTATAAAGGCGATCGTCCGTCCCGCCTCGGGCTATGTCTTTTATTCTATGGATACAGTACCTCTTTGCACACGAGCCTGAGCTTGTGTGGCTCTCCAAGCCGGGAATCGACCTCAGCAGTCCCACGCCAGGACAAATCAGGTGTGAGACCACTCGATCCCACCTTGCGTCGCCCAGTTCCCCACCATGATCAGGAAACTGGGGTAGCAAGGCCCGCAAGCCAATCAGAAGCAATGTATTGCTCAACCCCCCGGCCGCCGTTAGGCTACACCCCACTTGATTCCGAAACGGGTCATGCCGAGGCACGATAGAAGCTCTGTTTCTACCGAGTCCCAGACCGAGGAGGCTGTTATTTAAGGATGCTCCGGTTCGGTATGTTGAAGCACTGTCCTTCTCAGGCTTCTGTATCCTAGGAACCGTCATCGTCGTCCCGAACCTTCACGTTGTCGGCCCGTCATCACAACCACTCTCTTCTCGACCTCCCGCAAGCTAGCCATGGCCGACCAAACCTACACTCGCGACGAGGTCGCGAAGCACACGACCGAGGACTCCCTCTGGTGCATCATCGACAGCAAAGTCTACGACCTCACCGACTTCGTCGACGCCCACCCTGGCGGCGAGGCCGTCCTCCAGCAGGTCGCCGGCAAGGACGCTACCCGCGACTTCTACAACCTCCACCGCCACGAAGTTCTCACGAAGTACAAGAGTCTCGTCGTCGGCACCATCAAGGGCGAGAAGCCCGAGGTCGTGACGCCCAAGCCGGGCGACCTCAGCGAGGTACCCTACGCCGAGCCGATGTGGCTCTCGAAGCCCTTCCGGTCGCCGTACTACAACGAGTCACACAGGAGGCTGCAGAAAGCGATCAGGGTCTGGGTCGACGAGGAGCTCGTCCCCGAAGCGCAGGAATGCGAGACGACGGGGCGCCTCGTGTCCCAGGAGATGATTGAGAGGATGTCGCAGCTCGGCATTTTGCACATGCGACTTGGTCCCGGGAAGCATCTTCACGGGGTGGAGCTCATGGGCGGTGTTGTGAAGGGCGAGGAGTTTGACTACTTCCACGACCTCATTGTTGGTCAGGAGATGTCGCGCGCGAATGCTCGCGGCTTCCAGGACGGCAACATGGCGGGCATGGTCATTGGCCTCACCGCGGTCCTGAACTTTGCCAAGGACGAGGCGTGGAAGAAGAAGATTGCGTACGAGGTGTTCAGCGGCAAGAAGAAGGCTTGCCTCGCGATCACGGAAGCTTTTGCTGGTATGTTTCTCCTTCTGTCATTACATGTGGAGGGGCACCAGATGCTAACTGTCTCGTACCAGGCTCTGACGTTGCTGGACTGCGAACCACCGCGACCAAGACTGCCGATGGCAAGCACTACGTATGATCTTGTCCCTCCAACATCTTTCTGTACTCGAGCGCTCACATCCCTCTCACAGATCGTCAACGGAACCAAGAAGTGGATCACAAACGGCGTCTTCAGCGACTACTTCATCACGGGCGTCAACACGGGCAAGGGCCTCAGCGTCCTCCTGATCGAGCGCGGCGAGGGCGTCGAGACGAAGCCCATCAAGACGTCGTACTCGGCCGCCGCTGGCACCGCCTACGTCACGTTTGACAACGTCAAGGTCCCCGTCGAGAACCTCCTTGGCGAGGAGCACAAGGGCATCCACGTCATCCTGAGCAACTTTAACCACGAGCGATGGACCATGGTCTGGTACGTTTTTCCACTGCCCGCTCACAATATTCCCCTCTCTTTCACGACAAGATAAATCTAACAATCATCAGCGGTACGGTCCGCATGTGCCGCACCGTAGTAGAGGAAACCCTCAAGTGGGCCAACCAGCGCCTCGTCTTCTCCAAGCGCCTCATCGACCAGCCCGTCGTCCGCCAGAAGCTCGCAAAGATGATCTCCCTCGTCGAGCTCAACCAGTCCTACCTCGAAGCAATCACCCACCAGATGTGCCACATGCCCTACGCCCAGCAGGCCCGCTACCTCGCCGGGCCCATCGGCCTCCTCAAGATGAGCTCCACACGCGCCGCGCACGAGATCGCCGACGAGGCAGTCCAGATCTGGGGTGGGAGGGGGCTGACGACCACCGGCATGGGGAGGATCATCGAGATGTTCAACCGGACGTACAAGTTCGATGCCATCCTTGGTGGTGCGGAGGAGGTGCTGGGAGACTTGGGCGTCAGGCAGGCCATGAAGGGTATGCCCAAGGTGATGTTATAGAGGAACCTCCCCTTTACTCCCCGTTGCCCTGCTTTCGCCGTGTCTTGTCGACCGACTGGCGAGCTGCTATGGGCTCGGCATCATGTTACACTGGTGGATAAGGCAGACCGCCAAAAACTGGAATACCAAAAGCTTTTGATCATAAATTTTTACAGGAGCAACTTCAAGCCGTCCTCTACACGAAACCCCACCCGAACACCAGTTGTCGGAAAATCGTTCTCTCTTGGTCCCTAACTACCGTAATCGTCTAGGCATGACCTCCTTTTTACCATCGAAGCCGGCATCCAACATTTTTTGTGGTTTTCGTGACGCTTGTCCCCCCGACCCTTTCCATTCGTTGCATCGCGAGGCATGCTTCGTGAAACGCCGTCCGTCCGCCCCAAAAGGATCCCTTCTCCCACCCTCAATTTTGTTTTCGTCGTGACATCGCAGGACATGAAAAGAAAATGACAAGAAACAAAGGAAACAAAACTGCAATATCCCCCTTTCAGTCGTCATAATATACACGGGTGCTCATGATGCCAACCATCTCGCTGAGCACCCTCGCGCATCCATCCTTCAGGCACCGACGGCGCCATCAGATCCGACCGGAAGATATGGGAGAACACACCAGCTTAGGCGTTGGGGCAAGCCGACTGGATGTGGCCGGTCTGCTGGCACTTGTAGCAGATCTTCTCACCTCCAGCGTTCTCCTTGGGGCAGTCGCGGCTGAAGTGGCCGTTCTCACCGCAGTTGTAGCACTTCGAGCCGTTGGCGCAGTCACCTGTGGCCGGGGTTAGCAGAGTGGCACTTACGACCGGGTGCAGCCGGTGGACACTCACGAGACATGTGGCCGTAGCCGCCGCAGCTGTAGCACTGCTTCTGCTGGCCATAGCCGCCCTGGCCGCCGTAGCTGGGATAGCTGCCGCCGAACGAGCCGCCGCCCTCCATGCAGTTGCGGGCAATGTGGCCCATCTTGCCGCACTAGAACAAAAAGTGTGAGCACTCATCGATACGCCTGAAGCGCTGTGTGCTACAAGATATTCAGGATCTTACCTTGTAGCACTCGACCGCGGCACCACCGGGGCCAGCGGGGCCGCCGCCCTGGGGGCAGTCGCGCGAGATGTGACCGGCCTGATTGCACCTGTAGCAGGTCTTGGTGTCCCTGGGACCCTCGGGGCAGTCACGGCCTTGCAAAACTGTGAGTCTTCTTCAATTCCCAACCAGAGGGTAACGAATAGTACTTACTCATGTGGCCCTCGTCTAACAGGCAGGAGAAGTTAATATCGAGATTCGCCAGCTGCATCGTCACAAGTGGTATTCACGACTTACTTCCGCAGTTGTAGCTTTGAAAACGGTTAGTGCAAGCCACATAGCGCCATGTCATTATCGGAAGACTCACCACTTGGCAGGGCCACGGCTGGGGCAGTCACGAGCCTGTCCTGTGTCAGTATTCGCAATGTCGAAATTGATCCATCGCCGTCCGATTGTGCGCCCGTCCTGGATCATACCTGGTGGCTGGTGGCACCGCCTAAACATCTCAAGTCAGACCTCTCTCTCACACCCACAACGCAACGATAGACAACGAAACAACACGAAATAATGAACCGAGCAGTTGGCCGCCGACGAGACACGGGCCCCGTGGCAGCAGGCCCCTTCACCGAGCCGAGCCGACTATCGTGTCAATCAAGACATCGAAGATAAACGACGGAAGCGAGCTGTGCGAATTCTCGACGACCAGCGGCTCGAGAAAAAGGCCTGCGGCGGGAGGCGTGTCGTGTGGGAACTCGAAAATTGCATTTGGGAATATTTTGTGGCCGCCACAGCTCCAGGCTCAGCTCCACAGCGCACACTGTTCGGCTATCCATGAAGAGCGCGATTCGACATCCAGCGCAAAGCTGGGCTTCGGCGAAGATGCATTGCGGTGTCGGGTGAATGAATCAAAGAGGGCTCGCGCGAGCTGAAGAGATTTCGTCGGCACCGCCAAAATTGGCGGCACACGATGCCCCGCGCGTGGATCGAAAAGTGGCCAGCACGAGCAGGTCGTGGCGATGAGGGGTTGGAGAATATGCTGGCATCAATCGCCTATGCTCAACTTACAAGAGTAACAAGCACGACCGGTGAAATCCATTTTGTGATTTGGTGTTGATGAAGTTGAGAAGTTGTTTGGTTTGCAGGTTTGAGAATGCGCCTGTGGAGGAGGATGTTAAAAAATAAAAAATTCTTTGCTGGCTTTTGGGGCACAACGAGTTGAGGGTTGTAGCGCTGCAGTCGCCAATCCCCCGCGGTGTGTGTGTGTGTGTGGGGGCGAGATGCGAGGGAGGGACGCTAGGAGGGGTAACGCGGCCAGTAAGATTGGCTGGCTCGTGACACCAGGCAGGAGTCGATGTATTGGCGGCGCGCGGGAGCCGAGGTGCGGGTGAGAGGAGGGGCATTGCGGGCTGGGGCGAAAACCTCTTTTTGGATGACACGTACCTGGTTTTTGAATCTTGGCAAAAAAAAAACCTTTTATGCGGAAACGATGCTGTCTCGAGGAAACTGTGGTTTGCGATGCTGGTCAGTGGAAATTAATCACGTTGCGCGAAACCCGCCCACAATTAGATTGAAGCGAGGATCGGAACGTGGGCAGCGTGGGCGGGTAAACCAGCGGTGGGGACCAGAAACGGGACAGGAAAAACAGGGCATCAAGTGGACCTTGGCAGCATCTGAGTTTTCCCCTCCAAATTGAAGGCCAGCGCTGGTCAATCCAGTCATCGATGCCTCCGCACTTGGGAAGGAGACCGGCACCGGGGCCTGTGCCGCCCTGTGGGGCCAGCGCATAACTCACGCGTTGTACCGATATGCTCGACTGATTCCGGCTGCTCGAGGTGATTGGGTGGGCTTGGGATGAGGGCAAGACGAGATGCAGGAAGAAGGTGATGGGAGCAGCAAAAAGCAGTGGATGTCTGCCTCACACTAGTGGGCGCGGCGCACCGGGTGACGTCGGGTGGCGGGCGGAGTCAGGTCAGGGTCTCCGGGGGCAAGTCGTCAAGCCGACAGTCTGGTCTTTGTGGTTGATGGCGTTGAGGAAAAGAAGTCACAATTTGGTGTGGGAATGTCGGTGCCCGGGATGATTGTAGATGAATGTATCTTGTAAAAGAGAATAATCTCGGGCTCGGGATGTTCAGAGGGCGGGAGCCAAGGTCATAAATAGCAGGTGTTCCTTCCTCCGAAAACAAAGGTGCGTGCGTCTGGTTGCGATCTCGGGGAGGAGCTTGGAGAAGGAAGGAAGTAACCGGCGCCCGTAGCAGAGACTGCAAGGACCAGAGACAACTCATGGAGCAGATGGCCACAGAACCTTGAGACCGCCACTCACATTCACCTAGTATCCGTGGAGTGGGTGTATCCGCGGCGGGAATTCGTGATTGCTGCCAATCCGGTCAGAAGGCTAATGACCTCGGTGATCGAAGGTGGGTGGCAGCCCGTCGCGGATTCTCATCAACAACGCGTCGATCGAGAGTCGGCGCATTTGCTGCTGGATATCGAACGGGACCCCGTACTTACATTGGAATCGAGCAATGACTGACTGGTTGCAGCAGCTAGGTCGCGTAGTCGCGGGATCACTTCCAAGGCGCACGTCTTCCGGAAGGCTTGTTATTGTTATATCTACAAGTCTCGTCCCATCTGGGATCTGGTTTCTGCGAGCCGAGCAAGCCCCGCAACACGCACCCTCGCCCAGGGGGAAATTGCGAGCCCTGCTGCTGTTCGCCTAGTTGACCTCTGGGGGTATCATCCACACCACATCACGCCCCCATCTGGCCATGCATGGCCCGTTCCACGCCCTCTGACCGAGGACGTGCACAAGGGGCTGATGCGCAACGTGCAATCAGAGCGACGGCCCTTTTCCCTTGCCCTTCGATTCGGATTGGATAGGGCCCTGACTTCCGTGGTCCGATGGAGTCTCGGAAGCGAATCATGAGGAGGCGGGGTGTGTTTTTGTGTGTCCGTGTCCCAGAGAACAAGGAATGCCTCCCACCGAGCCTTGTACGCCCCTTGGGTACGTACATCCGTGTGACGACGAGCCCGTCGGTCGTGTGTTTGTCATATCTAGAATCATAGACTGGGAGCTGAAAATGTACCCATCCGAACGGCTTACACACTGGTCCCCGCGGAGCACCTCTGTGGACGGTACCAGTATTGAATGTCAGGGGCCATTCCTGCTTTCTTGTATGCGAGCGGGCATGCGATGCCGGTGCCCGCTCAACAGCACCGCACCAGAAAAGGGGGCACGTGTACGACCTACTCGGCACGCAAACATCGCCGCAGGCTCCGTTTCGTCCCAATACCTATCCAGAGCCTGACACAAACCAGGTCCTTGGCGTGGCTTTCTGTCTCCGGTGCCGCATGCGCGCTCCGCGGAGCGTGAGTTGACAGACAGCGGTCTGAAGGGAGTGGCCACATGAGGGGCTTGCGATTGGAGCGACCGTATCCCGATACTACCGTCCTGTAGGGTTTGCTCAGTACGGGTTTCCCAGAATGATATCGCCGGGTCAGACGTCATGGCACGCTACGGCACCACGAAGTGTCTTCCAACATGTCGCACAGCGGCGGTCCTTGGGTTCCTTGAGGGGTAGATCTCCCATCTTGGCTAGCAAGGGACCCTGTGGTCACACACGTGGGAGTACCATCTCTGCTGAACACTTTCACCGCACCATCTTGTCCCGGGCTCGGATGTCACCAGTTTGTTTTCGTCCGATGTATGAAAGGCGTCCCGTGAGATCTCGACCGCCCCGCGGGGTCTTCAGAAACCGATAAAACCGGTGGGGCCGATCTGATCAGCCGTTAGATCTCGGTTCGAGAACATTTCCAAGTGGAGATTGAACACGTTCCAGTTGCAATCAAACGACAGGGCTTGGTCCCTTATGGATCCAGACCTCCATCCCACTGGGTCCGACACCGTGGATGTTTGACTCCAGCCGTGTCGTAGCTGCAGGGCAACAGTTGCAGATTAAGTCCACTTGGTGGGCTGTTCCCAAGCCAGCTTCATCCGCTGTTGTTTCATGTCTCATCCCGATATCCCCGTGCGTTGAACAGAAGCATGGAACTAACGAATGGGCATGGCAATGTGCGTGACAAAGCCGGGTATGAGGCCTCTGACGGCCCAAAAATAGGTCCTGGGAATTTGCGACAGAGGCACCGAGGACTTGGGAGACAGGCATGAAAAGCTCAGCTCAATCTGCTGTGGCGGGTGGGCGTCTCCGTGGTAAGGACGAACACGCATGGCTACTGGCCAGCGGACGGTGCGATGTATGCCAGATGTCGCAGAGGCGGGAATGATGCTAGTGATAATAACTTAGATTCCGCAGTAAGAGATGCCACGGACGAAGGACCTGTTCCCAGGGAGTCTAGACCTTGGTTCGCCGCGCCTGGTGGCGTTTCCGAAACTCACGCGTTGACAAATAACGATTTCAGGCCTTTCAACTTCATGTATAGATGGATACCGGGCTAATATGGCTGTCTACAGTCCTAGAATAGAGCAAGCCGGCGTGTAGATCGCATGAATCCGGCCCCCGAAGCTACAGTTTCGAAGCAAGGGAGAAAGCCTCAGAGATACAGCGCGGCTTCGTGGGAGGTTGAAGGTAGATCTCAACCTCGACAAGGACGGGATGCGGAATGGCAAAGTGGACAAGTTGTCTCGCATGTACGTGCAAGTGCTTGTTTATTCCATGGATATTACATCCGTTTATTACCTGTAACCCACCGTATTCCGCGAGAAAAACCGGCCTGGGATGCCACAAAATTCCGTTGGCCAAGGCAGCGTCCTATTTACGCAGTTGACGATGTCCCACAGGGTTGTCTTGTCACTAACCGCAAACACCAACAATTCAACGCGGCCATGTAATGCCCAATGACTAGTGGGCATCTTGCAGAGTGGAATGGGGGACTAAACTTCAACGTCCGTATTTACTCGGCATTGGCCCCGCCAGTCTACCCGGCCTCCGTACTCGGCGCGAAGCAGTCTCCCTGGGAGAAGAGAGAAAGAAGGAAAGAAGCGTCGCGCGTGTGGACGTTCAGGGATCAGTCTGCCGAAGGTCCCCCGAGGCCATCATCTCCCATGATGGCGCTGAATCCGGAGTATGCTTCAGGTCTTCCAAGAGTGAGTAGGAGGCGTCGGGTGCCTCCCTGGCCGTGCGTCTAAGGCGTATCTGTGCAATCCTAGTTTTATTACGGCAATGCGAAATCACACCCCGTTCCCTCTAGCCATGTCTCGGCCCCGCGGCCCCTCTGCTCCCCCCTGACCCATCACAATATGCGCCGTGCCCGCCCCGCCCCCGCTCCGGCCCCGCCCCCACCGCGGCCCCAGTCCGGTACTTGTCCCCGCCCCTCACCCGGCAGCCTCTCACGTTTTGGGAAGATGGCCGGGTGGTCCATGATGGCCCCCTTGACGGTCAATGTCCTGAATGACACGTCTTTCCAGCTGGTACCTTTTAACCCCTCGTTCCGGCCTAGCCGCTTGTTGACACAGTCCGTAGTTACAACTCGGAGCATTGTCTCATCCATATACTGCCATCAGCCGTCAACATGAGCACGCCACGTTCGTTGAGAGCCGTCTATAAGATTGTCGAGGCGCAGGAAATCGACGCAGATGTGTACTTTCCCGAGCCAGGACCCCCTGATGGGGCTCAAAAGCACCCTGTTGGTATGGCTGTCCCCAAGCTCTGTAACGATCGCTTGCTTATTGTCTCTGCAAAGTCATCAACATCCATGGAGGCGCCTTTATGCTCGGCAGCTCAAAGATGGTCAATATGGACCAAGTAGCCGACTGCTTAGAAAGAGGCTGGATCGTCCTCGTCCCCAACCATCGCCTCTGCCCAAAAGTCAATCTCCTAGAAGGGCCGATGCAAGATTGCCGTGACCTCCTGAGCTGGGTCTACTCCGGGGGCCTGCAAGGGTGGATTGGCTCACACGCGACTTCGCGGTACCCGGTCGACCTGGATCATGTCTTTGCGTTCGGCACTTCGTCTGGTGGGACACTCGCATTGTCTCTGGTTTGTTCTCCCAGGATCTTATGTAACAGGTTGAGAAAGCTAACTTGTGTCATTCCAGGGATTCGGGGTTCCGCGACCGGTGGCGGGCATCTTCGACATGTACGGACCATGTAACTTCTCGAACCCCTTCTGGACGACACCACTTCCGGGCCTGCAGTCAAAGCTGCCGGGCGGGCTCTCTGAAGATTTCATAAACAGGGTCTTCGTCGAGGACCCAGTACCCACGACTGCAAAGGCGTCCCTCGAGGGTCAACAGCCTGGACCCCCCGACTTGAGTGACCCCCGGCAAGCGTATGCACTTACACAGCTGGCGAACGGTACCCTTCTGCGTGCTATATTCCCATCTTCCGCGTGGGAGCAAGTCGACCCGACTCTGAATATCACGGCTGCATTCCCGCCCACTTTCATTGTGCACGGCGAGGAGGACACGTCTGTGCCCACCCATCTCAGTCGGCATTTGTACTCTGTTCTCTCAGAGAAGGGAGTCAAGTGTGGGATGAAGGAGGTCCCGGGGGAGGGGCATACGTTTGCGGCAAAGATGAAGGTTGGGTCACAGACGTGGAACATCCAGCGCGAGGGCTTTGACTTTCTGCAGGGTTTAATTTAGTATACATTATATGGACATTGTTGTTCTCTTGCGTGTAGATGGCTCCTTCACGGTCACTAGATGTTCGTACATGGGCGATCTGATTTTTTACTTCAAGGCATTGGATGATGATCGCAAGGCTAATGGAGATACATACGGAAGCAGATCAAGTGGCTATCTTCATTCCGCCGTACTGGATATCTCGTGTTTAACTGAAGTTATGGGGTGCCCCCAGAAGGAGCATCCTGCTGGATGCCAAGCCCCTTGAAGACTTGGGCATACCCCGAAATATCAGGGTCCCTATCAAAGCCCTCCGAGATGACCGGCACATCATAAGGCTTCCCAATACCCTCGAGCGCAGCAGGCATCCCCACCCCGTCGCACGTCACGTACGTCGCGGCATACCGCGTGGTCGCGCTGAGCGTCACTGCCTTACCCACAGGTATAAAGATGGTCTCTCCAGTCTGAAGCACCCGCGTACAGTCCTCAACCTGTAGCTCGAACGCGCCTTCGACGACGGTGAGGGCCTGGTTGCTCGGGTACCTTAGCTTGGGCAACTTCGACGGGATGCGGTTGGAGCCCTCCACGCGGGCGATGGAGAAGCGGTTCTTGGACTGTGGCAGGCCGACCATGGGCTTGAGGAGGAGTCCTGCGGCGGCAAACTTTGGTCCGGCGTCCGCCTTGAGGAAGTAAGGCTTGGCGCCGTCGGGAATCACGTTGTCCGTTGGCTGGCAGAAGATGGGCTCGGCGGGCGGGTGGTCCGGGACGGGGGTCATGTCGTGCTTCCCTACGATGTTCTTGATGCGGGGCGCAAGGGCGGCCATGGGGTCCCTGTCGTCCGGCGTCTTGTACAAGACGTCTTGCCCGGGGAAGGCGTCTCCCATGGCGTAGAACATCTCGATCCAGTCGCCGGGGACAATGGGGCCCCAGAACTGAGAGTGCGTTCCCAGGATTTGATAGCGGTGGATTGTACCCTAACGGCCCGTCAGTCCTGTTACTCTCTGTCGACTGGTGGTGTTAGGTGGTGACCCTACCGGTGGCACGCTCGCCATGTCCCCGGGGTTCAGCGTCCGGGCCTGGTCGTCGGCCCAGACGTTTATCTGGCCCCGCGTGCAGAGGAATATGTCGTGCGCCTCGTCGTGGTAGTGGAAGATGATGGGCGGGGTTTCTAGGAGGGTCAGTGGCGGGACATTGGTTTCCTGGGTATTATTCTTCATACCGGAACCATCTGCCGACACGAGTGCAAAGGTGTTATTGGTTTCTTTGCCCGTGACCAGCATCCGAACGACGGATTCACCGGCCGGGAACTCGATGACATCGCCTTCCAGGTAGGGTATTATGAAGGATTCGCCGGGCTTCCCGGGGGGCAGTCTGGTCTCTGGAATGAATGCCATGGTCGGTCCCAGCTGGTACACTGTTGATTCCAAAGCTCTGGGTAAATTAAGAGAGATCAAGACGAAAGCTATGGGTTCTCGAGCCCGACGTGCAGATGGAGACGCACACTGGTAACCACGCCCTTTATAAGCCACCAGGGACATCCGCCCCTATTCATAGCTGACGGATAACCGCAATGCCGCTTCTCCGGATACGCTCGAGTACCCTATCAGGGTAACCTTCGGCCCCCCACCGCTACTCCGTAAGCTCGGCCCCGCGAAGATGTCCTGGAGACTTGCCCCGCGCACTTCGCCCCGCAAGCCCCCACGATAGGAAAGTCGCTCCACTTCGCCCCGCAGCCGGGGTCCGGCAGTGCGCCGCGGTACGGCCCCACCACCCGGTGGGGGAGCCCCGCAGACAGGGGGGCGGGATTGTCACCGACTGTGCAACACAAGCGAAGTGCCTGCGGGGATGACGTCGTCCCCGTAGGCTCGATGTGCTATAGCATTATGGCCTATACGTGCTATGGCTTGTTTTTCCGTATAATTAAGGGACGGCGAGACGGCGTGGACGTCGAAATGGTCGTACCAGAGTAGTGCGGTACTCGGCTCTGGTTGCGACTTACATCATGGCTCTGACCGCGCTCTTTGAGAGACGAGACCCGGGCGCCATCTTGGCCTGGGCCGCACTCGCCCTTATACCTTTGGTCATCTCTATAGCGTCAAATCACAAGGCGCGCAAAGACCAGCTCCCCCTTCCTCCTTCCCCTCCAAAGACGGACCTCTTCACCGGTCACCTCTCGCAGGTCATCCGCGCCTCCAAGGAACACCGTCAACACATCCTCTTCTACGACTGGGCCAAGAAGCACGGCGAGATCTACTATGTCGACGTCGGCCCCTTCCAGGAGTTCTTCATCAACAGCGACAGGGCCGTCAAGGAGATCTTCGACAAGGCCTCGGCGGCGACGTCGGAGCGGCCCCGCTGGATCGTCAGCAGCGAGCTGATGACCAACAAGATGAACCCCCTGCTCCTGAGCGCGAGCGAAAAAACGTGGAAGCTACAGCGGAAGGTTACCATGGCGGGTCTGGCGGGGGTGCCGTCGGCGGACGCCGGTCTCCCGTTCCTCCATTTCGAGACGCTCAAGTTTCTCAACGAGGTTGCTTCGGATCCGAAGCGGGGCGCGGACTCACACGCTATCCATAGAAGTATCGGTCGGTATACGTACAGCACCTTCTCGTCGCAGACTTTTGGCATGGATGTGCCGACGGCCGACAACCCGGCGATCGACTACATCTACGAGACGGGCGTTGCGCAGATCTTGGGGATGCTGCCCGGCACTTGGATCGTCGACATCTTTCCTGTCCTCGAGCACTTTCCTTCGTTCCTCAAGCCGTGGGAGAAGGTGGGAAAGGCACGGTTCGCGCGGGACAATGAGTGGTGCCGTGAGAAGCTCCAGGTTAGTCCTGCGTCTTGGTGTCCCCTCTAACCGCAGAGCTGACTAGTCCTTAGAGAATCCAGAAGCTGGAGCCGCCCGAGGAAAGTCCCCTGCGCTCGTCACTAATCCGCAAGATCATTGACGATCCGAAGCACATGGGCTTCGACTCCCTTGAGGATGCTGCTTATCTTTGCTTGTCGCTGGTTATTGGCGGCGCTGACACTGTTAGCTTACCCCTTACCTCCGCCGGGGTTGTGCTGACGCGAAAAAAAAACTAAATAGAGCCGTATCTCCACTTGGTCTTTCCTCGAGGCCATGTTGATGTTCCCCGAGGTCTGTGACAAGGCGCGGAAGCTTCTAGGTAATGTCCACCCTGCGCCTCAAGAACTCGGCCTAGACTGTAAGTTGACGACCGCAGATGAGGCCGTTGGTGACCGGGTACCAGTCTTCGAAGACATGGAGCGGGTCCCCTACATACGGTACACGATGAAGGAGGTCTGGCGATGGCGGCCTCCCGTAGCTCTGGGCCATCCCCATGTCACCACGCGCGACGTATTGTACGGGGGATACCGGATACCCAAGGGTGCCCGGCTACATCTAAACACCTGGTAAGCCGGATCCTACCGTCTTCTCGAGGATGGCGCTGATAAAGTCCATCAAGGGCCATCCATTACGATCCGAGCCGTTATGAGAACCCGGAGCAATTTATGCCGGAGCGCTACGAGGGAGATCTGACAACAGTGAGCCCCTCTCTCGTCTTACTACCCATCTACTATCACGATATTGACGGAATGAGCAGGCACAGCAGAGTTCCGCTTCCCCTGACGTATCCAAGCGGGATCATTTTGCCTTTGGATCAGGCCGCCGCATCTGTAAGCCCACTCCCAAACCAAGCGGCAACTCCCATCAAGCTAACGTTGACGGTACCTCAGGTCCCGGATACCACGTCGCCGAGAGAAGCTTCGCCGTCGCCATCATGCGGCTTCTCTGGGCCTTTGACATCAGTGTGCGCCCGGGGACGCCGCTGCCGCTGGACCCGAAGAACTATCCCGATGACTTCCCCGGCAACCCGGGTCAGGATCTTCCGGTCGTTCTGACGGTCAGGTCGCCCGAGAGGCTTGCTACCATACAGAGGGCGTACCGGGATGCTGTGCAGAGCCGGACGGAGATGGAACCGCTGATGTAGTAGACATGGTATACATCTATATTAACTGACGGAAAATCAAAGTAGCCGTTCCTCCTAAACTAACTATGGGGGTGCCATACGGATGAGGCGGGGTGAAGTTGTAGATCTTGCTATATCATAATAGGGGTGGATGTTCCATCTTGTTACCTGCAGAGCCTAGTGCAGTATCTAGCCATCTTGCTACAGTAATCAAAGGCTTCAAAGGTCACGAGAAACTATTGGTAACTGCCGTAGGCTAAAGAAGTGAGGTAACGTCTTATGCTCGAGGCCCGAGGTAGACGGTGCTAACGGCAGGCCTTTTAGGGACGTTCTTTTCTTTCTGCCCCTGGGTATATGGCGCTAAACTAAATCCCCGTTCGGATAGCCGGGGTTTATTCGGTATCTCGTTACCCTGAGAGATCTAAGGCTGTTGCGGTAAGCAACCTCAGCCGTGTGTTGGGACAATCCCGGCCTGGGTTCAAGTATAAGCTACCGTTGTATCAAGCACTCTCGCCTTAACAGAAACAAACTCGCGTGCAAGAGACCGGCATTTCCCCTCTCCCGGAAACACCGGGATCCAAGTGATCGATCAATCGTACCTCATCCCACTAACAAACCAGGTCCATCTCGTGGCTCTCCAATATTTCCAGGCTCCTCATCCACGAGCTCGAGATCGCATTAGCGCAGTCCGACCTCCTCAGGGAGCCACATAAACTAGAGATGGAGTCGTCGGCATCCAACAGAGCCTGAAGCCTCTCCCGACTCGGCTCGTCTCGAAGCAGAAGTGCGAACGGGTCCTTAAGGTCTATTCTGTCTACCCAGTCCTTGAACTGGAGTTTTGCAGGCGAGTGGCCCTCGAACGTAGGGTACGCAGTCCCCAGGCCCTGGGCTACGGGTCCATCATTCTGGCCCTCGAAGACTTGTGGCCTTTGGTCTCGATACCAGTTCAGCACCATAGCTGCAGTAAGGGCGCACCGTTGCACAAAGAGAGGTAGGTGGTTCCTCCGGACGGAGTAATCGTGGACCAACCCTCGGATCACTAAAGAATGAAGCACCAGCTGTACTGCCCTCCTAGGCTCCAGAGATATATCTGTCAACAGAGCTTCGTCGACCCCATCGCTACCGTGATATCGCTTTAGGGCATTGAGGTCGACGAGGACCGAAATGAGCGTGGTATGCCAGAGAATTCGGGCTTCGGTGTACCCATCAGACAAGTCGTTGGTATCTTCACCAAGGACAGTCTTCCGAATGCTATCTTCGATAGATTCACCTGGGCTTCTCGGAGCGGTAGGAAGGCAGGTCATAAGTCTCTGCTGGAAATCTGTTGCTGAGGAAACAATGCCGCCACAGTCCGAGGTGTCTTCCCGGTGGGCGATAACGGCGCCGGCGATATCTTCTATGGCAAGAATGACGTTGAGGATATGTTGTTGGTGCTGGAAGTCTGTAGCCATTCGGGGGGAATTGTGTGGATTCATCGTGTGACTCTCAGTCGGATGCCGCCCAGTCTCAACATTGCTAGGGTTCGACGTCATGTAGAGGGAGGCATTCCAGTCTTGGGCAGTCTTCGCCGCGAAAAGAATATCAGGCGACGGGGTTTGAAAGCAGCCATGTCTCGTCTTCAGCCATGGTTCATGGCCGAGAACGGAGCTGAACTCCCTATCGATGACAGCCAAAGAGTATGCAACTCTAAACGCCGAGTAAATGTGAATACACGCTTGCGGCTCGATGGGAACAAAACTTAGGATATGACCAACCTCAGCTTAGACTCAGAATCTACCCAGTTCCTCCATGATGAATGGATGTCTAAAGCAGAAGAGTCAGGTGGCGAAAGATTACCGACACTTGACTCCCGAACTCGGCTTAACATTCTCGTTATGCCAGCGCGCCGGGCCCACTTCACAAGGAGAGAACAAAGTTAGCGGTGAACAGCCAGACATTGGAACGGAGATGGAAAGGGGTAGAACTAGCCGAGCCTTGCCTTGTAGCGGCTGGACCGTGGTTTCACTCACAAGCAAAGTTGAACCGTGGTGAGTAATACATGCAGCCAAGACCCCGACGTCCTTTATCAAGTCAAGACGTCAGAGAGCTCCGTTAGACTTGCAACCGAGAGGGTTACGCCTTTTCAACTTACCCCCATGATAAGAGAATAGGCGCTCAAATGTATGCACACCAAAACAAGAATCAGCTGGTCCAGGGACGATTTCCCCGACATTATCGACCTCCACTGTAGAGTATGTCAGCTCATGCCCGGGGGAAAGTTGGCAAGTGGGAGGGAATACTCTACCCTAGCCAAGATTAGGAACCCGACACGGTCAGCCAGCTTTAAACTCAGCGCTCGAGCGTCGGCGTTCCGTATGTACGCAGACCCGACAAGGCACATGGAGTAAAACAGCATACGATTGTTGTCCCAGGACGGAGCAAGTGACGGAAGGTGGACTATGGGGAAGCTGGGCCGGAAGCTTTCCATGTAACGATGATAGCACCTATTCTGAGGGTAAAGTCAGAGCTTGGGGCTCACAGTCTCACCGTTTGTATGTAAAAAGAGAGGGTAAAGTTGGGAGCGAGCTTCACCATGAAATGCACGCTCGGCCTCACAGTGTGCTTGAAGACCATGGCGTTGGCCAGTTCGTGGCACCCATCCGGCTCACGGCTCCGGGCCAAAGCGCCTTTTTCAAACGCCCCATATGACATTGTGAAGTCATTCATCGACCAATTAGTGATGAAGGCTGGGCCCATCGCCTCAGCTAGCCGTCTCCGTCGACCTGTTCGAGCATCGGGCCCATCGGCTTCGCTGGCGGGGTGCGCTCCGCCAGAGGTACTCGTGCCGGCAGTCTAGTCATGGTCAATCGGAATGCTGCACCCCAATGTGGTGGAAGCGGGTTGCAGATGGGTCTTACATCCCCCGCCATGCTCATCCGCAGTGGACTGTCACGCGGCAGCCTCGTGCTGGTGGGTGGCAGCCATGCCCCAAGACCAAAATCTAGCTCTCTAAAGGCATCTGAAGAAGGCCCATTGGGGCCGCTGCCAAAGAGATCCTTAGACAGATCGTCGAATGTGTTGTGGAAGGCGGCCGCCGTGGCCATATCCCACGTTGGGACCCAGGCATAGTCTGGCCTGGAACCCGGCGGTGGGTCGCCGCTGTCCCCGAGCCCGAGAGCGCTGGGATCGCTTTGGGAGGCGTCGTCCAGAGGTAAGGCTACATCCGATGTCGCTAGCGTATAATCACCTCCGCCCGATTGAGGCGATCCGTCTCCCAAGGCGTCGTTGCCTGCATGATGGCTTGCTGCTGCATGGCCTTTAGTGTGGCTCCGCTCATGACGCCGTAGAATATCCTTGCGTGAGAAGCTGGTGCGACATGTTGTGCAAGAGAAGGGCTTTTCTTTAGTGTCTACATACTCTGTATTAGCGATAACTCGAGCCGCGACCCGAAACCCGCGATCACGGGGAGGCCATAGAAGACATGATATAACATCACACGGGAGAATGGGGACAAGTAAAGGAGTCACGGGCATGCTGGACGGGAGGTGTGAAGAGAGGGATGGCTCACGGATCCGAATATGCCGGAGAAGGTGGTCTTTCTTGATAAAGTGCCGATTGCAATACTGGCAGCGTAAGTCGCCCATCGTCAAGCAGGCGGAGACGACATCTAGGGAGACACGCGCCAGGTAATGAGCTGCTCGCACGCTATGATATTGGCAAGAAGGTGAACGATTGAAAACTAGCAGTCATCCTGCATGACACAAAACCGGGGAAGCTCAGGGGCTTCTTGCAAGGGCAGACGCTGATCAATGAGCCATGATGAACATGGGAGATGCCCCAGATTCAAGGACCCACCTCGAATAACATATAAGATGCGGGGGGGGCAACCTGACTCGACGGGCCGGCAAGAGCGCGGGGAAGCACGTCTGTACATTGTACATCGGTGGGTTAACACGGTAAGTGTGGGTACGCTTTACTGCTACGCGCCCTGGCAACTCGCGCAGCCGGCGCTGTCATCGACCCGCTCGCCTGACACCCGGTGTAAAGCTTGGCCCCACTACGCGACGGGAGCGCGTCTCGCGTCACCCGAAGGCTAGGTTCCACATCCAGATGGCTGCCTTGCTCCAGACCCCAAACGGCAGATCGCAATGGCATACTGGTTTGACAACGGTCGTCGTGCCATATTCGAAAGCTTAGCTGAAGCGTGCGACAAGATAGACGACAACCTGAATGCCGGTAGGCAACCGAGCTCTTGCGTAGCGTCCATGTAACGCGCTAACCAGCTCCCCTCGGCGGACATCTAGAGCAAGAAAGGACCAGAAGAGAGCTCGACGTCCTCCGCTCACGAGCCGCCGAGGCCGATCGACTCGCGCAGGAAAATGAAGCCCTCCGAACACAGCTGAGCCAGCTTCAACGCAGACATGACGCGCCTCAGACGCCCCTGAACCCTCGACAGCCGCTCGGCGGCCAACAGCCCTCGGGTCTTCCTAAACCTCAGCACAAACAGAACTTACGCCTCCTCACACCCCAATCGGCGAACCAGCGGGCCCGATCCGAATCTCCGTGCATCACGACATCCGACGACGATGTCGACTGGAAACGTGAAGCCGCAAGGAACGCGGCCAAGTATGGTCGCATAAGAGCACAGCTTGACACTGCCAAGGAAGCAATCGCCAAGAGACAGAAGGAGGCAGAGGACTGGAGGAGGTATTCGGAGAGCCTAGAGAGGAAGATTGCAGCCATCCAGACGAGACGCGACAATAAAGACGCGGCGAGCCTTGAGACCCCAGTGCCGGTGCCAGCAATGAAGGATTCGGAACCGAGGACGCGAGACAATAGGGGTGTGATTTCGGATGAAATTAGACATCACAAACACACTCGCAGCACGACAGACGAAGCTCAAGGCGGGGCTTCAACCGGATTGCCGGAACAGAGCGAAACAAGGGAACCACAAATACCGTCTTTTTCACCAAGCAAAACGGGCGGCGATGAGCTGCAAGGCACCTGCCCGACACAAAGCGATACCTCGGAGGATAATCGGGAGACCTCTGATATGCCTCTACCCGAACTACCGCCTAACGACGACATGCCGGCGGAGCCAGCGATCAAGCAGGAGCCCTCCTCTGACATACCTGTAGTCGTGTCGGAACGGGCCGTGCGAAAGAGGAAGCGAACAGGGCCGGAGGACCAACAGCCTAGCCCAACACGGGTGAAGAAAGAAGATGACGAATCCGACCCGGTCCTCACTGCTGATCTGTGCGACTTCAGCCCTGCAACAAGCGTGGATCTCGATGAGTCTGGGACGATGGTAACCACTCCCCGCAAACAGAAGAAACTGGAGGCCATCCGGATGGGTGCCCTGAATTCTCATGGAAGCGATGCTCGGGGAGGGCTTCGACAAAGACTTGAAGCTGAGAAAACTCCAAACGCCGCCCGTGCACTTCAACCTTTGGATCCAAACGTTCGGGCGCCTCGTCCTAAGCGCCCATCCAAGAAAGACATGGGCCCTGCGATATCACAACTGGCGGAGGACGGAGGTACCTACGGGGTTTCCTCCGACGAGCAGTTGTTACATCCCAGACCGGAACCGACGCCGAGTCGCTTGTCAGGACTTCTGAACGGATCAGCGATCGAGGCAGAATCACCGCTCATTCGACAGAGACCTCGGCCTGACCGTACCCCTCGAACGGCTCCCGACCCGAATTGGCCGCAAGCTCCCCAGCCGCGGGAACTCCCCTTTGACAAACCCGCTAGAGATAGGCCAAAGGGTTTCCAAGATAATGATCTGCGAGAACTCACCTTCAATGAATCTATTAGAGACAGGCTAAAAACCCTCGGAGATAAGATCCCGCGTGCTAACACCGCCTCCCCGGCATGCGGGACAACCAGGCATGGTGACGGCGGCGGCGCCGCGACAGCTCGATCAAAGTCACCTTCAAAATTACGACTGGAGGACTTCAAAATCAATCCAAGATACAACAAAGGCTACGACTACGCCTACACGGAGGTAGTCAGGAAAAAGGATGAGCGCTCGTGCATACCCGGCTGCGTCGACATGGACTGCTGCGGCAAGCAGTTCCGCGCCATGGCCCTCGCGGAGCGCGGCACCGGGCCGCGAACGCCGGAGCAAGTGGCCGAAGATAGAAAGCTCTTGGAGCAGTACCTCGGGGACAAGGCGTACCGGCTCTTCAGCATGACGAAGGAGGAGAAGGACGAGGTGTGGCTCGAGGCGAAGACTAGGGAGCTGGCGGATAGGATCGGGAAGCATCGCCACCGATACAGCAGGATGAAGTCGCCGCCGGGATTTTGGAGGACGGACTTTCCGGATACGCAGGAGGGGTTGCAGGAGAAGGAGGCTGCGGAGCAGCGCGAGAGGGAGATGGTTCAGGAGCGGTACCGCGAGGCCGTGAGGCCTGGGGGGAAGTGGGTGTTCAGGGACGAGTGACGTTTGCGCTGAGTGAGTGGCCGTCTGACGGACCGAGGGACGAAATTAAGCCCTGACCTGCGCCTGGGTGCTGTCTCGGTGTAGACCTACGGGTCTATACCTCTTTATTTACATACGAAGCGTTACTGCCGTGCATAGCCTTGATAGAATCGAGAGCTCACGGTGCCTTTAGCATTTACACTCGACCTATGATCAGAGTGTAAGGACCTGAAGTAGTATATATATATTTCTCACAGATTCATCATCTTCATGCTATGTATTTGATGGGGGATTGCCATGTCGCTATGGCCGTTCAAATCTTGTCTTGCATAGCTTGGAGCTACTTTCGACGTCATGAATCATGTCACGTGAACAGCTTCCACGGTTGTCTCCCAAGAGATGGGATGCTGCTTAGGATTAGTCATTGGGCTAGCACTTGCCAAGGCCAGCTACCCCAGCACGCGAACAAATAATAACTCCCGGCTTAAATTTTCCTGCCCCAACGGCGCAACTCGCACCCGGGAGACCGACGCCTCCACCCCAGCAATCATATCGACTTTCGCGCGACCTTCCGCCGGACGTGATCTTATCTCTTCTCCTCCCCTCCCTCGAGCGAACTTTTATCCACTCATTTTAAAGCCCTCACATGACAGGTGACACCCCGCGGCCCTCGAACTTCACCTGTCAGCTACCACGAAACGAACCAACGAGCGGCTATCAACTTTTCAACCGTGCGCGATAGCTGGCAACAACGCTCCCGAAATAGCTCGACACCGGTGACAGCCTCGAGTGACTTACTGTCGGCGCCTTTATCGATAGACCCGTCGCGTGCCCTGAAACGCCAAGAGTACTCGGTGTTTGGTCCGACTCGGGAGTGCCAGTCCAAAGCGGTGGACCGGCACCCACACAACACCCCCCATCCTAAGCCGGCAGGATGAACAACCGTCATCTGCCGGCTGGGCAAGGTATGCAGGGAGCTGGTGGGCCCGCGGGCATCCCCGGCGGGGAAATGCCCACCGGACCATCCCAGGGCGGGGGAGGGGGCGGCCGGGGCGGCCGGGGTCCGCGGCACTACTCCCATCAATATCACCATCACCAGCCCATGCATCACTACGCCAACTACGTCCCGCCGTACCCCGCCCAGTACTACCCGCCGGTACACCCGCATCCGCAGTACCAGAACGGCGGTATGCAGTCCCCGGCGTATATGCCCTATCAGATGCCCTACGGCCGGTCACCTCCCCCTATGCAGCCGTACGTCCCGATGGTTGGCGTCAGTGTGCAACAAAACTACCCGTCAAGACATTCTCAGCAGTCGCCGGTCCTCGCGAACCCCTATCAGCCTCCTCCTGTTCCTGTTTCCGCCCCGATCCTTCCCCAGACGCCTTCCTCCACACACTCCTCCTACCCTCCTCCGGCGCCGGCAACGCCCCCTGTTGTACCTGTTGAGGCCCCCAAATCCCAGGCTACGCTATCGCAGGTTGGAACACCACCTGTGGCTCCGGCGCGGCCGCCTTTCCGAGCTCCTGTGAGTCTTCATCGGTGACTAGTTTCTCGATATCATGACCGTGGATGAGCTGACCCGTGCTCACCTATCTAGCTCCCTTGGCTAAGCAACCCTGATGAACCATTCCCCAAGAGAATCCCCAAGAAGTCGAAGAGGAAACAAAGGCAACTCCTGGATAGCTCCACCTCCGTCGAACTCCCCGTTGAGCAGCATGAAGGCGCAACGAGTCAGGCGCTCGAGGCTGCTCAAGCTTCTGCGGCCGCTCCGACTACTAAGGCAGCGAAACCTATTCAGCCACGTCAGCCAGTATCCCCTCCTCCCCAAATTCACCCTCATGTCGGTACCGACACTCCCCTCACGCCAACCTCACAACCTCCTCTCGCTTCGACCACCAGCCCTGCTTCCACTAGTGCCACCAAGTCATCGTCCCGTACCGCTGCTCTCGCCCTTCCGATCCCCCCAGCTGTGCCAAGGCCCGACTCTAAGGATGCCAAAGCCCCGACGAGTGAGGGTGGGGAAGAGCTGAAATCGGAAAGCACCGAGAATAAAGAGGCGAAGGTGAATGGGGCTCGGGCTGAGGAGGCCCAGTCCACGGGCTCTCCCGCCGCTGCTCCCGCCCCAACCTCGGTCCCTCAGAAGCCAAAGTCCTGGGCCAGCCTCCTGAACGCCCCTGCCTCGAAGCGCGCAGCCGGTGCGCCGAGCTCCGGCGCCTCCTCTACTGTCTCGGCTAGTGGTCCCACTGCGGGCTCTATGGACGCTCGAAATGGGACGGCGGCCATGTTCTCCAGACCTGCCGACTCCCTCGCGGAAGCGCTCCGAGCGTATCGCGTCGGTGCGACGAATGTCATCACGCATATCGAGCCGCGGGGTCTGATGAACGGTGGTAACATGTGTTATATGAATTCTGTAGGCAATGCCTGACCCAGCTCTGTGGTATCCCATCGGCCTAACACTGTAAAGGTTCTGCAAGTTCTTCTATTCTGCGCGCCCTTTTACGACTTCCTCGATCACGTCAGCAAGAATGCTGTCCACTCCTTCAAGAGCGAGACTCCCCTTCTCGACGCAATGATCGTCTTCATGCGGGAATTCCGAGTGATTGGCTCTGCAAGCACGGTCGAGCAGCTTCAGGAGGTCATCCGGGGCAAGGGCAAGGACAAGGCGTACGGCGATCCGCTCACGCCTCACTTCCTCTACGATGAGATGAAGCGGTCAAAGTGGTTTGCCACTCTCGAGGTGAGAGGCGGCCATTGTCTTTCTGGAAGATTGGCTGCTAATAATCGTACAGCAAGGTCATCAGCAGGATGCGGAAGAGTTCCTAGGGTGGCTCCTCCAGGCTCTTGACGACGAGTGTTCGAGGGTAATGGGGGTCGACGGTGCGAACGCTGTGGCGTCCTTCCAGGACACGGAGACGGTCGCGTCCAGCGACAAGGAGGACCCGTCTGATGGCTGGCTTGAGGTCGGACCGCGCCAGAAGGCCGCGATTACTCGCTCCTCGGGATCCACGTCCTCGTCGCCGATCAGCAAGATCTTCGGCGGACTTCTCCGATCCGAGCTCCGAGTTCCCGGGCTGAAGCCCTCTATCACAACGGAGCCTTACCAGCCGCTGCAGCTCGACATCGGGTCGCCCAACATCCGCACCATCATCGACGCCTTGAAGGGGCTGACGAGCCAGGAGAAGCTCCAGGGCGATTTCAACTCGCCCCGTGGCACCGACGTGGGAGCGTCTAAGCAAGTCCTCATCGACGAGCTCCCTCCCGTTCTCATCCTCCACCTCAAGCGGTTCCAGTTCGATGCGACGGGCGGCACCCTGAAGATCGCTAAGAAGGTGGGGTACCCGCTAGACTTGGAGATCCCGCGCGAGGTGCTGTCGAGACAAAAGGTGGCCAGCCTCGGCAAAAGCTTGCCGCGGTACAAGCTATTCGCGGTAGTGTATCACCACGGCAAGAACGCCAGCGTGGGCCACTACACGGCGGATGTGCGGCGGCAAGACGGCGCGCAGTGGATCCGGATCGACGACACCAAGATCGAGCCGATCCGCGCGGAGGACGTGACGAGGGACGGGTCGGAGGAAGACGGGGCGAGGGATTCGCGCAGGGAGGGCCTCGCCAATGGCTCGGCGAACAGGTTCGGGGCTATGAGCGCCGAGGACGCCGGGGACGATGGCGGGTGGAAGCAGGTCACGTCGGCGGCCAACGGCGGGAGCCGGGGCGGCAACGCCGTGAGCGAGAAGTCTGGGTCGAAGAGCAAGCTGGTGCAGGAAGGGGGCAACGAGAGGTCTGTCGCGTACCTGCTCTTCTACCAGCGCGTCTGAAGATGAGTCTCGTTCGTATACTACTACACCTCAATTCCGCAACACACGTCGCATGAGAAACGGGGTGCTGTACCCAGTCTCGCCCATTGCATCAGAGCAGTATGCTTAGCATTACACCCTTGGGTCTCGCAGTTGGTCGCAAGTTGACTCCAGCTGGTACCTTCCCCGCCAGGCCAGAGAACTTGACGTCGGGGTGCCTGGGGCCCCCCCTCTCGACCACCCTAAACTGAGGCTTACCTCTAGACGGTGGGGAACACCCACACGGGGTGCACGCAGGAACTTAGGGCGGGGATGACGGATGATGTGTGTGTGTGTATGTGTGTGTGTGTGTGTGTGTGTGTGTGTCAGACGAGCAAGGAGAATTAGCCCGTCTCCATGTGTGAGGGATCGAAAAGTTTTACGAATCCTTACCTTTATTGCCTCCGTTTTATTATAGGAATTTAGCGGCGACGGCATATAATATCACCGAGAGGAAGTCTCGTCGGTGTCTTAGTTCCATACATTGAGGGTGGTGTTAGGTCGGCAAGGATTGGCTGGAGTCATGGGGACGGGCATGGGCGTGGGTGGGCATGGTAAGGGGTTGGCGTAGATAGCGGAGCGAAATGTGCATATCTTGGTTGTGCAAATCACCCACCTTTGCTCGACGACCTTTCGCACTGCGAGACTCCATTGTGAGCTGGTTACGTCAGCCCCCGCTCACTAGACGGCCAGGAGACGAAACGGCGTGCTAGCAGACGGAGCAGCTACAAACCTTGCAAGTCTGATTCGGCACGCGAGAGAGTGATTTTGAGGCAAGATGTCGGCACCGAGCCCCCTCCCCACGTACGTCTACAAGATCCTCGACGCGAGGCCCGAGGACCCGCTGCCGGCCGCGCTCCCCGTCTCGGAGCTGGACCGGAAGGACGGCTTCGTGCATCTGAGCACCGCCGCGCAGGTGAGCCTTCTCCCCCCCCCCCCCCCCTCTCTACTCCCCGCTCCTGCGGTCTCCCTCTGGGACATGGCCGCCAGGGGGACCGTTGTTGGCGCAACGCTGACGAGAAAGGCGCCCAACACGGCTGGCCTCTTCTTCACGGCCTGCCCCTCCCTCTGGCTCCTCAAGGTCCCGCTGGCGCGGCTGGGCGATGTTAGGTGGGAGGGCGCCGACGGGCAGGGGAGGGCGTTCCCTCACTTCTACGGGGATCTGGGGGCCGCGCACGTCGAGGGTGTGAGGGAGGTGAGGAGACCAGACGGGGGATGGGGCGTCCTTGCGGAGGCGTGGCTAGAATGAGTGACGGTTCGTGTATGCGTTGCAGACGAGTTGACCTGGGTATAGAAAGGGCCATGGCTTGCAAGTCATGGACAAATCCCATTCCCCTGCTTCCACCGCAAGTTTAACAGCTTGAGACGTAGATACATACAAAACACCCCCCCCCCCCCCCTAAAAGACCGCAACATTATCCGCCTCCCGCAGCCAGACCCCCGCCAGCTCCCTCGAAAGCCCCAGCCTCAAGATCCTCAGCACATCCATCGCCCCCGCCCCCGCCCCCGCGGGCAACCCATTCCTCCAGTCCCACCCCCTCGACCCCCTCGCGGTCCCTACCGTCCTCTGCAGCTTCGACGCAAGCACGCTGCTACCGCTCAGCATCACGAAGCTGCCCCCCAGCCCGCCGGTCGACTGCATTAGGTCCGCCGGCGTGGAGCCCTTTAGCCCCTGCGCGGAGGAGAGGACGAGGCGGAAGAATTCCTCGCAGGAGGAGAAGACGCGGGTCCCCACCGTCTCGAGGTCTTCGATCGCCTTGAGGAGCGTGTCCATCTGCTCCGGGGTGAGCGCAGGCGGGCTCTGTCCCACCAGGGGCATCGCCTCGCCCAGCAGCGCGAGGAGGAAGTCCTCGCTCACCACCGCGTCGCGGCTCTCGTCGTACAGTCCCCCGCGGATATTGTCGTCCGAGCTCGCGACGACAGCCACCAGCGCCGCCGCCGCCCTCCTCTTCTTCGACGCCTTCCCGCCGGTACTCTCTTCATCACGGATTTCGTAAAACTTCCGCAGCGTCGCGTACCCGCTCAGCATGCGACCCACCATCTGCGCGGCGTCGAGGTCCCGCCGCGCGAGGTCCTCGAGTGTGGCACCCCGGTCCGTGAGGAGGCGGTGCAGGTGGTCGTCGAGGTCGCTCGAGGGCGGGAAGGCGGTGGATTGTAAGAGGGAGTACGAGGTAAGGAGGTTGAGTACCTCGCGGACCTTGAGGGGCTTGTGGGCGAGGGCGTAGTACCATATCGCCTCGCCGTAACGGTGGGAATCCCGGGATAGGAGGTCCGCAAACGTCTGTGATTGTTAGTTGGGGGATGCGGTTGAGAAACGGATAAACCGGGAATCGTACCTCTACCGTCTCCTCGGCGAAGCTGACCAACCCCAGGTCAGTCAGGATCTTCCACATCTTGTCGACCGTGCCGCTCGAGTCGGGCTGGAGTGTCTCCAGAATATCGTGCAGTAGCTCTCCCACCGTCTCCTCCGACTTCTCCACGGAGTCCATCCGGCCCAGAACCTGGACCGCCACCTCCCAACCCTCACAGTCCGCCGAGACCCGGTCAATGCCCGCCAGCTCCCGCGCGTACCACACGAGCGTGGTGTCCTTGATGCCGTCCACCTCGTCAGGCCCCTGCTTCGGCACCCCGAGGACGCTCAGGTCGTCGTCGTCCAGGGTGTCCATCGCCACCATGGCCTTGGGCTGGGGCTTCGGCAGCCACTGGCCCAGTGAGCCGATCTCCGCGGTGGCGGACGCCACGGGGAGCGACCACTCGCGGAGCAGGCCGACGACGGCCGTAAAGTTACCCTCAAGAGCCGACGCGAGGGCCACCTCGACGGCGTTCTGGGGGTCAAAGTGGAAGTCGGATTCGACGGCAGTGTGGATCGCCCTCGCCAACCGGTCAAAGTGGTCCTCGAGGCCAATGAGCTGCGTAGAGCCCAGCAGGTTAAGCCGCCGTCTCTTCGGGCTGGCCCCCTTGTCCTCGTCCCACCAGCCGAACAGCCCGATCGTAGCCTCGCACCAATCCTGCGCCGTCTCTAAAATGGCCGACTGGTCGCCGATGGCAATGTCGTAGACCGTGTTGAGCTGCTCGTACACTTCCCAGGGCACCCGGCTTTCCGCCTTGCGCGCGAGCCCTGCCAGGGACTGGCCGTGGCTCTCAGTGCTAGCCCCGAACTGCTGCTGATCCGCACCCTCCGCGAACCGCTGGAGCTGGTTCAGCGAGGCGCGCGCCTTGACGCGGAAGAGAGTCCAGTCGCTCCCCAGTATATTCCAATCGCCGTTTGTGCCGGGACACGTGTCGAGCATGTCGGCGGTCTGGTTGATGACGTGCTGTATGCTCTCTAGCGCCTTGCCCGTGTACGCGGGAGGGCCACGGTTCTTCCGGACGTATCGGAAGTCGGCAGCCCGGAGTAGGTCGGACGCTAGCGCGGCCTCGCCCCTCACCAGGGCCGTCCGCACGGTCTGCCAGAAGAGGGGATGGCAGATGGGGTTGGGGTTGTGGTGGGTCACCTCATCGACCTGATCTGGGTAGGGGTTATGCGCCTCCTTTATCCACTGGAAGAGAACCTCGGGGAGGGGCGGGCGCTTGCCCTCGTCGAAGACGCTCTGGACACGGGTATGGTGCATGCGTATAACGAGGTCGGCCACAAACGCGGCCTTCTTGAACGGATCGTCATCCACACCAGGTCCGATCCCAGCCGCGTGGTCCTCTTCCGGATTCGGGAGGCCCCGAGCGTACTCGTTCCATATTTGGGTGACTCGTAGGGAAGCAAGTGCTAGGGACTTGTCAAGCTTCTCCGCGTCGTCCTGGGCACCAATCCCCTCGTCGTACAGGTGGCTCACGACATCTTCGGTCTCGAGTATTAGGTTAGGGGTCTCTTGAATGACGGCAGCGCGGTCGACCCGGCTATAGTGTTCGCGGGCGATGGACGCGAATTCGAATTCGGCTCTTCGAGCGGGGAGGGACCGTCTTAGAGACGAAGCACGGAACACCTTCTCGGCCTCTTGCCGTGCACGCGCATCGGCGGCGGGGGTCGTGAGCAGCATCAAGTCCTCCTCACCGTCCGACGTCGCCACGTCAGTATTCCGGTCATCAT
Organism: Sordariomycetes sp. B11D1; assembly: GCA_025503055.1. NCBI lineage: Eukaryota > Fungi > Ascomycota > Sordariomycetes > Sordariomycetes sp. B11D1. The sequence goes on along the minus strand of JAMFQS010000003.1, from coordinate 413,526 downwards.
CCATGTCGAGGAACGGGTCTTCGTCGTCTTCTTCCGCGCCATGGACCGAGCTTTCCTGCTCGCTTCCGGTGTCAACTCCGATGTCGCGGGCGAGGATATCCTCAACGTCGGGATCGAGAGCAGTGTTCCCCGTGAATCCGAAACCCTTGTATTCTTCGTCGTTCTCGCTATGGCCGCTGGAGCCGGAATCGTTATCGGCATCATCATTAGCATCGTTCTCATCTGCCTGGTCTTCCTCGTGTGGTTCCTCGGCGTCCCCAGTGTTGTCTGACTGAGACTCATCGTCATCATCGGAGAATTCGTCAAACGCAAGGCGGAATGTACCAGCGCGTGTCGTGGGCTTCGTTGGCTTCGTTACACTCTCGATACTCTCCGCGCTAATGGACTGGCTCAGTGACGAAGGGCCCCGGGCCTTTGCGCCGCGTCCGGTGCGTGCGAGGGGTGAGCCGTCCTTCCTCCCAAAGGTCTGGCCCGGCTTCCCTGGCGTGCCGGACGAGGTGCGCTGGGATTGCTGCGAGCTCGTCATGCCGCGCATCATGGAGCTCCCCAGGAAGGAAGGGGATGGCGCGCCGGCGGGTGTGAAGGAGTTTGACGCGGAGGGGGGCGGCCCGGCCGGGGTTGTGGTGGGCTCGGCGCCAAAGGCAAACCTCCCCGCGCGGGAGGGCCTCTCCGGAGTCGAGACGTCGCTCGGGAGCTTGAAGTTTGAGAATGGGTTCGACATGATGACTCGGCTGGTCGAGTCCCCGGGGGCTCAAAGGAAGCCTCGTTAGGCGTGTCGAGCGTGGGCTTCACGCGCGCGATATCATGAAAGATGCGACAGTGTGGAGGGGCGTCGACAATGGAAGTGTCGCAAACTGGTTCACGATTGGCGCTGTTGACGAGGGGCAGCTCGAGTACAGCGGCTACGAGGACGAGGTCGACGGGATATTGCAATGTTTGCCCGAGTAGCGGCCTTGCAGCCACTGGACCCGATTCACTGTCGTTAAATTTTGGAGCTGCTGGTGGAGCGCGAAGCTTGCACCAAGCTGCACTGCCAGGCGACCAATCAACACGCGTCATTGACGTGGCCGGCAGCTGGCGCCATCGCCGGGGGAAACCAGAGGTGAGCATGTTAGTCAGCAGCCTGGACTCCCTTGCTAAATGGGAGCTCTGAATGGGGAGATATCAGGCACGGAGAAACCGATGAGACGCAATGCCTGGAGCACTGCGCCCGGGCCTGACCGACAGACCTATCTACACTCTTATCTATCGCTTGCCCCAGTGGCGAGAACATACACCGTTTCGTGCCTCTTGAATGAATTCCAGCTATAACTCACCCGTTCCGGCCGGGTTGTCGCCGGGAGATGGGCAGCGCATAGCAGAACGGCATAGGGTGCTTCTCGGCGGTTGGTATATCGGCGCATAAATAGTCCGTTCGTCGGGGACAATCTCGATTCTTCGACGGCCGGAGAATGACGAAGCCGACGCCTGACCGGGCTCATCGGATGTGCTCCCGTAGCGCGTGCACGACTCGCCGACTGACTCAGGCCGGCCTCTTACAAGACGCGCGTTGGATCCCTTGTTGCAACTAGCGCTTGGTAATCGGACTATTGGCGTGGCACCCCGCGTCTTCATGTCCCGGTGTGGGAGCACGGCGCAAGTGACGGAGGAAGAAGCGCAGAGAATGAAACGAAGGTGGACGAATGCCGACATATCTCCGTACAACATCTTGGCGGGGATCTCAGTGGCAGATCTGCAGATGATGACCCGGAAACTTCCACTTGATTTTACAAATATTGGGAAGCGAACGCGGGGTCAGGATGGCGGCTTCGCGTCAACCTTCCCGTTGAGAGGTCCGGAGATATCTCGGACGCGGGTTGACGTCCGTGTCCGGCCCGGATACCACGCCGTGGAGGGGCAGGGAAGCTCACGAGACGGGACTGGCACTCCGGCCCCGCGACATGGGGAACCCCGTCGACGATCCAGAATCAGCTCGCGACACGATGATCGAGCGGCGTCTGGACTCAAGCTCCGCGCCATGGAAGGGTCGTCTGAGCTGCGAGGGCCGGTGCGGGGTGAGGGGTGGTGGGACCGGAGCAGCGAACAGCACATTCCCTGGCTCCGGGCGGGCGAGCTCATGACCAAATGCCGAAGCTCGATATGGCCGAGCCTCTAGTGCTTTCCGTAGTCACCAAGAGAAGCGTGACCGTGATTGGCCGAGAGCAAAGCCATGGCGCGAGGGCCTCTATTTCCCGTACCCACCCTACTGGCGTCAGGACCCCGCCTCCTGCCTCGTCCTGCGCACCGGAGCGGCAGCTGCTGTGCGGGGCAACAGCTTGACAAATGAATTGATCGAGCTTCGGACCGTTATCATGTCCTTCTCCCCCTCCCCCAACCCAGCCATATTATACCCTCTGTGATCCGCGGTAGCTAGAAACTCCTTCTCTTTGCTTTTCCATCACAAATCTCCTCAAAACTTAGTATTCCACAATGGCAGACACCGTTGGCAAGGTACGTACTGACCCATGGAGCTTGTCAAGCCCCTCACCTCGCGAGAGATCAGGACGCGCGGTGGAGAGAGAAGCCAGCGGCGACAGCACGTTGGGGGTCGCGAAATGGCACCAGCACCCGGCAAGCGATGCTAACGCGCCTCGCGCACTCCGTAGACCATCACCTGCAAGGCCGCCGTCGCCTGGGAGGCCGGCAAGCCACTCACCCTCGAGGACATCGAGGTCGCGCCGCCCAAGGCCCACGAGGTCCGCGTCCAGATTTACTACACGGGAGTGTGCCACACAGGTTCGATCCCCCGCCGATCCGGGGTGCATGTATACCTTTTATACCTGCGCCTGCGGGACGGATCGAGGCTAACCTTGACCCGCAGATGCCTACACGCTGTCCGGCAAGGACCCTGAGGGTGCGTTCCCCTCCATTCTGGGACACGAGGGCGCCGGCCTTGTCGAATCAGTGGGCGAGGGCGTGACCAACGTCAAGCCCGGCGACCACGTCGTCGCGCTATAGTGAGTTTCCCCGACCCAGTCGTCCGGGTCGATTGCCGATCCGGATCGGGCCAATCCACCTCCCGTCCGTGGGTGATTAACACTGACCCCCCCCCCCTTTCCCTTTAGCACCCCCGAATGCAAGGAGTGCAAGTTCTGCAAGTCGGGCAAGACCAACCTCTGCAGCAAGATCCGTGCGACGCAGGGCAAGGGCCTCATGCCCGACGGCACCTCGCGCTTCAAGTGCAAGGGCAAGGATCTGCTGCACTTCATGGGTACCTCTACCTTCTCGCAGTACACTGTGCTCGCCGACATCTCCGTCGTGGCTGTGCAGCCCGAGGCGCCCATGGACCGGACGTGTCTTCTGGGTTGCGGCATCACGACTGGTTACGGCGCGGCGCGCGTGACGGCGGGCAAGGGCGGCATCGAGGAGGGCTCTAACATTGCCATTTTCGGCGCGGGCTGCGTTGGCCTTTCGGTGATCCAGGGCGCCGTCATGAACAAGGCGGGCATGATCATCGTCGTCGATGTCAACCCGGCCAAGGAGGAGTGGTCGAAGAAGTTTGGCGCCACGCACTTCGTCAACCCCACGCAGCTCGGCGACCAGACGATCGTCGAGAAGCTGGTCGAGATGACGGACGGTGGCTGCGACTACACGTTTGACTGCACGGGCAACACGGGCGTCATGCGCGCGGCGCTCGAGGCGTGCCACAAGGGCTGGGGTGAAAGCATCATCATTGGTGTCGCGGCTGCGGGCCAGGAGATCTCCACTCGGCGTAAGTCTTATAACTGCCCTGCTCATTTTCCGCGCCGGGCCCCCTAACCTTATTACTCCCAATTTGTTCGCGTACTGACCCCCCTCGCAGCATTCCAGCTCGTCACCGGCCGCGTCTGGAAGGGCTCGGCGTTCGGCGGCATCAAGGGCCGGACGCAGCTCCCTGGTCTCGTCGACGACTACCTGCAGGGCAAGCTCAAGGTGGACGAGTTCATCACGCACCGCCACCCCCTCTCCGAGATCAACGAGGCGTTTGAGACGATGAAGGCTGGCGACTGCATCCGGGCCGTCGTCACCATGAAGGAGTAAGCGGGGAAAGTGTAAGGGAAAATGAGATGGGGGCGTCATGTTGTTGCTTTCTTTTTCTGTACGGGTTGGGTTACGTGGGATGGGATTGGAATGGATTGGGTCCCCTGATGGGGGAGGTTTGGGGTCGGGAGGTCGTTGTACGGTTGCTTTCCGTCTGCAGAATGTATCACCCTGGACTCGAACACAACTTGTCTTTCCAGGTCCTTGATGTGACGTGTAATCCTGGGGTTGTGAACCCGGCCAACGAGAGGCTACTGCTGTCAATAGAGGCATGAGGCGGCCGCCACCAGGCCGTCGAATCACGGCTCCGCCCGGGAGTCCCCGGACAGACACTGTTTGTTCTACCTACGCACTCTTATCTATCCGTAACGACATCGGAGACAAGGTCTAGCATCCAACCCAAGCCAAGTATTTGGGAACAGGCAGATCGAGGTAGCCTCGGGAGTTGTCACGCAATCGCCGCCATGGAGGCTCAGGGGTGGAAGGGGAAGCATCGGCAGGCTACATGGCAGCACCCCTGGTACAGCAGTCCCCCGGCGATTGAGATGCCACCGGCGCGCTTGTTTGCATGCCGCTTGCCGCTTGCCTCTGGGGGTTCGGGTGGTATTATCGTCCTGCACGGACTCTGACTAGGCCGTCGTGCGACAGGACGGACATTTTCACATGTTAGAACACGAGCAATGCCGATAAACAGACAGATAGAGACCGACATCGAGATGTCGAAATCGGGCCCGCTGCATGTACACGTGGAACGGGCTCGAATCTGTACTGTTTCCCGGGAGGGGGAAAGGAACGCTTTGCGCCCATCGCCGGATCCCCTCACCCGGGTCTCCGGCGCGCGCGGCGCCGGAATGTCGGGCGGAATTCATGCCTGCCAGCTGCTCGTCACGAAGGTGGCGGTCTGGGTTGCACTTTGCAGTATACCGACACCCCTCCGGTCTGGACACTGCAGCCAGGGGAAATGCGAGCTGGACCCCGACACGTCAGACTGGGCTGCCCCGTCTTGGGCACCGACAGCTGCAGCCCATGCAGGCGTGCCATTCTCTGCCGTGCCATGCCATGTCGACTGGCTGTTGAAGCGCCGTGTCGTCTGTGCAAGGCTTGTTTCGTGCCCGGCACATGCGCCGGCCGCTGCAGGCCCCGAGACGGGAAAACGGCCAGGCTGACGAACGGACCGGGGACCGGAACTGGGGTTTTAGGAAAGGTTAACTCCACCGTGCTTCGGTGGCGTCGGACGCTGGCACCATCCCCCCCCCCCCCCCCGGTTTGTTAAAGTGGGCGCCGAGGGGCAAGGCCCCGTGCCTCGGTCTCCTTGGATCCTGGAGCAGAGTCGGGATACCGTAGGGGGGCCCCGAGCGCCGAGAAGGTGAGTTGGGAATACGATGTCGTATGCGTGAGTGAGTGAGTAATGAGCTCGGTTGGGGCGGGCTGAAGACGCCGGGGCGGAGGAGCCCCGCCGGTGAGGCGAGGCGGCGGCTATTACGGCCAGTTTACGGAGACACTGGTCCGTAACCAACATTCGCGATGGAGGCGGTGAATTACACCACGTCAGGGCCCGACCATCCGCCTCCCCAGAGCCGCACACGTTGCTTCAACGGCCTGTACCACGCATGCAAGCACTCAGCTTTGCCAAGCGCCGCCAAGGATCTCCGGGTGATTGGCCGCTCCCAATCTGCGACTCGCGATGATCTCGATGGAGAGACAGACCCCGTTCGGGAGTAACCCGAGGCAAGCAAGTCCCCATGCCACCACTTGGAGGGCCGCCGGGAGATAGGGAGAGACGACAATGACCCCCGGGCGGCGGCGCGCCGCTCGTGTCTTTGTCACGGAACACGGGGAGGGGGAACGGCCGCTGCTGATCAGGTCAGCTGGGGTTGGCGGCCCCGGCCGATCCGTATTCGCAATTTGGTCCCCCGTATCGGATCGGTCTTGACGGGCGCTGGCGGCGGGCTTGTCCGGATGGGGAAGACAAGGGCATGTGGCCTTGGAAGGCTGGTGTCAGGTGCGCCTGGGTGACGGGGTCTCACGCCCTGGGCCATCTTTGGCAGGTGGCTTGCCGCATTGCGAAGTACCGTACCCATCGATTGCGAGGTGTTCAGGCGCGCAACTCTGGCACGCAGGCTTGGAGAATGTGAGCTGTAGCCCCGCGCTTGGGGCGGGCGTGCAGCTCTTTCTTTCTTCTTTTTTTTGGTTGAAATCGGAAGAAGCGAAGCAGTCTGTGCCCTCCCTTTGACCCCTTGGTCCGCGTACAATCATGCAAGGTGTCCCTTTGTTGCTCGGGCCGCGGCGTGTCTCCTTTCACCATCCACGATGGTGGCGCAGAGGCGCTCGGCGCCGCTCCGCCGATACTGGAGCTCTTGCCAAGGAACCCCGGCTTACATAACGAGCTAGCGCAGGTCGGGTCGGGTGATGATGCAGCGGGCTGGCCGTCAGGGTCACAGCTGCTAGCACGGTTCCTGCCTGATTCAGCGTGATCTACCGTAGAAAGTACCGCACCTTGAGTTTTACTAGCAAAAGGTACTTACAGACTGAGCCTCGAGTCTCCCAGCTTCGTACCCCCACCACAAGTGCGACTCCAAGCCAACTATGACCGCCGGGGTACGAGGAGACCCCGTCCTGTGGCCAGGCGCTTCCCCATCGAACCATCCAGCACAATCGAGCCCCACCGGTGCCCCCTAGCGACGAAACGGCGCCGCGACCCCCGGCTGGACCCAATCCCGTTTCGGCGCTCCGTCGGGCTTAGGCTCACAGGCATTACTCATTCCGTTCTCCGGCAGGGGCCCAGCCCACCCCCCCGGTACGGTACCCTCCCCGGCTGTTCAGCCACCGCTTCCGGGCGAAACCCAAGAGGCAGCGGTCCTCTTGCGTCAGCGTCCCTCCCCCCCCCCAAGGTTTCCGGTGTTGTTGTAACTTGGTCTGGGAACATGGTGCCTGGATTACGCCCACCCCCGGCAGAAGATAATCGCCTTTTGACTTTTGTATTTAGTACACCCCATGCTCCGCTCGGCCTCCTCCCCCTTGTTCGCCTCTTTCTCCCTTTCCTTCCTCCGGTATCGCGTTATTAATCATACTACCCTTCTTCGCCCTCGGGAGTGACTCGTTCCATAAAACCGTCCTCCCCCCAGACCGGCGGTCAACCCGACCCATCTTCTTCCTCCTTCCTCACCACACACCCACCTCCTCCAAGTGAGACTCCAACAACCACCGCAACATCAACACACCTCTTCTACTCTTTGGCGAGACGACCTCACTCTCCCCCAGACAACATACCAACCTACGAAAACCTCCACAAACAGCAAACCTACACACTACCGTCCCAATGGCGCCCAAGAAGAACCGCTGCAACTTCAAGGAGTGCCCCTCCGCGGCGCAGCGCATCGTCGGAGACTGCGGCTTCTGCCAGGGCCACTTCTGCAGCAAGCACCGCCTGCTAGAGGACCACAAGTGCGAGGGCCTCGAAGACGTGAGTAACACCCTAGATGGCACTTCAGCCTCGTCCCCCTCCCCCTCCTCGGAGGCGTCGTCGTCGCCCCCGGCCCCCCAGTGGTGGCTCGTGGGCCTCGGCGACGCGCTCGCGGGCGGCGACGCGGACATGGCTGACGACGTTTGGGGTTCCAGTGCAAGAAGCAGTCGCACGAGCGCAACGCCGCGCAGCTCGAGAGCGAGCGCACCCAGGTCATCAAGGGTGTTTGATGAGGACTACGAGGTCTTCGACGACGAGTGCCCCGCGGGGGACACCGGCGGCGATACGATCATGGGCGGGACGTGAGCGGCCTGTGGTCGGACGGAGCGGCGCGGAGTTTTCACGTCGGTTTGCGAGCGTCTATCTCGATACCCACTCTCGCCTTCAACGGCGGATTCCGAAACCGGCGATACGACGCTGGGCCAATGACACCATTGGCGCTCTTACACACACGACAGACCCTTCTTACTCGACAACGGACGGCTCGAAACCGGAGGAACCGCACCTCTCTCGACGTACTGGGTACGGTGGCAAATTAGCCACCTACTCAGTACCCTTCCGAACTCGCGCGCCCGGGAATAACGATCATGTACTCTTAAGCTTTTCTGTTTACCATTTTGGTTCATTGGGCGCAGACAAGCTCTGCTTTCAATACTGGCACGGCGTCAAGGGCAGCATGGGTTTTCTATCTAGTTTCTGAGAACTCTTTCATCTTAAATTCTGGAAGAATTAGTTTTCCTTTTCCATATGGCTTGTTTGATCTTGCCGTGTTTCAAGCTCGATACGTGATGACGGCGGTGCGATAAGATCACATTGTTGGACCTTGACCCTCAATGTAGCCTTTTCTTAGTCCAAGGCTCAGAGTTTAAAGTGCACCCAATAACAACAGCAGTAACTCCCAGCCCTCCAAACACTGAAACTCGTAAGAAGCCGGTCTTCCCGATCGCGCAGACGTGATGGTGACGAACATTTGCCTCCCCGTATTTAGCTCCGGTGGATCCTGCCATTTCCCCCAGCCGGTGGGGACAGGAGAAAGTCCCCTCTTTTGTCCTTGCCGGGATGAGGCGTGGAGTTTAGGCGTGGGCTTCTTATCCCCGGTGCCGCAATCCTTCTGCAAAACTTGCCGTTCTCTCCCGTGCCATCTTCGCGATCCTTACAGATAGAATTGCTATCTTGGGCTTGAGATGGGAGGCCGGCGTCTTTTGTGTTTTTTTTTTTTTTTTTCGCGGCAGCCGGGGTTTGAGCTTGTGGGATTGGGACGCGGGAAGGCGCTGTTTTGATGCCGATGCCCGCCGTAACTCCCGTCTGAATCTGGGAGATTGTTCGTGCGGGCTGTCGAGTATGCCTCCACTATTAGGAGTGGGATGCCAGAAGCTACATGTGCCACTGCGAGCGACCGGGATTTCCATGCTAAAACTGACATGTAGTCCATGTACGCTCATGTACGCTTGTTTGTAGAGCTGCTAGGATGTAATATTCAAGATAGTGGTCAACTACAACAACCAATCTCTACCGCTGCTTCTACACATGCCCCCAAGCCAAACTCGTCTAACCCAAAACAGGACCGCTTCGTCTATGCCTCACCTGAAAGGCGACCCAGACCCCTTCCCTGGCGTCCACCCAGACCTCCCCCCAAACCCGACCCCGGAGCTCCCCTTCACCGGCGTCTTAGGCGGTCCGCCGGTCCCCTCCGGCAGAGGCGGCGTCTCGGCGCCGGCCCCCGTACTCGTACTCTCCGTCCCCTCCTTCCTCGGCGGCTTAAAGTTGACCTCCCTACCCCTCCTGTAGATATCCTGCAGCATAGTCTCCAGGATCCCCGCGTCCTGGAATTCGAGGAACTTGCGGTAAAGCCTCAGCGCGGTCCTCGCGTCCTCAATGGAGTCGTGCGTCTCAAGCTGGATGTCCTCCTTAAGCAGGCACCACGCCAGGAACGCGAGCGACAACCTCCGGAGCCGCGACCGCAAAAAGAAGAGGTCGATCGTGTCCACGACCTGCGCGCGCGGCACGTGGATGTTGATGACGCGGAAGTCCTGCTTCAGCCCGTGGCCCAGGATCCGGCACCCCGAGTTGAGCAGGATCCAGATCTTCTTGTACGCCGTCTTGAGCGACACAAGGTTGCGCTTCGAGAGGCGCGGGTCGAGGTCCGCGCGCGTGATGCCAGAGTACGACGTCAGGTAGTCGACAATGGGCTCCTTGACGGCCACGTAGTCGTCTATGAACGGGACCCCCTCGTCCTCACCTTGCCCGCGGATAACTGACACCCTTGCAAGCGCGTATACTATAGGACGGATGGTCTCTCGCTCTCCATCCGAGTTTACCTCGATCTCGGGCTGGCGGACAGCCACGAACTCGGTGTCTAGAGCGACAATGGTCTCCGACGTGGGGCGCTCCGTCTTTGGGTCCAGCACCCGCGCAGCGTCCTTGTCACTGCTTTCGACGCTGTTCGTCAAGTTAGTGCACCTGGTCGTGTGACGGGATCGGCATGGCACTAACCGAGGTCCAAGATAGAGCAGGCTGGTGTCAAGATTCTGCTTCCACGAGTAGTCCACCTTGTTATTGGCATCCTTGAGCTGGAAAGCTAGAACGTATGGTATCTTCCATGAGGCGAAGCTGAGAGCTTCGTTTTTCGAGATCGGCTGGACGAGGAAATCGTTGAACAGGTGCCACTGGGCCGAGCCCTCGCAGGGTTTAGGCTGTGAGTGGGAGACTGCGTGCTGCGTCAGGACGTCTGTCCATCGTATACCTAGGAGGAAAGAGCTCCTTACCGTTCATGATGCCCACCAAGTGTGGGTTCTGGCCTTGCGTACCCGTGATGTTGACCGCTAGGCCGGTCAGAGAGTAGACCCGGATGTTATGGAAACCACGCTGAAGATGATGCTTCAAGTCCTCTCCCTCGTAACAAAAGAACTGGCCCTGATCCACAATGATACCGATCTCATCTGGGACCCACCCGGGGGTGCACCACAGCTGACTCTGCTCGATGTCTCTTATGGCAGTGTTAAGCATCAGAACAGAAGGGGCTTGCCGGATGGTCTTGCGGGTAGACAGGGTCTGATAGCGCTGGCACCGGTTACACCAGCCCTTGGACGTTGTCTCCCGCTCGGTGCTGGCCTTGAGAACCTGGGAGAAGGTAGGCTTGGTATACTTCTGGTTCCGGGGGGGAATCTTGGGCTTGATCCGTTAGCGAGTTTTCCTCTCAATCTGGAGGCCTCAAGGTTAATTACCATGGGAGGGTAGATCAAATCGTTAATAAATGTCGAACCCGGCCTGGTGTATTCGTGTGTGCACTTGGTACAGCGGATGTGGCTGGTGGCTTCCGTCGCAAGGACCTGAGCTCAAAGTTAGACTCCAAGAAAGGGATGGCAGTCCTCGGTGTTATTACTTGCCTCCTCGAGAGAGGTGGTGACATTCTTGGGCGGGATTGAACGGAAGTCCTGGACCATCCTGTCTAACAGGAACCTTGTCAAACCCTGGAGCATGGTTGCGTAGGATGACCCGTGGAGATCCTCCTCGAGAAGACCCAGCGGCCCAGCTAAGAATGGCAGTTGTCAGCATAGCGACACGGAAAAGCGGTCGGGCAAATAGCGTACCTTGTGGATGGTTGCTAAGCGTCTTCAACAGGTTTGTGGCTTGGCAAATCGAGCCTTCGGCCTTTTGAAGCATGTCGAAGAGAAAACCCATCTCACAGAGTAGACAGTGCTCGTCAACGCAAGACGTCGCGGCGTGGTGCAGGGCGAGATTCCGTATGATTGGGGTGAAGTGAAGAAGCTGCAGAAGCGGGTTCGCATACGAGTTCGCAATGTGAATCTCGAGCCCGGAGTACGGGGTTTTGTTGTAATACCTGGGGTTGTGAGCAGCCGCGCGTGTATCCAGTGGAGGGCAGAATGAACACATACCCAAAGTCGAAATCATCGACACCGAACTTGCTGTACTTGATCTCGACATTGCGGTACATGACGGGGACCTCAGAGCTCGATGTGCTGGCAAAGTTGGTTATAGCGTCCTCAGCTCGGTCCTCTGACGGAGGAGATCCGGAAGCATTGGCGGATTCTCGAGCCTTTTCGCTCAGGAATTTGGGAGCCTGGATTCCCGGAGCGATAGACTTCTCTGTCTTCCTGGTCTTCTCCACTTGGTTTCGGCGCAATCCCCTAGAGTTATGACCGTAGAGTCCAAACTCTGCATGGGCGAGCGTGTCGAGGAACTGAGGGTCGAACTTGACTGGAGGCGCGCCCACTTCCGACACGGTAGGGGGCCATGCGGACAGCAGCGTATCCCGGTAGTATGGCATGCCGATGGCGCTGAACGGCCTTGAACATGGCCCAAGCAGCAATGTCAATAAAGGGACTCCGAAAAAAAAGGCAGCTTGAGGGCCGAAGTTCACTTACGTATTAGGCGTCCAGTCCACTTGCGGAACCTCGACGGGATCAGCAAACGGGGTCGGCGTCGGAAAGTCGACGAAGCAGACCTTGGAAGGCGAGCCCCAAAGGTGGATGTGTCCGTCGACGTCGGCCAGGGCAATGGCCTCACCGGACGGAGCAATGTCGAACATGCAGATGAAGCTCAAGACGTTGGCTTGCCGAACATTGCTAGTGTTTGGATTCACCAAGTCCAGAACATGCATTTGGCCCTGTTGAGACACCACAATGCTTGTCGTCGACATTCTAGGGTGCATCCGTACGAACGCTGCACCAGCGGGGAAGGGAATCGGAGGGGTGGATGACATCTTCTTGATATCAAACACGTTCAGGAACGGGTCGAGCATGTAGTTCTGACCCCCTCTAAGGGAAAACCCACATGTGACGATAAAATCATGCTGAGCATCCATGTTATTGATCATGGCGGAGTGAGCAGCCCATGTCTTGACGACAGTAAGGGACATGGGATCAAGTAGGTTCACAATCCCTGTTTTCGTAGCCGCACAGATGTACCTGCTGCGCTTCATGATGGAGTATTGGTGGTCGGTTGGAAGCTGTCGACGGCGACGTGGTAACTGGTTAGCGAGGAGAAGCCAGAAGAACCAGGACATGAGCCTACCCGTTTCGTCACCTCACCCTTAGTGAGGTCGATGACGAACATGGTATTCTGCCAACCAGCAACGAGGACCTCGAGGGTCCCCTTGGAGGTGAAGCTCATGCATCGTAGCTCCTGAAACTCGGGGAGTCTTTATTCCCGGGTCGATATCAGTCAGCGTCTTTCTAATGTATGGATAAGATCAACTATAACGAGCGCGTACTCTAGATGCCAAAGAGTCGGACCGGATCGACTCGACATATGGACATAGTTGGAGCCAAGGGCGACGATGCCCTTGTCACTGACGAGCAACTGCTGCACCGTCCCGGTCTTGTGAGCCTTGAGAGACGTGTATCGCCGTAGTTCAGTTCCGTGAAACGATGTCACGCGGCCCTGGATTCAGAAGTTAGTTAACGTGGGGAGGCGGCACTTGGGGCGCATGTCCTTACGGATCCATTGCCGGTCCACAGTAGATTTTGCGTCGTGTCGAAAGCGAGCGCCGTGACGGGGGCCTGCGGGCCTTGAGGCGCGAGGCCGGCGGGCGGAAGCGAGATGCGAGACACCTAAGTCCGAGGGTCAGCAATGAGAGCGCCGTGGGCTTTGGCCGACGCGGTGCGCCTGGACGCATAGAGAGCGGGGGTGTGGATGCATAAAAACACAGTCTACTTCAAGAAACGCACCTCATCCCAGTCTCCGTCCATTGCGGGTATAAGCGCTGCAGGAGCTCGATAAGCGACCGGAGGAGCGAAAGTATATGTCCGTCTACGCGATGAGTGGGGGAGGATCTGTCGTCGGAGCGGGCGCCGAGATGTATGAGACGACGGTCATCAGTGAGGAAAGTCTGATATTCCCAAGTGAGAGCCACCGAGCAAGTAAGTCTATTAACCGGGCATAGGGAGTTGGCAGTGTAAGGGCGCGTGGACCGAGGGAGGCATGTTGCCCCGAGGTTTGAGAGAGCTTGGGAGGTTTGCGACGCGATAAGCTCCGCCCAGTCATGAACGTGGGGTGAAGCGTGAAGCCAATAATAGTGGGTTGCGCCTGTTCTTCGACACTAGGGCGTGTGTGCACTCCATCGCACCGTCAGGCTTCAATGCGTTGGTACTTGGTACCCGCAAGGTGGGTATTTATCCGAAGATGGGCCACGTACAAACGAGCATATTATGCACTCATGTTGCTCTCTCTATCACGTCCTTGGACTGCGTAGAATAGTTGGATGAGAAATAGAAGCACCATGTAAACATCGTCTCCAGATACCGAGATGGCCTAACCAGTCGTATGCCCTTCCAAGTGAAGACAAAAATCAAAACGCTCCCATAAAACTGTACCAATCCCTACAGCACGTAGCCCCGAGGCAGCCCTCCAGCAGCTGTACAGATAAAACCAGAAACCATCCGTGTACAGTCCCTGACTCTTGGGTATCAGTAGCCCCGGCGCCGTTTCGCAGCTATCATCATGTCTATAAACTCCTCCCTGTCCACACCTCCCTTGCCCGTCAGGTCCGCTTGCGCAATCATGTTCGCCATGTCCTTATCCGAAGCCGTCGTCCCCTGCTTGATCGTTGAGTTGACGATCCTAAGGTCCTCGAGCGTGATCATGCCGTCGCCATCCTGGTCGAACATGTCGAATGCCCGACTTAGCTCCTCCCGCGGATCACGGCTCGCGATGAGCGTCGTGGCAATTACCTCGAACGCCTGGGCGGTAATCCGAAGGCTCGGCCCTGGACAAGGCTCATTGGGTGGGTGCCATGGGGGAGCGACGCCGTTTTTTGTCAGGAGATCGTAGACGCGAGGCTTCGGCAGGTCGAAGCCGAGCGTCTTGAGACCAAACTTGAGCTCGTGGTAGTCCAAGTACCCATCATGGTCTTGGTCAAACAGGGTGAACTGTCAACGGGATGCGAGGTCAGTGACGGCACACCTTCATGCAGTGTGGACATGAGATGAACATCCGGTGGTGGGTGAGGGGTATAGAAGGGTGGCTCAAGGTTAAATTGGATTGAATGAAGACGATGGCGTTTTACTACTCACAGCTTGCGAAATCTCTCCCCTCTGTTCCTCCGAAATCTTTTGGCTGCCTTCTAGAGCATCCTGAGGAACCGGGTCATGTGAGCGTCCATACTGGTCCCGAGGCTGGAATGACACCCGGCTGTCTCTCGGATGAGCCATGGTTGCGTATGGGCGTTGGGTTGGGGTGCGCGGCGGATGAGATAGGTGTGGTGGATTGTTCATAATCGGAGTGTCGTGTGGCGAAGGCGGTGGCAGCCGCGTACTTGCGCCGGGATCCTTCGACCAAGAGCTGGGCGGTTCTACGGGTACTGTAGTGGCTAAAGTTTTCCTGGTCTAGCACACTCGGATGGGAAGGTGACTTCCAAGTGCATTCCTCAGCTTGTTCTGGGGGTAAAAGCAGTCTCGTTTGTGGCGCAGTTGGGATGTTGCTGAGAACCCGCTCTCGGGGTCTTGGACCCTCACTGGAGCAGAGCAAGGGAAAGCATGCAAGCCGCTACTGATCTCGAGACACAGGGATTCCGCTGGCTCCCAGCTCACGACACACTGGGAAGTGGGGAAAACTGCCCACACGTGCGAGACGCGACCGCCTGGCCACCCCCGGTCCGAGAACACCTAGCTTAGTAATCGACAACCGTTGGCTTGGGTGACAATCAGTACCTCTCCCTTAGGTACACTCAGGCAGGAGCTATAGGCAGCAGGAACCTTGAGATCTTGTAGCTGGAAGCGCTCTCATTGGTGCAGGTAAGATTCTGGCCAATCAGCACCGCCCCTTGGGCTGGACGGTACAATGAGCAAGGCAGGAAACAATGTAGGCCCAGCTCAGGCCGGCCTCTCTCATTGGCCACGCTTCGGACTTGAGCGAAAAGAAAGCAAAGCCTCCCACACCTCATATTTTGCCCTTCGCCCAGCTCCTCTCCCATCGAGGTGTCAAGAATTCCGCGACTGTGCACGCCCCAACGGGAGCTTCTTTTCCTAGAGCAACTGTCAAGTTGCGCCTAGGCGGCTGCATATTCCCTCTTCTCGTCTACTTATACTCCTATCTTGTTTTCACTCCTGAGAAGCTCGTCTTCCCTAACTTCTCCCTTCCACCTCTCACCGTCTTCGACACCATCCCTCGACGTCGCGACATCCATCCGACGCGACGTCCGCGATATTCCATCGATTCGGTATACGAATACATCCCCGGCCGACCTCCCAAGTCGCGCACAGATGCGCCAATAGTCGCGTCTTCAGACATCCGTGAGATCAGTGCTGAAGCGTGATTCCCTCGCGCGACAAATACCCTTGACCCTTTTGCGCGCCGTCATCGGAACCGACAAGCACCGTTCAACATGTCGGGCTTCGGTGGCTTCGGCGGCTTCGGCCAGTCCAGCAATAACCAATCGTCTGGGTTTGGCGGCTTTGGCACCAATACCTCCAGCACTCCTGGTAGGTCATCCTCTTTCCTTTGTTGGCATCATTCCTCTTGCTCTCTGTGAAATGTACTCACACCCGTCGTCCCCGGCCCAGCGTTCGGCTCGAGTAACACGGGTGCCTTTGGCACGAACACGTCTACCGCCGGTAGCCCCTTCGGTGGCACTGCCACCAGCGGCTTTGGCTCTGGAGGTTAGCATTATGGAACCCCTTCGCCCTGTGCTCTAAAATCATCACTTGCTATTTGCTATTGCCATGTCTTTCCGCGTCTTGTTTCTCTTTTCCAGAGCTCCGAAAGGCTGACGATCACAGGCTTTGGTGCGAATACGAACACGCAGCAGAGCGCCTTTGGCAGTAAACCCGCCTTCGGCGCCCCCACGACCGGAACCGGGGGCGGAGGACTCTTCGGCTCGAGCACAAACACCGGAACCACGGGTGGCTTTGGAGGCTTTGGAGCGAGCAATACCGCCAACACCAGCACTTCCACTTTCGGCTCGGGATCGACTGGTGGGGGACTCTTCGGTTCCAAGCCGGCCTTTGGTTCGACCCCCGCTTCGACTGGTGGATCACTCTTCGGCGGCGGGGCCACTTCTGGTGGCTTCGGGGCGTCGAACAACCCCGGCATTGGCGGCAACGTGGGTGACCCCCCCGGAACTGCGGTTGCTCCTTTCCAAGCCTTTGTGGAGCAGGAAGGCACTTCGTCGACGCGAAACTCGTTCCAGAACATCCTATTCCAGGACCCCTACAAGAAATGGTCTAGCGACGAACTGAGGTTGGTTGACTATGCCCAGGGCCGCCGGCACGGCAATGCGACCGGCGCCGGTGCCTTCGGCGTCAGCTCTGGCTTTGGTTCGGGATCGGGTTTTGGCGCGGCGGCCCAACCACAGCAGCAGTCTACGGGCTTTGGCGCTAGTACCGGCGGCTCCGGGCTTTTCGGTTCCAGCACCCCCGCGACCTCCACCGGCTTCGGAGCTCAGAGCAGCACCGGAACCGCGTTCGGATCTGGATCCGGTGGTGGGCTATTCGGACAAAACAAGCCGGCGACTGGAACTGGCTTGTTCGGGTCTGCATCTACATCCCAGCCAGCTCAGTCGTCGGGGTTATTTGGCAATAGCACTGGTGGCAGCGGATTCGGCAGTGGGGGAACCACGACCGGTGGATTTGGCTCTACAAACACTGGAGGTGGCGGCCTCTTTGGCAGTGCCAATCAAAACCAGAGCAAGCCCGGGGGTTTCAGCTTTGGCAACACTGGTGCCAACACGACGGGAGGATTCGGTTCGACTGGCACTACCGGGGGCTTCGGCTCCACTAATACTAACACCACGCAATCTGGTGGGCTCTTCGGTGGCAGCACAACCCAAACCACTGGTACCGGCGGTGGCGGACTTTTCGGTTCCGGCGGCACCCAACAGCAATCGAGCGGCTTCGGCTCTAGCACCGGATTCGGCGCTCAAAACCAGCAAAAGCCTGGTGGGCTCTTTGGCGGTGGCGGAACGACTGGCGGAACGACAACTGGCGGGGGCCTTTTCGGGGGCGGAGCGGCTCAAGGTAGTGGATTCGGAGCGTCTACTAACACTGGTTCGACGGGAGGTGGGCTCTTTGGTGCGGCGAAACCAGCAACCGGAACGACTGGTGGTGGTCTCTTTGGCGGGGGCGGTACTTCCACCCAGCAGACCGGCGGAGGGGGCACCGGGTTGTTCGGCAGCCTTGGCTCAGGCACCCAAAACCAACAACAACAACAGACTGGTGGGGGCTTATTCTCCTCCCTTGGCCAAAATCAGGCGAAGCCGTCTCTCTTCGGCGGCTCGACTCAGCAGTCCACGGGCGGAGGTGGTGGTCTCTTCGGAGGCGGAGGGACCCAGCAACAAGGCTCCTCCCTGTTCGGTAGCACTGCCGGTCAACAGCAGCAGCAGCAGCAGCCTCAAGGCTCTCTTTTTGGTGGTTCGATGCTCGGCGGCTCCCAGGGAGCAGGCGCAACACCCCAATCTCTAAGTGCGAGCATCTCAGATGTTTCCGCCTACGGAACGCCCTCTCTCTTCTCCAACCAGGGCAATAGCGAAGTCTCGAACCCCGGCCCACTCGCCACGCCGTTGTCCTCCAAAGTCAAGCCGAAGAGGGGATCTATCCTTCCCATGTACAAGCTCAACCCCGCTTCTGCGCGCTATGTCACCCCTCAAAAGCGTGGCTTTGGATTCTCATATAGCACGTATGGCACCCCTGGAAGCCCCTCGAGCACGACCAGCACCCCTGGTGCGATGAACCGGAGTCTGCTTGGCGCGAGCCTCAACAACCGCGCGTTGAACAAGAGTGTCTCTAGCAGCAGCCTCCGGCGTAGCTTCAACGCTGAAGACAGCATCCTCGCTCCCGGGGCATTCTCCGCCAGCGGTGGTCCCAGGTTCTACGGCGGAAATGCTGGGTCGAAGAAGCTTATCATCAATAAGGACATGAGGAGCGACCTCTTCTCCACTCCCACCAAGGACCGACCGCTTTTGGAAGCTGGTACCAAATCACACAAGCTTTCGAAGCGCGTGAGCTTTGACACTAGCACTCCGGAAACCGACGAAGACGGAAGCCAAGCCAACGCCCCCACGACGAACGGGGCTGCCTCCGCGTCGCACGGCACTACCAATGGCACGAGGTCTTCTCCGGATGGCGCAACGCCCGAAATGGAGCAGGTCAAGGGAAATGAACTAGCCATTGTCCATGAGGAGACCGCATCGCCCGAGACTCAAGTCACGCAGGCGGACGGCGCTGACCAGGCACCTGGCTCATACTGGATGAGCCCAAGCAAGGAAGAAATTGCCGACATGAACAGGATGCAGCGCCAGAAGGTATCCAACTTCATTGTTGGACGTCACAATGTCGGCCAAATTGCTTTCAAGGCCCCCGTTGACTTGAGCAACATCGACCTGGACAATCTGTTTGGCAACATCGTCATCTTGGAGACTCGATCAGCCACAGTATACCCTGTCGCAGCCAAGAAGCCGCCGGTCGGTAAGGGTCTCAATGTCCCATCTCAGATCTCTCTTGAGCAGTCCTGGCCCCGAGGGAGGGATAAGCGCCGTACCACGGACCCCAAGAAGTTTGCCAAGCATATTGAGCGGCTGAATCGCATTGATGGCACGACCTTTGACAATTACGATAAGGAGACTGGCATCTGGACATTCTCTGTGGAGCACTTCACCACCTATGGCCTTGACTACGACGACGAGTCGGAAGGCGAGTCTATGGCTGTCGATCAGGCAGCGAATGCCTCGGGTCAGCCGAATCACCACTCTCCCGAAACAGAGTCCGAGCTCGACGGCGCCTTTGACTTCCGCCAGAGCCCTGGGCTGCCGGGCGCGTTTGACCAGGCGTACGGCAAAGCCGGGGATGTATCGCGTGTCGACGGTGAGCCGTCTTTTTTAGGGGATAGCTCCGCGGGTTCGGCGCCTCAGCAGCTGGTGCTCTCAGTAGAGCAGCGTGATGTTGGCGACGAATATGAGATGTCTGAGGACGAGGGAATGGCGAGCACTCCCCTCGGACACCATCCCGCCGCGGAGCAAGACCAATACTCGTCCGAAAACGATGACGACGCGATGCCGGTCCACGAGACGCCTGGTGGCATTCTCAGGGCGAGGATGCGAGCTATCAAGGACTCGTCGGCGCCAATCAAGATGCAGGTGGCAGACGGGGATGACTGGATGGATATGCTTCAGAAAACTGTCAGCCCTAAGAAGAGGGACCGGGCACAACTCAAGGATCTGATGGAGTCGGCGGCACAAGAGCCTCCCGAGTCTCCGACCGCTGCCGCGAGCAAGAAGCATGCACTTTCCTACTCTACCTCGGACGGGCGAGGCTTTGCTACGAGCATCGACCTGATGAACTCGTTGTTCGAGAAGTCGAAGGTGATATCTCGGGGTGATCAATCGCACACTAATGCGTCGAAAGGATTCCTACAGGTTGGTGGTTCCCAGATCTATTAGCTTAGCCCTATTTTGTTTCGCAGCTTTTGGTTTGTTTTATATCTTAAGACGCTTTATGAATTGAGCTTTCCGCCGCGTTACTTTCTGCTCTAGTATCGTTTCGTGTGCTAAAGTTTGTCTCCTAGTGGCCCTACCAACGCCAGCCGAAAATCGCTCAACCGTCGGGCGACGATGCCTCCCAGGTAGCCCGTGCACGATGGGGCGCGGACGGAACATTGGTTCTTCCAGCTCATCCTCACTCCGCGGTATCTAGTCGGGTGGCACAAGGCACTGGAGATATGGTCACCGTGCAGCAGAGGCGGGTGCAAGATGATGTGCCTGGTGTTGTCATGGCGAGGTTTTCTAACGAGGTAGGTCGTCGTCTCGCCCGGTCTTCTAGATGTATGAGCTAATGTATTTCGGCGACAGCATTCGGCGCCAGCACTCCACGCCCAGATTCGGCTCACCAAGTTTGGGGTGGCGGATGGCGTACCAAAGGCATCCCTCCACTTCGCCAAGTTTTCTCAGCTTTTCCATGATCGCAGCGTGAACGACCCCGGCACGCTGCACGAGAAGTTGGTCTGGGAGCTGGCCAGCATTCTATTCGACGATATCGCCGAGGACAGCACACTGTCGGAATCCCAGGTGCGCAAGAGCCAGCTCTCACAGTTCTGGCGCGACCTCGTGGCGGATGCGTCCTCCAAGTCGACGGGTCTAGCGAAGTCGAACGAGGAGAAGGCAATTGCTTGTCTGGCAGGCCATCGGGTCCAGGATGCTTGCAACTACCTCACTCAGGGCAAGAACTATCACCTCGCCACTCTCGTGGCGCTCATCGGCGCCGATGGTTCGTCCAAGAAGATGATGAAGGAGCAGCTACAAGAATGGCACAACTCAAACTCCTTATCAGAATTTTCTCAACCCATACGGGCAATCTATGAAATGCTCGCCGGCAACGTCTGCAAGTGCGAAGGGAAGACTGGTGTGCCGGTGGAGGATCGCCTTGAGTCGTTCGTCATCTCGCACAAGTTCCAGCTCAATTGGAAGCAGGCTTTCGGGTTGAGGCTCTGGTATGCTATCTCGCCGAGTGACGACATATCCACGGCGGTGGACATGTTCGACTTGGACGTCAAGCAGAACGAGGAGCTGATGCCCCGCACCTGGTTTGCTGAGGAACACATCGACCCTCTCTGGAAAGATCCTAAGCTGGATAGCCGCGAGGATCTTTTATGGGGCCTACTGAGGCTCTACGCCGACGACAAGTACGATCTAGAGGCGGTGGTGCGGCCAGAGAATTCGCAGCTGTCGCCGGTAGACTTCAGGCTCTGCTGGCAGCTGGGTCTGGCGTTAACGTCAACAGGCAAGGCCTCCTACGGCTCGCAGGCTTCTGATGCGGCGGACGCCATTACACTGGCGTTTGCCTCGCAGCTCGTCGGGGAGGGCAATTGGCTCGAGGCCGCGTTTGTCCTCCTACATGTCACGGCCCCCAAGGCAAGGGAACAGGCGATCCGCGAGCATTTGTGCAGACATGCCAGTTTCCTTGGTCCCGAGACCGGGGACAGCGTCGTCACCCTTACGCAGACATTCAAGATCCCAACGGCCTGGATATGGGAGGCCAAGGCGCTTTACATGCGGAGCGTAGAGAAGGATGCGCCGGCAGAGGTTCAGTGTCTCATCCGCGCGGGCGCCTACCCCGAGGCTCACCGGAGGCTGGTGGAGCAGGTCGCGCCGGAGGCGATCATTGAGCGGGACTACGAGTCTCTGTCGGACATCCTGTCCAAGTTTGAAGGCAACGAGGGTCTTGTTTCGGACTGGGCCCGCGGAGGCGAGGTGTACCAAGACTTCCTTGCGCTGAAGCGGCAGCTAGATAGGAAGGAGGGGCCGTCGACGCGGCTGGTGCAGAAGCTGATCGGAGGCCTGCCGTTCCTGCAGGACAACCCGAACATGTCGGGCATCTACAACACGGCTGCCGTGACGGAGATGAGCGGTGTCGTAGCCAAGGCGATCTCAGACTCCTCCGATGGAGAACAGGTATGTTTATCGGGAAGTGGGCATGGGGGCGCACAGGCCGCTAACTTTGCGCAGAGGACTCTCCTTCCCAAGGTCCTAGGGCTACCTCTTACGGAGGACAGCCATCTCGCGCACTCGATCAACCTGAGCATGGCTTACTACAAGGCTGTCATGGCGAGGTAGCCGAGGCGCAGGGGCAGTAGCTGGGGGACGTACGTGTCGGTAGGGGTCATGAGAGACGGACAATGCAAATGGATGGTAGCGACGGTATAATGTGGGATCATGACAAGGTCAATCCAAGTTTGTACACAACCTAGCGGGAATAGAATGAGGGTAGAAAATGAGACAGAGTGTAAAATAGCATAGCTTGGCCGTCTCGATAGGAGACGAGCTGTAATGATTCCGTTTTCTCCACACCTAAGGCAAAGTACCCATCAATGTGTAAAACTCCGTGTGATAACAGTGGAGTCAGGGCAAATGAAGATCGGGGTCCGTAATCCCTCTCGATATGTCGTTTTGAAGATGGAGATTTGATAAATTAAGCATGGCAGCGACACCCGTTCAATGACGTATTTGTGCAGGGTGGACGGCTGGAATCCACACGTCAACTTCTTGGAACGGAGACCGCGGAGAGATTAGCGGCACTAGCGACGTGACCGGGGGGCCTAAAGCTCTTCCTTGGTCGCTGCGGGTCGGGTGGTGAGCCACCCCGTCGGGCAACCCGCCAGCGAGGCCCCCTGCTACGGGGCTGCGGGCGTTAGCTGCTAGCATCGAACCACGGCAGGGGCCTCGCACAAGTACCACCAAGACGTCGTCGGGCCACCGTAAGTGCTGGTACACAAGACACTGTATGCGGATACGGCGGATTGAAGGTACCTCCGATCCTCTCCCTCTCTGTGGATGGACGCAAGGGAACCTTTTTACGTCCAGATTGGACCGCAGCACTGCCTCAATCGAGAACGACCAACAGTGTTCGATCCACGCATCGCAGCGTCGCACGCATCAAGGCCCTCCCGACCACCAGACGAGGCTTTTCTCCTCATCCTCGCCACCCTGTTAGGCTCTCTCCCTCCTTGAGCTCAGTACATAATTGTAGACCTTGTCACTTGTGTCAGACGGCGCCTGAGCAGAGCTTATTTGCCTCGCCAACCTTGTTCGCCGCAACTTCCCCATCTAGCGCTGGGCCGGTCCTCCCTCTTTCCCCCATCCCTTCAAGGACAAGTTGTACCTTGCCAACCCCGGTTCCACCAAACGCCCGAGCCTTCTCTCCCGTCGCCAAACACTCCCGATCATCAGAAAGCGCAGCTCTATGCTCTCCTCGCCATCGCCACGCGCAACGCAGATTTGTTAGCTCGACAACCCGCCCACCCTCCGAACGAGACCCGGATACGCGAGGCAAGCCCTAGAAAGGGATAGAGTTCTGGTTGCCGCCCGTTCGCCTTTTGGGTGGTTAGACGCGCGTCGACAGGCGGGCAGTGAACCTTTCGAAGAGTCCCCGTGACTGGAACCTAGTCCCGGACACGATTCGCCTCGAACTCCAAATTCCGGAATCCAGAAACGTCGCGCACTGTCGCCCCGAAGCGCCACTCCCTCACGGCCGACGACGACACCAATCCGCACTTTTCGCGTCCGACCAACCACTTCGGACTGGCCATATTTCCCCGCGTATCGACTACGAAGCTCCTTCGCTCCGTCGCCACGATTGCGTATACCCCGCGTCCGATGCGAGATTAAGCCTCGCCGAACCTCGCCACACCCCTTTTCACCCCGACTCCGCTTCCATCCCGCCCGCACACATTGTCATCGAACCAGCCGCCCACCATGTCGAAGGTAATGAGGAGCGTGAAAAACGTGACCAAGGGTTACTCCAGCGTCCAGGTCAAGGTCCGCGAAGGTGTGTCGAACTCGCCCTCAGCCGCCGTCGGCGGTTTGAAGGGCCATCGCTAACAAGTGCCTGCGTTCCAGCTACGAGCAATGATAGCTGGGGCCCGACGGGGACCCAGATGAGCGAGATCGCGCAGCTCACATACAATGCGTACGTCCATGCGTTCCCGTGCTGTCCGGACTGGTGCTGACATGGATTGGGCTTACAGCGGCGCCGACTTTATGGACATCATGGACATGCTGGACAAGAGGCTGAACGACAAGGGGAAGAACTGGCGACACGTCCTCAAGGCCCTCAAGGTCCTCGACTACTGCCTCCACGAGGGCTCCGAGAGGGTCGTCACATGGGCCCGCCAGAACATGTACATCATCAAGACACTGAGGGAGTTCCAATACATCGACGAGGAAGGTCGCGACGTCGGTCAGAATGGTGGGTTGCCTTTCCAACCGTGTCTCATAGCCTGACCATCTGCGACATTCGCTGACTTGAGCCAGTCCGTGTCGCTGCAAAGGAACTCACGGCTCTGATTCTCGACGACGAACGATTGAGGGCGGAGCGGACGGACCGCAGGTCTTGGAAGTCCAGGGTAACCGGTCTAGAGGACTACGGGCCCCCGCAGGCCACCAACAGCTTCCCGCAACGACCGCGCCGGCGGCCCGACGATGACAACGACGCGGAGTACCGACTCGCCATCGAGGCCAGCAAAGCGCAAGAGGAGGAAGACAAGAGGAAGCGCGAGAGCCGGCAAGACGGAGACCCGGACGACGAGGATCTGAGGAAAGCGCTCCAGCTGAGCAAGGAGGAGGAAGAGGCCCGTCGCAAGGAGCTCGAGCGGACGGCCATATTCGATGACGGCGACCTGATTGACACGAACGCGCCTTCTCAGCCCCAGCCCCAGTTCACGGGTTTCGGCAACCAGGGGTATCAGCAGGGGAACCCCGTCGACTTCTTCGCGAACCCCATCGACGGGAGCCAGATGCAGGGACAACCTACGGGCTACATGGCGAATGCGTATACCGGGTTCCAGCCCCAGGCGACTGGGTACCCGCAGTATGCTAACGGCTATGGCATGGGTGCGATGCAGACTGGCATGGATCCTTACGGTCAGCAGCAGCAGCAGCAGCAGCAGCAGCCGTTCCAGCCCCAGCCGACGGGCTACAACCCGTATCTTCAAGTGCAACAGCAACAGCAGCCGCAGTTCCAAGTGCAGTCGCCCCCAGCACAGCAAGAGGCGCCCGTACAACCCGGCAGCAACAACCCGTGGGCCACGAACAACCAGCAGCAATCGCTGCAGCCGACGCCCACGGGATCCAACAACCCCTTCGCGACATCCTTCAGCCGCCCCCAAACCTCGATGAGCCCGGGACCCTCCAACCTAGGCAGCCTCCCCGAGCAAAAGACGCTCTCAACCTTCAACTCCTTCAACAACCAGACCTCCTCCCCGCAGCCCAAGCACTTGCAGCCCCCGCAACAACAGCAGAGCCCGCAGCCCGTCGGCGCGCAGCAGAGGGAAGTATCGGAGCACGAGCACAGGCTCAACACGCTGCTCGCAAGCGGCGACGGGCAGGACACGTTCGGCAACACTGGCCAGCTGCGCATCCCCGCACAGCACACGGCGCCGGGGACGTTTGTCAACTCGGCGGGCTCGGGTGTGAACCGGCTCGCGCCGGATGCGACGGGGAGCAACCCGTTCATGCGGGCGCAGTTCACGGGCATGCCGTCGGTGACGTACGGGCAGGCGCCGGCGGCGACGGGCCCGGCAGGGGTGAATGGGAACCCCTTCTCGGGGGGCAAGCAGGGGCAGGGTGGCGGGGATCTGATTCAGCTTTGATAGAGTGGTGGTTGCGCTTCGCGTCTTGTTCTCTTTCCGTTCGCTCTTCGTGGCTCTCTCATTTGTTTTTGTAGGGTTAGGTTCCTCATAGTTTGGGTGAATATCACGTTTGCTTGGTGGTCATCTTCTTTCCTATACTGGTGGTTTGAGGGTTCTGAGACGGGGTTTTCGGGAGGGAAGAGGAGGGAAGTTGATGATCGGGCGAGCATATGGCGATATGTAAAACATGGGTGCCGGTGGTAGTTCACAAGATGACGACCTGGTGAGAGAAGAGAGGAATAGAATGACTTGGACACCACAAGAGTTCTTGCTTCCAGCTCCGTTTCGATCCCGTGTCAGAGGCCACCTACCTCACGTCGAGGGTCTATCCATCCCGTTCGCCCACTCCTTATCTCCCTATCCGGCCCCTGCCGACATGACGCAGCCACTCAGCACAAGGGCCCTTACATAAGCCACTCGGGAGCCCCGCCCGCCACGCCGGTTGACTCAAACGGGGCGCACTCCCCTTGTTCCCCCGCCGTGGTGTGGGAACGCAAGTGGGGACCTTTCCCACCAGGGCCTCGCCCCAGCCCGCGCGCCATGCCGTCCATTGCATTCCATGAGCCTCCGTAGAACCAGTCGCGCGCCCCGGGTGGCGGGAATAAAACCCTCGCCCGCGGTGCCGTTGTCCCTCCCCTGCGTAGGTTCACCGCCCCCACCCCGCCACCTCTTACCACCTGCTCTCATCTTTTATTTTGCCCGTCCCCCGGCATCCATCCCTCTAACCTCTGCCTCTTTTTTTCTTCTTCTATTATCAAACTTACGCATTCGATACCCACCAACCCCGCAACGTCACGACAACTCTTCCGCGATCACCCCCACGTATTCCTTCCCCCAACATACATCAAATCAATAGCGGCACAATGGATGACTGGGATACCCCGCGCTACGTCAAGCCTGAGCCCCGCGAGACGGTGGTGAGGGGCAAGGCGGCGCTCAACGCCGCGGCGCGGAGGGGCGCGATCGTCCACACGGAGAAGAAGTATGCGACCAGCAACGCGGTATGTTTCGTCCCTCTCATGCTTCACTCAACCTCCTAGACCCCCCATCCCCCCCGGTCTTCAACCACGTCACGCGAGCCACTCCACCATGCAACAATCCCCCCTCTTCCAAAGGCAACCAGGCTGCTAACACAGTCTTCACCAGGCCGACAAGGGCACGGAAGGCCAGCGCCTCACAAAGGTCGACCGCTCCGACGACATCATCAAGCCCAACACCGTCGGCAAGGAGGTCGGCGCCGCCATCTCCAAGGCCCGCCAGGCCGTCGAGCCCAAGATGACGCAAAAGGACCTCGCCACCCGCTGCAACACCACCCCCTCCGTCGTCGCCGACTTTGAGCGCGGCACCGCCAAGCCCGACCAGAAGGTCCTGGCCTCCATGGAGAGGGTGCTCAACGTTAAGCTGAGGGGGGCGGACATTGGGGCGCCCAAGTTTGCCAAGAAGAAGTGAGCGCGCTCACCTTGTGCGAGACGGGGAAACAAAAGGGACGAAATGATGAGGGAAAAAGAAGGAAGAAAAGAAAAAGACGAATAATGAAGCGAATGGGCTGGTTTTTTTTTTTTTTTTTTTTTTTTTTTTTTTCACATCAGGGCTTCTTCGAGGCAGCAGGGCTGGCGGAGCAGGCAAAGGGAAACGGGAGGCGTTTCCGATCCCGGACAGTCGACTCCTACGGGAGGCTGGGCCGGGTCTTCTTTTGCTTTTCTTTCTTCTTTTACATATGGGCTGATCTTTGTATGCTATGCATCGCGTGGTTTTTTTGCTTTGGATGCTTTGCAATCGGGGCGCGGAACTTTATCGTGACGGGAAACCCATAGAGTGACTTGGCCAAATAGATGGAAAGCCTTTGGCGCCCTAGACGAAGCCTACGAAATTCGTCGCGATATCAACATCGATGTTGCTCTTGTTGCTGCTTAGTTCTTGCATGATTGACGTGCAGATTTGGAAGATGCGTGATGCTCATGTATTATACTAATGACGACACCGGTTCCTAAAACAAGACTCCGGATATAAATGCGGTTCCTTTCCGTGCAACGCCCCTGGTGATATCCATGCTTCCCGCGAACCCAGACCCTGTGTACTCCGGCAGAAACGAAAGCTTGACCCAAACAACCACACTCTCCCAAACGTGATCCACGACAAGGCCACACATCATTCCTGGCACACGATGAATGCCATCACCACGCGCCCCTTCACGCACCCAACAGCTCTGCCACCCTCTCCCGGATAATCCTATCAACAGGCTGCCCCGCCCTCTGCACAACAACATTCTCCCTACCCCCAATCTTCACAATCCGGATCCAACTAGGCGCCACCTCATCCGCGATAAGCCGCACGCACGCCGCCCCCTCCTCGCTCGACACTGGCATAGCCAACGAATCCCTCAGCCTCGTCACCAAACTCCCCATCTGGAACGCAAGCCGCGGCATCGGGTCCTGCAGGCTCAGCATCGAGATGGTGGCCGCCACGTCCGGGACGCGCTGGAGCGCCGCGCGCCGCTGCATCTCGGGACCCGTTGGCGCGGCTGGGAGTTGGGATCGCGCGAGGGCCTTGGCGCGCACGCGGTCTAGGAGGCTCATCTTGGTGCCGTCGGGGTTCGTCATGCTTGCGTTGGTGGCGATCTGCGCCTGCTTGTCTTGGTGCTTGGCAGCGATGCCATTCTTGAGGTCTGCGAGCGCGCGGTGACCCCTAGCTAGCATGGGGTTCACGCCAGCGGCAGCCCCGCGAGGGGTGACGGGTGCCATGGGGAGCTCCGCGAGGGAGAGACTCGCGAGAGGGATGTCGAGGTCCGTCATCTCGTCCTTCGCGCGTTGGGCGCAGAGTCCGCGCAGGTTATCCTTGAACCGCTGGCACAGCTCATCCGACTGGACCGACGCGGCGTCGTACCCGGAGCACAGCTCCACGCAGACCTTGCCGCTCCCATAGTTTGTGATCATGAACGGCGAGGGCACATCGGACTTTAGGCCTTCAATAGCAACACATGTCCGGATGTCATCAAGCGTAACCGTGCGCTTCCCCCATGTCCGCGAGATGTTGGGGCACAGAACCCGCACGTCGACCGGCGCGTTCGAGCCGTTGTGCGCGAATTGGATGCTGATGATCTTCAGGAACGCCTCGTGGAGACTCGCCAGCTCGGAGAGGTGCGCGGGGAGCTCGGGCTCCTTCAGCCCAGCGGCATCCTTCGCCCGCTGGAAGAGCTGGCCGATCCGGTCCGAGTCAGGCGTCGTCTTCTTCGCCTTCGAGGACTTAGTGACGCGGTCCTTTGTTGCAACGTTCTGCTTCTTATCACTCGATTTGTTCTTCTTCGGGGTTGGTTGAGCCTTGATCTTCGTCGCATCCTGGAAGAGTCCCGTCTTTCCCGCGTTCCTCACATCCTCCTTCTCCTCCCCCCTCACGCGAACCCTCTTGCTCGCCTCGACATCCTCGACAACAACCTTCCTCTTCCTTGACCCCGAAGTCGCGACGTAGTCCTCCCCAACGAGCTTCTTCGCGCTGAGCTCCGGTGCGCCGGAGACCTTGGACACGCGGGCGAATTTAGAGATGGAGGGCGTCGAGGCCGTGAGAGTAGGTCCAACCCTAGAGTGTCTGGTTATGCGGACCATTGTTTATTGTGCCCAGATGCGGCTTCCTTCGTTGTGTCGGGGATAGGTTGTTGTGAGAAGGGGCGATGGGCCAAAGGTGTTCGAGGCAAGAGACGTCGAGCTTCCTGGAAAGTAACGCGTGCAGAAGGTGGCGGTCGTAGTTTCTCGATAAAGTATGGCACAGTGCTGCTTAGTAGAAATTGAGGAAAGAACTATCGCGACGCAATGCAGATGATGAGGTACAGGTATGTTCTTTCCGTTGAAAAGAAACCTGATACAGAAAGATGGACAGAAGGTACCACCCAAGCGGAACGCCAACTTCTGAAATACCCCCAAAAGTGGCCCCGAGCCCAAAATGGTCGCGTCGTGTCGCGTCCTGACGCGACGAGACGCGTTGAGTATGAGACACTCGGAATAAGCAACATGGCAGGCGGGACCCACACGCGCGCGCGTCTCAAAACCCTCAGCTCACCTGCTTCCGAAGAATTTCCGGACCGCGGCGATCCCATCCCATTTCGAAACGCCTCCACGCGGTTGGGTTTCCTTTTGGGCGTTTCCCCATGCCAAGAGCTTCCATGGGCATCGAGGGTCCCAAATAGGTAAGATAAAGTTGCTGCCTGATGCGATGCCCATTCACGCTTTCCCTCCGACTTCAGAAGACCGTTCGTTCGGTAGCGTTCTTGGATGTCCCGCTAGCGCCGAACATGACAAAGTCTAAGTCCAGCTAAAAGCACATGGTTCATCTTGTCCCCGTTCATTGCCACGCGTAGGCCTACGCCTGGCCACGTCGTCTACATGTACTCCCGGCGATCCTGGCGAGGGGTGTGGGAGACTTCAGGACTTGAAGCTGCGGCATTATAAACATAAGCGTTCATTAATAGTACGAGGATACCGTCGACGACCGGATAAAGGAATTAAAGAGTGCAGAAACCCCGAGACCAGCCCGCAATTCCCATGTCCCAGGATGTAAATGAAAACAAAAGAGAATCAGGCAGGCAAGACAGAAACGCAAGTGCCCCCGAATCTAAGTTCAACTCCCCGATCCCAAAAACACCCATTTTTGTAACCCTTGCGCCTCAACATACGAATGCATAGCCCCCAAGTGGAACTCAACTTCCAGCTTTCCCCAGCGACACTTTGCCCCCTCAGCGTCGCACACTCCCACAGCTCTCCCGACATGAACACCGTTGCCAGTGTCTTTTTTCTTGACACGGTTGTACAAAACGAACAGATACGAGGAGTAAATCGGCCGGCCTGTCTGGCCGACATGTCTGTGCCGTCGGCAGCTAGCCGCGTCTCAACAAGTTCGGTCGAAAGGGATCCGATGATGGAGGGCACTGTGAAGGGGTGGGCGCTCTGAGTGCAATATCCCAAACCCCTCGTCGGCTCATGGAACAGATGATCTTAGTGCCGTAGGGTTGCCGGCCAGTGGTTGGCAAAGCTCACGGGGCTCGGCGGCGGAGGGGCGGGCACGCTGTAGTCGTTCTCCATGACCGAACGCAAGAGGCGGGGCTTCTGGTCGAGCTTGGAGTTCAACGTCGCATTGATGCACAGAAAAAGGTCGTGGGATGATGTGTCCAGCGTATCCCTCTTCGGGGGAGGGATGGGAATGGACGAAGCGACTTGGCCGGAGGACATCTTGGAGGACGCACGGGGGAGAGACGGCTGAGAACGGAGAGAAATGTGGTCAGTTTAGAGCTGGTTGTGCAGGAAGAAGAGCGCCAACTAACCGAGCAGGGCAAGAAAGCTTATATGCCGGAGACAGGATACAAGCCCGTAATGAGAATGGCTCAGGTACACGTTGTTGGTCGTGACGTGTTGGGTGAAGCCGATGCGTGTAAGTGGCGTGAGCCAGAGACGTTTGGCAAGAGGACAATCCGTAGATCGAGCACACAGTTGAGGCCGCCGGAGAGTATTAGGACAAGATCAGTATCAGAAAGGATTAAAAGTTGGCGAGAACGAAGTTGAGAAAGGACGAAGGGGAAGGACTGGGAAGCTGGGGTCGGGTTGCTTGGGTTATGTTAGAACACAGGGGAAGCTATTGAGGAGGAGGCCGGATATTTATTCGTGGGGAAGGAGCTGGGGTTGTTCCGGGGAGCAGCGGAAGGCAAGGGGGTGATGGTCCAGGTGGCAGTCGAGACAAAGGCCCCGTACCCACTACCTGCTCGAAAGGTATCGGCCCCGCAGAGAATACGACATGGATGAACGCGGCAGTCTTCTGGAAGAAAAGCAAGGCAAGTACCGACTCCGGCAGGCCACGGCAGACTCCCGTCGCAGGCAACCGGTGGAAGGCTCCACCCCGAAGCTTCGAGAGTTTTAAGGCGCAGGGGGTGGATGGAACCGGGGCGAACACAAGAACAATTGCTCAAGAGAAAAAAAAAAAAAGAAAAAAACTCAAGCCATGTTACGCGGAAGGCTTATTCACGCAAGTCACCGTCTCGTGCGACGCTCAAGATCCAAGGGGCCGAGGCCAACCGTACAAGGTGAACCCGTGGAATCTGGTCGAGCCGTCCCGTCGTCTTCGACGCCAACCAGCACAAAAAAGGCTTGCGGCCGGGCGCAACCATTTCGGTCCTACTGTACTGGTCCTGAAAGATCCTGGGCCCTTCCATGTTGCGGGCGGTGTCGCAAAAGCTAGTGGGAAGGGACTGACCGGGGCTATTTGCGACGGTGTCTCCGCCGGGTGTTTATCAGGCATGTTCACCGTCCGTACCTCGTACCTCGTACCTACTTAGTGTCCCGACGCCCCATGTCCCTATCTGTTTGCTGGCCCGCAGTTACCCCATCCACGGTCCCGGCCGTTTCCGGGGAAGGAAGGACCAGCCGCCGAGGTGAATTTGGAATCAGTAGGGAAAGAAGGGCCTCCCGGCCCACTTGCGCTCCCCGCCGGCTGCTGGCTAAAGACGGAAACGCCTTGCATGCGATTATCCTTCACTCGTTACAGAAGCATGTGCGGAGAACGGGCTATAACCTGTCGCACCAGCTGGGTACAGTCAGTTGTGAGACCCTCTGGGACTAGCAAGGACGAGTCCGCTTGCGAGACCATAGACTGGGGCGCCAGGCTCCTACCACAAGACCGGCTAGTGCTGCGGCCGTCGGAGACCCGCTGGCTCCAACCCTCTTGGGGGGAAATTCCCTGTTGTGGCAGGACGGCTGCTTCCCCGAAGCTCGGGAATTCCTTGGCTCACCGACTGAGAGTACGAGGTGCCCCCCTTCGCGTCGCGATCCGGCCCCTGTTCTTCCCCAGATGTCTTGTTTCTCCATTCTGCCCCCGGCACTTGGATCGACAGTGCCCCATCCGGTGGCACGAACACCAGCACCGAATTACCCCTTCCCTAGCGGGGGTTTGAACTGACCACCTCAACACCTGGCCTGGAATGGGTCCTATAGGAGCAAGGAGCAGTCTACATGGTAAGGGGGTTTCGGACACCCAGGGTGAGGAGCGCGGGGAGGCATAGCAGCAGAGTCGCATGGCGCCTCTATGGCCACGAATAATCAGGTGCCTGTCGATTTCAACAGGACGGGGCGGACACTGGGCTGGATGAGAGGTTATGACATTCCGACCGGCAGGTGGGCCAGCGCCAGCTCGTCGAGCAAAGAGCGGAACGAACTTTGGGAAGCCACCATCACACCGCCGCTGAACGACTGGCCTACACGCAAAAGGCTGCAGCGACACCGCAGGTCTCATCCGGAGTGTCTCGTCGAATGGATGAACGAGGCTGACGGATGTCGTGGGTGGGTCAATTTGGGACATATTAGCGCCGTTCGACCCTGCCCACCTGGCGGCGGGAAGCTGCCGGGCGCGGAGACCCGGGGACGACAGAATCTCACCTACCATCTTCTACTGTTCACCAGATGCGCTCTGACAAATCTCTGGTCGTGAACTTCATCGGCACCACTGCACTCCCGGGCCTGGCCGGGGTAATACCCATCCTCGCGCCAAGTGCGAGTCATAACACCTGGGGCGAGCCGTTCAGGCCCAACCGCATGGGACGGGAGTATGGGGTGCATGAGACAAAGGTCTCGGTGTGTGGGGTCGGCGCCCCATTACCTTTAGCGGAGATGAGCTCCCGATTAGGCACTTCCCAGGCAGGCGAAATGAGCGTCTCCATGTGGACCCGCTTCGCCATGCCATTCTTCGCTGCGCTCACAACCCTACCGGGTGTTAGTCGCGTCCCTCGGTGGTGTCCGACCGGCTGGCCGTGCTGGCTTCCGTTGATCCCGATGCGCCTCGGATTAGAGGCCCTCGGAACTTTCTTCATCATGGCCGGGCGATAAGCGGGATCCCACGGGGGCGAAAGCGGCTTTGCCAGTGCGGCGCTCAAGTTGTCGACAGCAGTCCCGTCTATCGTCAGGCCATACATACGGAATGCAAACACCCGGGCCTAGCGCGAGTTTCGCGCGGGCGCGATGAGCCTTTCCATGTGTCGGCCTCAGTAACTCCAACACGGGCCAAGCAGAGTCTTATGCGCCGCTTCTCCGAGGCAATATTTCTGGGACTGTCATGTCCACCTCCGTACCGAACCTGACTCACAGGCGACCCCAGGTCCACGTTGCTACTTGTATTGCCCCCTGCTTTTCCCGGTGTCTCATCTCGGTCAATCTTTGAGCCCACGTCTCTGGTCCGTCGGCAGCGGAACGCCGAGCCGGCTGCCAACGCGGGTGCCCGGGCGCACAGCCGCCCGGTGCCGGTGATACTGACAGGCGTTCCCGTTGTTGGCACGGCAGGGCTAGTTCACGTTGGAATTTCGTTGATTGGTCGACTGATGTATAGGGAACAGTTGGTGGGAGAACTGGGACAGACGGACGATAGAGACCGGAGGACAGTGGCCTGGGGAGGAACCGGCTTCGGCCCGTCTGGCCTGATGAGTAGTCATGGTGGCGTCTCATGGCACGTCGCTCAGTCACAAACTTGTGTGTCATGAATACCTAGGGTTCCAATGGCTCCTTGCAGCTCTGTTCTGGCGTCGATTGACACCGGACTCGAGCCTATCCTGAGACGTCGTTTTCTGTCCCGAGGCCTCCTTCACTGGGGCGTCATGGACGAATGATATGTTCCAAGGTATCTGGTGTTCCTCTACCATTGGTGTGAAGGTGAAGGGTAGCATTGGACTCTGGTGACGAAAACGGAAACGGGAGCGAGGAAGGACTGTCTTTGGGGGACTGGCATGCTCTTGTTATCACGATCTATATTGCAGAGAAACGCGATTTATCCGCCGAATCGTCAAATTTGAATACTGGCTCAGCGACACTTGCGTAAGGACATAAGCTCAGTCCAACTCTTTAGAGTTGACATACCATGCCCGTAGTTCCTTGCCGCGGTATGCAGGGCCGACGTGGATTCCGACACGACGCCCGCAGTTCAATCTCGCAAGCAAGGAAGATCATGTGAACCAAGCGTGGCCCAACTCGAAACGCTGCAAGCCACTCTGATGCCCGGGACTATTCGCTGATACGCTAGACACCGTGCCTCAGTGCGCAGTTCCCGAGGTTCTCGAGGACAACCATGGAGTACAGTGAATTTTGATTAGCGGTGATATGGCTGCCCATACTCGGAGATTTAACAGACAACAGATCCAACCCCGATAGACGACGATACCAAGTCAGACGACCCCTAAGCCGCAGCACGAGCCGCGTCCTTGAGCTCGCCCCGCTGCTTCACTACCTTCCCGACCTCCCGCGCCGTCTCCGACTCTAGACCCTGCAGCCCTGCAACCACGCCGTCGCGGTCCCCCTTGCGCATCTCCTGGCTCATCTTGAACTTGCCCTCCAGCTTCTCGATCTCGATCTCAATCCCGATGATGTTCGTCCTCAGCATCGCGATATGCCGCTCCGGCGCATCGGTAACCTCCCAGGGCGTCGGCCGCCCCTCCTTCCCCGTGTACCCCATGATCCCCCCCTCCGACTGGCGCGTCAGGTCCGCAATCTGCGCGTTCAGGAACTCAATCGTCTGTTCCGCCTTTGAGTCGTAGTAGATCCTCGCCTTCCCGTACGCCTGCGCAGCGGCATAGTTCCACGTCGGGACAACCTTGCCCGTCGCGGGCTTCGTCTCGACGTAGAACTTGGGCGTGATGTAGTGGTGGTGCTGCGCCGTGAAGACGACCATGACGTCGTGCTCCAGCACGCCGCCGGACCCGGGCCCGGCGTTCAGCTCGTCGATCATGGCCTTGCTCTGGGGGTTCTGGCGTGCGATGTGGGCCCGGAGGCGGCCCGGCTTGTCCGGGGTGGCCTCGGGGGGGGAGTCGAGGACGAAGGGGATGTGGCTTGCTTGGAGGAAGGGGTGGGTGTCGGACTTCACGGCGGTCGTGATGAGGCCGAGGGGGTTATCGCGGATGAGCTGGCGGAGGACGGAGAGGTCCGGCTCCGCGTGGGCGGCGGGGAAGAACATTGTGGGGTTTGAGGAATGACCTCGTGGTGCTCAGTGGGCGGGTTGGGCTAGGACGGGAGTGTTCGCGGTCTGTCGATGCTTCGAAGACCGGACAGGACCCTGTTGCTGGTCTTATATAGTCCAGGGAGGGAGTCACGAGTGCGCGGGGTGCACGGCGGCGGTGAGTCACCGAAACTGGCGAGGAGAAGCGTCGATAATGGATACTAACACGTGCGGGCCGGGGGGAAGAGGCAGGCACCGGACCGGCTCACGCCGGCACTCGACCGTGTCTGCGGGATCCGTTGTTGGGATCTGGACGTGTAGCGCAGATACGCGGTTGAGACTATGGGCTGCAGACATGTAGATTTCCCGGCTGGCATCAATCCGGTTTCTCTCGAACTATGTCTCTCTCGAGCTGCTACACAATCTTTGTTCCTCGGCCGGCTCGAAAACTTGTAAGTGAAGGGAGTCAGTGGACAGTCATCCGGGTCGTCTCCTGCCCCCTGGTGGCCCCATCCGTACATATAATCGCCTTTGAGCTGCTTATGATTCGCGGGTTTGGCGGGGTCACCCCGCACGTGGGGCTCAGCTGGCGCGATATCCCGGGACCACCCTCCGGCGGAATCAGGCCGCTACGGTAGACTCGACCGGGCCGAACATTCACCCCGCGTCCAGGCAACGGTGCGGCTAACACCACTGCGGCCCCATCACAGACTTCGCGGCCGCATTGATCATCAGGTCCACGACCCTGTCGCGGATCAGCATCTACTGGTCCTTCTCGTGAGCCTTGGTCGCAAGGACTCGCTGCCCATGTCATCGGTAGCAGACACTATGGCGTCGGGGACGGGCTCCGACGCACCGCCCATCGTCCTCTACCACTACCCCTACTCGCCGTACGCGCGCCGGGTCGCATGGTACCTTTCCCTCCGCGGCATCCCATACGCAGAATGCGTCAGTCTACCCTCTCCCGGCCACTGGCACCCGCTGACTTGGCGCGGCCCAAACAGATCCAGCCCCCCTTCATGCCGCGCCCGGACGTCGCAGCCCTGGGCGTCAACTACCGCCGCATACCCCTTCTGGCCATCGGCCGCGACGTCTATCTCGACACGCGCCTCATAATCCAGAAGCTAGAGGCCCTCTATCCCGAGAAGCCGCGTCTAGGCGCATCGTCGAGCGGCGACAGGGCCCTCGAGCACCTCCTGCAGACGCTCAACATCGACGGCGGCGTCTTCAACCGCGCCTTCCAGCTCCTCCCCGCTGACCTCCCAGTCCTGCGGGACCCGGCGTACTACAAGGACCGGGGTGAGTTCATCGGCCGGAGCCTGACGAAGGAGTCACTGGGCGAGGGCCGCCCGGAGGCCGTCGTCGAGATGAAGAGCGCCTTCGACTTTCTTGAGGGGTCACTGCTCGCGGACGGAAGAGAGTGGGTTCTCGGGGCGGACGGACCGCAGGTCGCCGATATCGAGGCTATCTGGCCATACCACTGGCTCTCAGGGATCCCCGGTGCGCTCCCTGAGGACACCTTTTCCGCCTC
Organism: Sordariomycetes sp. B11D1; assembly: GCA_025503055.1. Lineage (NCBI taxonomy): Eukaryota > Fungi > Ascomycota > Sordariomycetes > Sordariomycetes sp. B11D1. The sequence goes on along the minus strand of JAMFQS010000003.1, from coordinate 376,393 downwards.
CACGTATCCGAAGGTCTACGCGTGGATCGCCAGGTTCCAAAAGGCCGTGAGCGAAGCCAAGAAAACGCACGGGCGGGCCCAGCGGATATCAGGCGAGGACGCGCTGAAGCTCATCACCACGTCCCCTTGGAACGAGACGCCCGGCTCTGTTGACAAGACTGACAGCGTGGTGGTTGCGGAGGGGCTGGAGGCGGGCAATCTCGTCACCGTGTGGCCTACCGACACGGGGTCCTCTCACAAGGATACCGGCGGGCTCGTGAGCATCAGCGGCACCGAGGTTGTCATTGAGACGAGGGCGACGGACGCCGCGGGAACGGCCCTACGAGTGCACGCGCCGCGGCACGGCTTCCGCGTCAGAAAGAGTAGCCAGACGCGCCTATAAAGCGCTCCAGCTCGTAATGATACCATGCAATTATATACTAGATTCGCGGAACCCGCATACCGTCCAGATTCTTGACTTGGCGGGCTCCTGGCCGGCTGCTCGAAGGAGGCTATCGAGAAGTCAATCGAAGACTACTCCGGACGGAGAGTTGCCCTCCCCCCCCCCACCCCCCCTCCCCGCGAAAAAAAAAGGCGCACCGGGAGCGTCAAGGTTTGCCGCATTATTCTAGCTCTCTTCCGGGGAGCAACGTTGCAAAAGCTCATGTGAGATCGACCGGTGCACGAAATCAGTCGGTCCTGTATGTTGTCTCAACGATCGTGAGATGAAGCATGTCCCTCGATGTGGGACCGGTATGCGTGGAAGCTCGATTGGTTCTAGCTTCAAGGGATTCGCACTTGACCAGATACTGATGTCGATAAAACCTGGGGGGGGGGGATTCCTGGCGAGCCATGGCTTCAGGGCGTCGGTCAGAGTGGAGCTGCATGGGACGGCGGCGGACCGCCACGATGGTTGCGAATGCGGCGCTATGGACTTGATGTCCAATAAGCATATGCGCGTTCCGTACGACAGTATGGCCCCCGGAGGAACAGAGACAGCAGCTTCGCCGACCCAAGGGCGCGCCTGCCAATCCGTGACTTGGGCACAGGGAGGACGAGTCCTGATCGCACTGTGCCCGATATGAAGCAGTTACGTCACCTTTTGGTAATCCGGCTCCCCAAAAGCCGAGTGAAGCTGCACGTACCCTGATGTACCGGATCGGCCATTACTTGGTCGGCATCCGATGAAACTGAGGCGTTGAGAAAAACTAATGATACTATCGATCGAAGCTGCAAGGGAAGTTCATTATTCTCTCGCCCATCAAGGTGCGCTGGGATGCGAGATCTGGTGGTGCCGACCGCCCAGCGCTCCTGCCGTCAGTATTTGCAATCGTCGGGTGACCGCCGTGATACGAGCAGCGGGCGCTGGGGCGGGGACTGCACGGACTTGAACGTCCGCTTGCGAATGGATTTCCGAGAGTGAGGGGGGCCCGCATGTTGCGATTTCTTGACCGCCTTCCCTAGCCAGTAGCGTGGCTCGCTCGAGGAGCCCCACCCACATTACCATCAACAGGAGCCATGTCGTAATACTCCGTATCCAAAATGATATTATTACCGTGTGAGAGGTGCTTCCCGTGATTGCTCGGGGGGCGAATTGCTCGCTGAAAGGCGGAAGAGAATCATTTTTTTCTCACTAGGAGAACGCCGAGGATATGGGCCACGATCAGTATCTGTTGGCGGGGAGGCCGTCTATCTCGTATTTCTCTGGAATGATTCTGTTGGTATTCTGATCCCCTTCGCACTCGTTCGAAGCATGTGTTCTCTACCCGTACTTGTAAGCCGAGCGACAATGGTTGGTTCCGAACCGGACGGATCGTGACTTCCCGGCCGCTGAGCTCGTCCGCTTGAAGGCGGTAGAGACTCCGATCTGACTTTGGGCCTTTAAGAGTCTGTAATCAGCCATATCTCGACCCGCTTGCTCTCCTCGTGCCTCGGTGTCTTGGCTGATCGGGGAAGCGTTTGGCGGGCTCGGTCAACACCGATTGACGATACGGCCCGCGGTGTCGATCGAGATAACACAGTAATAATACTGTATACAGTCAGGTACATCATGAATGCGTGGTGAGCCCTTTGCCTCCCCCCAGACCCCCTCGTGCATACCGTGCGGGTGATTCCCGTGGGCTCGGAAGGGACTCCCCGGCGGCGTCCAAGTTAGCGAAAACATGTCAATCGAGACGTGTCTGGAGATCGCACTGTATGGGCCTCGGTCGCTGGGCAGGATTAGCAATCACTGGCCCCTGCCTCCGTCGGCTCAACCAGTGAAGGAGCCGCCCACCTCCCAACAGCGCCCCTGGCACAGTGTCCCGATTAGGTGCCGATAATGTATCGAATGATGGAAAAAAGAGTTTTCCGCGAGGGTGTTTCCTTCCCTTTTTCAGTCCTCTCCTCCCACACAAACGTCATACATCCACTGACGTCGCCCATTTTCCCCCTTGTCCTCCAACATCACAACCACCACCAACCACCATTACAGACCGCACAATCGCCCTAGCATTGTCACGATAATCACTACAGACCCTCGACGCCGCATCTGAAGCGACGGAAGGGAGAATATATCCATGCCGCAGCATTTTCCGCCATTTTCTTGACTCGACTCCGCCCGCGCCCTCGCCACGTCACCGACGTCACGACCCGGCGCCTTCGAGTAGTTCGGTGCCATCTTGACTCCGCCCGACAACCAACCCAATTGGACCCGACCGTATAATTTACTCGGGCCTCTGCATTTGCGCCGTCGCCGCTGTCTTAGGCCCTGTACATTGTCTATGTCCAGCCTCTGACCTCATCGCACCGGGCATCATCGTCGACTACCCAGCGTTATTATTTTCGACGAACGCGCTGTTGTTTTCTCTTGTCCATACGTTCCTATTCCTCTTATACATATAGCGTCGCAACCATGGAAGCTCCGCAGGATACCTCCGCCGCCGCAGAGACCAAATCGCCCAAGGGGTCCATCCCTCCCGCTCCCACGGCGCAGAAAGGTCCGTGCCTTTGTCGAATCCACCCCCGGTGTTTGTCGTACTTTTGCTAACACAGGGATGTTTAGACGGCCCCACCGATTCCAAGCAGACTGATGCGAAGCCCGATGGTGCGTCTGCTTCTGACGAATCGAAGCCCCTTGGGCCCCCGCCGCGACCCGGACAACAAGGCAACGGCACCCCCGACTACTTCTCCGGCGCCCAAGGCGGAGGATCTCTCAGCCTTGAGCCCAACCCGTTTGAGCAGTCGTTCGGCGCCCCCGAGACTCCAGGCGGCACCAAGTTGCCGTCGGTCGCCGCCCTTACATCCCCGTCGTCTTTGATTCCAGGTGGCGGCGCGACACCGTTCAACTGGCCTGGAGGATCCCTGCGATCCGGGCCTTTGAGCCCCGCAATGCTCTCCGGACCTGCATCAAATGACTACTTTGGCGATACACACATAAGAGGCGGCTTCCCGACTCCTAATGAGTCTTCGTTGAGGACGGGCCTTACTCCCGGTGGCAGTGGTTCGATGTTCCCTGCGCCGAGCCCCAACTCTGCGCTTCTTGCCCAGCTCGCCGGTGGTGGTGCCACCCCGAGCACGTTGGAATTCCACCGGACGGCACTGAGTGCTGCTGCCAAGCGTGAAATGCAGAACGCTGCGCAGAACCAGCAGCAGCCGCCCACGTCGCAACCCGCGACGTCGGCACCGAACAACGCCACGAGTGCGCCGGTGAAGGCGGAGCCCAAGCAGAATGGCCCCTTTGATCTCCACGATAACGACGCTGCGAACGGGCTGTTCATGCTAGCACAGGGCAGGAATGGGGCCCAAAATCCTACTAGTGTCCCGGTAACTCAACCCCAAGTGAGTGCTCCTCAGGCACCGGCGGCTCAGGCGCCGGCACCGCCGCAGCCTGCAGTTTCAAACCCTCCGGCCCAGACGGGTGCGGTAAACGGAGCTGCTTCGGCATCGGGGTCTCGAGGCTCGAGCGAGTCTGGTAGTGCGGTCTCGGAAGAGCGAGAGCAGCCGAAACCTGCCACCAGGGCCAAGGGGAAGCGCAATGCTCCTAACGGCACTACTACGAACGGTCGACGGAAAGCCGAGGACTCGGCTACGAAGGGGCCTGCCAAGAAGGCCAAGGTTTCAGCACCGCCTGCGGAAGAGGAGGAGAACTCGGAAGAAGACCAGTCCAACGAATCTGGTTCCAAGTCGAAGATGACAGATGAAGAGAAGAGGCGAAATTTCCTCGAGCGGAACAGGTAAGACGAGCTTCTCAACGCGCGATATAATCATAACTAACACCAAAACAGGGTTGCCGCGCTCAAGTGCCGTCAGCGCAAGAAGCAGTGGCTCGCTTCGCTGCAGTCTAAAGTGGAGATCTTCAGCAGCGAGAACGAGGCTCTCTCGGGGCAGATTGCCCAGCTGAGGGAGGAGGTCGTGAACCTCAAGACGTTACTCCTCGCCCACAAGGACTGCCCTGTTACACAACAGCAAGCGTCGCTGCAGGGTCCCTACATGCAAGTCGTCGAACCGTATAACGGCCAAATGAACCCCTATGGGATGGCGGCGCCCCCCATGCCGAACCAGCAGGTGATGGCGGGCCAACCGATTCAGCGTCGATTCAGCTAAACACGAGTCGGGCCAGGGTATGAGACCGGAGAAATCCTCGGTCATTCCTGAAATCCGACATCGAAGGTGTTTCAAACGTAGGTGCCAATATCCTACATACGGGCACTTGACATTCACCTGGATGGCTCGAGTGCGCTCTCTAGCAGTCGCCGCGGCAGAGAGACGAGTCTGCACTGGGGGGCGGTGAGACGCCTGTCAAGATACCTCGGGAAATCAGCGGCAGCTGTATAGTAGCAACAAGGGGGCATCACGCGGAGCCAGGCCCGTGCCGAGGAGGCTGGGCTACGACGCTGGGCTACCCCGCCTTTCTTCTTCGTTCACGGGCTTCCGTGGACACGGCGTCAACACGGCACTGGCGGGCGCTAAGGGGCGCGGCGTGTTTGTATTGCTTGATACGGCGAGCAGGGGACGTGTATTTAGGGGCGTTTGAGGCAAAATGGTTCTTTGCGAAGGGGTCCAGGTATCGCTTATTATCTGTTTTTATGGTTGATCTTTTGTCTTTGCATGTTTTCTGGTCAAAGTTTTCGGTCTCACATGGGGCCTTTGTTGGCGGGAGAGGTAGCTAAGGAAACGGAAGCTACATACATGTACACAAAAGAGCTGGGAATGCTTCAATGCAGATTATGATTGCAACAGAGGCGCGATTCTATCTAGTTGTTGGTGATGTCCTTACCCAGCGGTATTGGTAGGGCTGTAGATAATGCGGGAAGTGACGTAACCTTCAAGCCTCTGTCTCTGGTTCCGTCATGGGGCGTTTTCGACGGTTTCTATGTGGCTGTAGGTCTGTGGCGTGCGTGGCTGGTGCGAACTTCTTGATTAGGACTAGCGCCGTCCGGCATCAACGCACCGCCAATAGCAAATCCCTTATCCACCAGCACCCCCCCAATTCCCCCAATGAGCCTCGTGTGTCCCTCCATGTAAACAATTCCGACGAAACCCATCCACCACGGCACCTTCCCACCCAGCGAGCCCGACACCATCGCGACGAGAACCGCGCACCACTAACACGCGCGCGAATATTACAAGAGAAATCGGCAGCTCGAGCCGAGAAATTTCCGTGCGAAACCAGTTTGCGGTGACGCGATCACCGCCAAGTCCTTTTTTGACGCGTCTTTATCGGGTACGCTTGACAGACGACGGCGACGACCAACCCGCCAGACCCCGACGCGACCCTGCGACGACACCCGCGAGCGCATTGAAGAGGAATACACGTCCAGAACAAAGTTTACAGCGCCGCTTCCCCCTCTATGCCCCCCGGAGGCCGCCATCCATGACGACTGTTATCCGGACCCGACAGCCGCTGGAAGTTCTGAGCATGAGTAATCAGGAGCGGCGCAAGAGCAAGCGCATTGCCGGTACGTGAAAGACCTTTCAGTTCTCGCTTAAACGCTCGGGGAGCTCGTCTGCGCGGGGTTCCTGCGCGCTTGGGGCGGTGTTTCGCTTACTGACTGGCGCTGGCAGCACAATATGACGAGCAAGATGGGGATTTCACGTTTGCACGCGCGTCGAAGCGCCCGAAACCAACGCCCGCGGTAGAGGAGGAGCCCGTCAAACTCGCGTCAAGGACGAGGAAGTCGGCGGCGAGGGCAGCGGGCGAGAAGCCTGCGCCTGCGCCGCGGACAAGGAGGTCGGCAGCGAGAGCGGCAGATATGGAGGAGTTGGCCGAGCCTGCGCCGCGGACGAGGAATTCGAGGGCACAGGCGGAGGATATGGAGGAGCTGGCCGAGCCTGCGCCGCGCACAAAGAAGCTAGCGGCCCGGGTGGCGGAAGAGGAGGAGGCGCCCGCGAGGAGAAAGTCTGGGAGGCGGCGGAAGGCGAGCACCGAGCCCGAGGAGGCACCCGCCGTAGCCCCTAAGCGCACGACGCGACGGAGCACCCGCCGGACGTCCGACGAGACGAAGGTCAACGGGGCGACGCCGCGAGAGGAACCCCGCGCGGACGCGACGCCCGTTCAGGTTCAGGCGGCACCGACGAACGTGGACCACGACGGCGCGGAGAGGGTGGCGCTGCCACTCAGCGACACGCCCGTGATAAACCGGAACAAGGAGATGCGGAAGAAGGGTGCCAACGGGAACAGGCGGAGCAGCCTAGGGTCGCGGGGCCGGCGGGCGAGCTCGCTGATCGACAACGGCCACACGGCGCTGCCGCACAAGGAGGTGGGAACTGGGGAGTTCTACAAGCACGTCGAGGAGGGGCTGCCGGAGCCGAGGAGGATGAGGCAGGTGCTGACGTGGTGCGGAGAGAGGGCGCTTTTGCAGAAGCCGGGGCTTGGGTCGGCGGATTCGGGCGCAATATTAGGAGGTGAGTGCTGGCGTCTCGCAAGCCTGGGAGGAATGGTTTTTGCTGACGTTCTGGGTAGCTCGCGCGATACAGGATCAGCTGCTCAAGGACTTTCAGAACAAGTCGGAGTTCTCGAACTGGTTCGACAGGGAGGAGAGCGCGCCGGCGCCGGTCACGAAGCAGCCGAACCCCCGGAATATTGAGCACGAGCGGAAGATTCAACAGTTCGAGGAGAAGATCAAGAGGTGTGCTAAGCGTCCTTATGTCCACGCGCTCTTGTCAGCGACAATACTAACGTGGACACCAGATTACGCGAGCAGAAGAAGATGTGGCAGTCCCTAAAGCGGACACGCTTGAACCCCGAGCCGCTCTTCCCCGACGATGCCGACCCGTCGCGGCCCCCGCCGCCAAACGAAGCGCACCTCGACCCTGCGGAACAAAAGATTCTCAGCACGCTAACGGGGCCCGACACGTCGTTCGCGGCGCTGCAGGCGCGGATGGCGGGGAGGTTAAAAGCGGTGGAGTCAACGTTGGCGCGGCGGGTCGATACGTTCGCGGACAACGTGCACAAGCTGGAGCAGAGGGTCGCGACGGCGGGGCGGGAGGCGGACAGGATTCTTGGGCTTGGGGCGGTGAGGCTGCGGGAGAGGGAGGAGAGGGAGAGGGCGGCGGCGGCGACGAGGGATGTCCCTATCATGGAGGTGCTGAGGAGCCTGGGGCGGATTGTTCGGGAGGAGGACGGGTGAGCTGTGCGCATTCCGGGGGTCTTCACGGTGGCGAGCGTCCCATGGGGGCGTTGTTCTTGGCTTCCTGGCTGATTGGCTTGTGTTTCCATGGCGTCGGCCCGGAGGAAGGGCGTGTTATGAATCTGCTTCTGAAAGCGGTGGATGATGGCTTTTTTCTCGTTTTCCTTCTTGGTCTTTTTGTAGGGCAAGGGTATGAGGCGAATGACTGTTCTTTCTGTCGTTAAAATCATATTGATGAAGAGATGGCATTTCTTTTTCCTTTGGTTTTCGGGAAGGAGCCTAGCATTGCGAGCGGAGGGAAGTGGAGGCTTTGAAGTACTGGGTTGTTGCAGCTGAGGTAGTTGGTGGCAGTGGCCTTTTTTTTTTTTCGAAGAGGATGAAGACTGACTGATTCCCCTGACGTCTATATCCCGTATTGGTCCCATCTACACCTTTCTATACGTACAACGGTTCCGTTTTAACGACAGCTAGCGTACATGAACACATCCCTCCGGGACTCCTACACGAACCCGCAAGCCCTCAGGCCATTCAGTCCTTCTCGGTCCCCTCGCCATGCAGCTTCGGCCTAGCCGCCATGCCCCCCTTCCCGTCCCCCACACTCTTGTCCTTGACATGCTCCCTCAGCATCCTCAGCACCTCGCTCCCCCTCCACCTCTCCGGAACCGCCCTGTCCCCCGCCTTGAAGTTCCCCGCGATGCGGCCCCACTCCCCCGCCGCGGGCTCGCGCGCCTGCTCGTCGGGCGTCGAGGTCGTGGGCGGCGGCGGCTTGGGGGTCTCGGGCGCGCTGGCCTGCGCGGGGTCCGCCTCCGGGTGGTCCTGGGTGGCCCAGTAGTAGATGTCCCAGTCCTCCTCGAGGAGGAAGTCGTCGTAGGACTCGAGTTGGGGACGCGTCATTTGCGGGAGGTGGGTGGCGGCAAAGGTCGATAGGAGGAGGTCGGATTCGAGGGTGCCGCGGTAGCGGGACTGGTCTGGGGGGAGGGTCAGTGTCGGTGCCGTGGGTGCTCTGCGGGAGGGAAGGGAAGGGCGAGGACAGAGGGCAGAAGAGGGCGGGCGTACAGATGAGGCGAGCGCGGAGGGTCTCGTCGTCCTCGTTCCTGCGGCGGAACGCGTTATACGTGACCGCCGGACCGCCCGCCTCCGACGCCGCGGGCGCCGCGTTGGAGAAGAGTCGCGCGGGCGCGCGGGCCAGGCGTAGCGCGCGGAGGGAAGCCATTGTCACCCGAGTACTCTGGTTCCGAAACCCTCGAGGACTATGCGCGTTGACGTGGTCCGAGGGCGGTTTTGGCCGAGAGCTGAAAGTTGGAGAGTGAGTGGTTCGGGGGTGTTCCGGGCGGTCGTCGTCGGAAGGTTTCTGGGGTTCCCGCGGGACCGAGGTCAGCTCCGAAATTTGGGGGAACCGACGAATTACGTCAAAAGCGGGAGAGCTCGGGCGCGGGCTAGCGCCGGCGCATTACCAAGCATTTTGCTGGGCCGATCCGTCGCGAGTGCCGACGTGGAAGCACCATCTGAAGCTCGGAATACGTATCCTGATTCATCCCGGCTTGCAATATGCGGCTCGCCGCTAGGGATTTCTTCTTGCTTTCCCTACTGTGTAAATCTTGAGGTCTATCAGATGACTATATCCTATAGTTGAGTATATCGCTTTCCAGACTCCAGCATCCGCGACGACCGTCAACTTACACGCGAAAGACGCGCCCTTCTCGTCCCCAGATGCCGTGTTGATCCGTCAACCCCTGTCCAAATCAAGCAGACGTGATGGTACAAGGAACCTTCCGCCCGTGAGCATCCCCCGAATCGCCTACTATCCTCTCCGGGGTGTCCGCCCTCCCCCTCCCACGGGCTCGCTCGGTGTTCCCAGGTAACAAGCCCAACCATCATCCCAAACTTGTGCTCATCCGCACTCCGCACGGCTAAACCCTCATAGACGAGATTCTTAAGTCGCAAGCCATAAGCTCCCCCTCGCAGGGCTAGACGAGGTGAGCCAGAGCACGGCGCTCGAGGGCCGTGAGAGGTCAACGCCGTAGGCGCCGGGGGCCAGTTCTCGTACAAGACTGCTTTTACCGAGAATTGGACAATGGGGCCGGTTGAAGCAGATGTGTCTGCTGGGAGTGGATGAGTCCATGCTATGTTCTATTGTTTCCTCCCCCTGTGACGTCTGCGTATTTGAGGTGAACACAATAAGAGTCTGCATTTACGCGTTGGCGACATGGCAACACAGTCGGGCTCGTGTAACGACGCCCACCATCAAGGGTTGTCAGTTTTCTTTTTCTTTTTCTTTCTTTTTTTTCAAGGCTGGGTATGAATGTATTGAAACATCGACCTTCGGCGCATACGATTCGGTGGCGGAAACTGATTCCTGCGATGTAAGTTGCTAATCACACGTCGAGTTTGTTCTACACGATACACCACATGAGCGAGGCGGCAGTCTCCATCCACCGAAACCCAGAATGACTGTCGTATTTGCCGTCCGTAATCTACAGGCACAACAGAACCCCTGTCAAGCCTACCGTCAATGTCATTAGCACCGAAACCCTGTGATTCCACGCCCAATCGCCGTTTCCCAAACATCCCCCATCCTCCCTCGCTCAGATAAGATGCTTAGACCTAGCAGCCCGTTAGTCGTCATCGCCCATTTCCGTTCCCCTCCACCCGGAACGTACCTAAAGTAGGACCGCAGGTACATAATCTGCCACGCCCACAGACCGATGAGCAGCCACGTGGTGCCGATGCCAAAGTACTTGACGCGGCTGTTGGTGCTCTCGTTGGTGTCGCGCAGCATCTGCTCGCGCTGCCGCAGGTACTCCATCTCCGACACCACCTCCGTGATGGCCTCCTCGGCGCGCCGCAGCTCCGCCTCGACGGGCTTGAGCTTCTCGTTGGCCGAGATGGCCGCCCAGTCCTTTGCGTCGGCGCCGATGTCGATGTCGAGCTCCACGTCGCGGGAGAGCTTCTTGCTGTTCTTGGCTGTTGGCGGGAGGTTGTCAGTATTGCCCTGGGGGGAGGGTGGAAGGAGGGGGATTGTCGTGGGGGTTCGAGGGGGTTGCGTACCCGTCTTGACGTTCTCGAAGCAGACGTCAAAGGCCGCGTCGCCGAGCGCAGTGAACACTATCCTCTTCTCGCCGGCGAGGTCCCTCGGCCGTCCGTACTCGTTCCCAAGCGTATCCTTGATCTGCCAGCCGCATTGCCGTCAGTTCAATTGCCCACCCCACCAGTCCCCTCGGGCAGACAGCGCGAAAACGTACCTGCATGTTCACCGACTGCCCGTCGCCCTTGCTCCCACTGACAGTGGCAGTGACGACAACCAGCGTGTCCTTGCCCACAAAGTTCCGCACGCACCGCTCCCTCACATCTTTGGGCCTCTTCGCGTCGAGGTCGAACCTGAGGGCCTGCGCGAAGGTGGCCAGGAGGAGGAAGCTGCAGAGGAGCCGCAGCAGCGACGTTTGTTGCGCCATTTCTCGTACCGTACGTCTGGGGATATTTGTACAGAAAGAAGAAGAACAAGACCCCGGGTGGAGGGGGGGGGTAGAAAGAGAGCACTGAAAAGGTGGTGGGTTGTCGTGACGTTTGGAGAGCGATGGGATCGGCCGCCCGTTCGAGTTGGTGATGTGTCGCGTTGGCCGTTGTACCTCCGTACCTTGGAGGTCCAGGGGGTGGGCGGACCCGCTCCCTGCCTCGGGCTAGCTGGCCTGAAGCAAGCTCGCCCACCAATCATCGGTACCCGCAGGCTTGTAGCCTCGTCTTAGTCTCTATCACGTGATGCCGAGCCTTGCCCCCCCGGCGAAGCTTGAATTCCGTGCCGCCGACGGCGACGACCTCGTCCCACTCTCTGACGGCGCATCGCGGAATACTCGACGAAAGGCAGAACCCAAGCCGCCAGGATGCCGAAGTGTGAGTCCTTCCCCCAGAATCCAACCGCTGACGGATGGAGCGATGAGCTAACACCCCGCCAGTCTTTTGTAGGTTGACTTCTGCAGCCGAGCTGCCCTCCGCGGGGACGCGACTGACGACGTGCCAGGCGACTACTGCGACGTGTACCTCACGCACGACTCGATGAGCGTGCGCAAGGCGCATAACAGCGGACGGAACCACCTGCGGAATGTGGTAGACTATTACCAACGTACAACCACCTTGCCAACCCCGATCCCGAGCCCCTCCAAGGCCACCCCACGACGCGACCTGCTAACACGCCTCGTACAGAAATCGGCCACGAAAAGGCCCAGTCCGTCATCGACTCCATCACCTCGTCCTACGCCGCCGAGGGCCAGGCCCACGCGAACCCCATGCTCCCGCAGAACCAGCCCGGCCACGGCTTCCCGCCGTTCCCCTTCCCCGGCGGGGCGCCGCCCCCGTTCGCGGCCGGCGGCGCGCCTCCTCCTTTCCCCGGCGGACCGATCGGTACGCCCCCGTGCTCTCTCCATCCCCCTGCTTGAAGCCCCCCAGATGCACTCGGTACTGACACAGCCCAGCTCCCCCAGCAGGCACGAACCTCCCGCCCCTGCCCCCCTTCCCCATGAAGGGCGGCCCCGGAAACCCCCCCTTCCCCCCGCCCCCTCTCCCAGGCGGCATGCCGTTCCCCCCTCCCGGCGCCGCGGGGGCGCCACCGCCCCTCCCCGGCTTCCCCGGCATGCCGCCTCCGCCGGGCGCCTTCCCTCCCGGCCCATCGCCCCCCGGCGGTGGCTTCGCGCCGCCCGGGCCCTCGCCTCCTGGTGGGGGGTTCGCGCCGCCGGGGGCCCCGCCTGGTGCGCCATCTGGGTATGACAGGAGGTGAGGCAGCGGGGGGACTGCAGTTGGTGTCGTGGAAGGTTCTGGGTGGATGTGTGATGGGCGGCTGTAAAAGGGAGGCTCAGATATCCACGGTGGACGATAGGTGGACTCGAAGGGCATGCATGCTTTTATATCTTGGGACGGCGCCGGCGTTTGTGGGGGAAAGAGGCTATAGTAGCCAATGTAGGAATACCTTTCAGAAAGACGTACGAACGATGATTTCTTTGGAACCATTCCCGTTTCCCTCCAGTCTCGAGGCTTTCTTCAAACAACGTGGCGTATCCCTCACGAAGCGTCATTCCAGTTCCGCAAGTTACAAGCAATGGTATTCGTAATCCTGGTCTATGATACAACAAACGACTCATTCATGACCCGCACCAAAGTCGTCCAGAAACATACCGTCACTCTTTTCCTCCGTACGTCCGCATGAAAAAAAAAAATGAAAAAAAAAATAATTACCAAGAGCAAGAAAGCAAGGCAGGCCCCTGTCGAGTCCCCCTTGCTCTGGAAACCAGATCCATCGTACTATATACGATCCGTAAAAGTCGGTTCGTGAGGCATCATTTCGTTAGACATCAAAACCAGATCCGTAGACCATCTCACGTCGTCCCCGTCATAACAAGACCAAAGAGAACGCCAGAAACCATACAGACATCAGTCGTGAAAGCAACTTCCTCCAGTCCCTCAGCCCCGCTCGGGTACGGCATGCCCAGCTGCCGCCTCGCCCTCTTACACCCTGTTGCGCCTCCGAACAACCTCGCCAACCCCATCCCTCACCTCCCTCGGCCCACTAATCATCCCCCTCAGCTCTTCTGTCCTCCTCTCCCTCCGCCTCTCGCTCAGCCTTCTCGGCAGTGCCCCGATTTTGCTCCCCAGCGATGGCAGGAAGCCCCTCTTCTCTTCGTCGGTGCGCCTCGCAACGTTACCTCTCCTGTACCCGCGCCAGAACGACGGCGCGGGGTCGGGGCTGTCGGGCGCGGTGTACGGCCTCACGTCTTGCTCCTGCGGCTCGGCACCATCGTCTAGGCTCCGGCGCTGCACGACGCGGAGGTTCCCGCTGGGCGTCCGCTCAATGGTCCGCCGCTCAGTCCCCTGTGGGCCGGCGTCGAAAAACCTCGGCTTTTCGTCAAACGGGAGAACAGCAAACGTCCGCTTCAGCCGCTGGCTAAAGTTGCGGCGCGGCCGGTTGTCGATGGGCGGATAGCGGTATACCCTCTCGTGCTGGCCGTCACCGTAAAACTCATCGTCCTCGGTCGAGTCGGTGTCCGACTCGTAGTCCGCAGGCCGCCAGAAGGGGTGGAGCATGTTCTCATCCGCAGGCGCATCCTCCGGTGGACGCGAGTCTTCCCTGTCACTGCCTCTCTCTGGAGCAAAAGGCTCTGTGACTTTACGGACGCCTCGCGACAGCGACAGCGTGCGGCTCAAGAACGAAGGCCTCCTCGCCGACGACGCGGATTCAGAATGCCGTCTCCGAGGGAGTACCCTACGGGCAAACGACATACTCCGCCTAGGCTTCGGCTCCATCTCCTCAAAGTAATTTCCCATCTGGTTCTCGCGCTCGTACGCCGGCGTCTCCCCGCACGGGGTTGCAGGGATAAACGCGATCGCGGGAGGTTCAACCGGCGGCTTTGGCGGAGAACGTGGGTTCCGAAGAGGAGAGTAATCAATGTCCTCCTCCGGGAGCTGCTGCTGAGGTGGGGTTGCAGGCTCGTCGCTCTCTGGAGCTGTGGTGGTAATTGTCGGCTGCGGCTGTCCTGTGGGGCACTGAACCTCTGTGGCCCGACCCTCCTTCGGTATCTCAACCTCCGAATCGTGCGACGGCTTAGAGGACCCGTGGTCGACCATGAGAATGGACGTGTTCTGGTGGGCGTAGATACTGACAGCAAGTGCCTCTGACACCTCGGGGGCCGTGCCGCACGTATCCATGGACGCGAGCGAGAAAGGTGTGTTTTGACTCGACATACGCTTGATACACTGCGGGTCGCCCAGGCTATGTTTGTGACTGCCCTCGTCGCCTTCAGTGGATGAAGCTAGCTGCATGGTTACCTCTGGCAATTGCAAAGTGGCCCGCCATTCGTGGCGTGCATCCTCGCCGGTCTCGCCTTCCGGTTTTTTGGAGTCCATCTTGCTCAGCGCTCGCTTTAAAGTTTCCGCCTCTAGCAGGGCATTGTGAGCCTTCAGGCTCTCGGCCGTGAGCGACCCGGTCCTTGATCCGTTACGGCTGGCGGGCGCAGACAAGGACGAGGTCCGCTTGGGAACCACGGGTGGGTAATCGGTCGTCCGTACATCTGCACCGTTCGCCTCGGACATGCTCCTATCATGTCGTAACCGGCGCTCGGACGCAGAAACCATCTCCCTGCTCGCCGATCCATTTGACAATGGCGCTGAAGTTACGCTAGCACTTCGTCTTGACCTGCGGCTGCTCCTGGACCTAAGGATTGGCTCCCCGAGATTCTTGGAAGACTGACGGCCCGGGACAATGACCACAGGGATTGCGCCTTGGTTCCATACTTCCTTCCGAGCCCTGGTGCTGGAGATAGAGTTGATCGAAGCCGTAGACACACGACTGTTGTGCCGGGCGTCGGTTGGCCATTTAGGCGGGCTACGCCGCAGCGAGGGCTCTTGTAAAGTAGAGGATGACGCCAGCCCAGAGCTATCGGAAGTGACATCCGTATTCGAGCTCCGCAACATCATCTGTTTCTTCACATGCCGCAGAGTCCTCTTCCTCTGCGGCACAACCTGGTCAACGAGCATCGCCTCGACAACTGTCGAAACCCCAGACGTGGCAGACACGCCAGAGAACCGGCGGACATCCGTGGTGGCTGGTGACGCGGCGGGCGACGATACGGCCCTCTCCTTCTTCGGCGACGCGCCATTCGGTGACGGGCGCTTCTCGTTCTGTGCATGGAGTCGCATGGCCTGGACCACCTTGGTGGCATTTGTCGGTGTGACGACAGCATCCTCGCAGGTCTCGGCACCGGACCTGTCGGCGGGTGACGGCGTCTTGGGGTCCGGATACGGGCGGCTCTTCCTCACCTTGACGTGCCGCTGGAGGTTGTCATCCCACTCCTGTACTACTTCGGTGCCACCAGTATTCATCCGCCACTCGCCGTCGAACGTAACAGGGCGGATTTTCGACCGTGGGGTCGTGTCCAGATCAGCCGCTTCTCGAGCGTGTCCTTGGCTATTCGATTGCTTCTCCGCAATCGAAGTTCCGTCGTCCTTTCCGGTGTGGCGGACCGTGGATTGTGATGTTCGCGCCGAGATGTATGGCTCGTGCGTGTAGTTCTTACCCGACTCATCTTCCGATGTATAATTCTCCTCCCTCGCAGTCTTATATGACTCGGATCGGGAATCGCTCGCGGATTTGGACGGGGTTTGATCGCCCGGCATGGTGCGAACCGCCTTTGGTGGTCGGGCGACGCGTTGCGGCGGCGTCTCGCCCGGCGTTGGCGGGTTCTTCTCGTTCGGCGGGGTGGCTGGTGACGAAAGGGGAGCGTCTCCTTCCGAGTCGAGAGGGCTAGCGGCCCAAAGAGAGCCCGAGGGGAGGGCAGTTAGGCTACAGGACGAGTTTTGCGAGGGAGCCGGGGGCGTCGGCGGGAGCGCCGGGCCATTGCGAGTCGGCTGAGAGCGTTTGAGCGTACGCGAATCGCCGTTCGGGTTACCATCGCCCGCCCTCTCCGGCCAGGCATCATATGCAAAGGAGGAAACAGCGTGGACACGGTCCCTGTCGGGGCGCGGCAGCACTTTGTGCTTTTTGAACATGCGCCGGCTACCATGCACATCCAGAGCAGGGTCGTGCCCGTAGTACGCCGGAGGCACCATCACGGCGGACGGGTCTCCAAGGCTCGGGCTTATCATCGTAGAGAAGGGCCGCTGATCCCCTAGCACATGGCGTAAGAACTGATCGACTTCGGGTGTTTCTTATATCGCGATCCTAACTATGGTGCGTCGCTGGAGCCGTCCGTATGCCGGGATCCGGGTGTCTCTGCGATTGGGCTCTCCTTAGGTCGTGCTGGGGATGCGAATGCCGTAGGCGGAAGCATGCGTCGACTTCAGTATATCGAATTGTGGACTAAATCATGGGTCGGCGGAACGTGCCAGGCGCAAGCAGCGCCATTCACAACGGGGTGCAGCGCAGATCCTATCGGTGATGACGCATCGATACTCGCGACTTTGGCGGGCGTCGGCGGATTGGAGGGTAGCAAGAAGAGTCGATAAAGACTGTGCATGCGAGACAAAAGGCGAGAGGTCGTCGTGTCGGCCGCCGAGGCCGAGTTCGAGTTGGCTGAAAAACGGAAAGTGGGGGCACCGCTAAACGAGGGACAAGGAATGCGTGCCTTCGATTCAATCGCGTTCTCGGTTTCAGCTCAACTCAGTCAACGTCATAATCGCTCAGCGTGTGTAAGACGGACATGATCCAGGCTGTCGGGATGGTGTATTATGGAGAATCGAAGAGGAAGTGGGGAGCGGGTCGGAAGGAGGGAAATGACGACAAGCGAACAAGGGGGGACAGGCTCCCGGGACGGAAGAGACGATTGAGGCGAAGTGTGCTCTGTCGATATCGGTCCTATAGCTACACTAGGATGTACCATGCTACGAAACGGAAGGTGCAGATGCCTGCTTCGCCGCTTTCCTGGCCGGGGCCGCCGGGTGTGGTGGACGAGACCTGTAGCGTGTGGGCATGTATCGAGCTGCAGCACGCATGAATGGGGCACGGCCGGCGGGCGGGGGCTAAAGTGGAAATGAGCCAGCTTAAGGTACAAAGGGATGAATGGATTGAGAACGGGAGAGGAACACTCGTATTGTCAAGCGCGCCACCGCGTCACGCAAGCGGCCAAGGTCTTACTAGACACCGAGCCGGCGATATATTGGAGGCAGATGTGAAGACATGTGGAAGTTAGGGACGCCCCGGTAGCGGTTACTGAGTCTTAGTGGAGGGATGATGGGATAAAGACCGGAGCGGGGCCCAGCCGGATGCGGGTTTCTTGGCGGCCGCTAAATGCTCAAGTCACATCGTGGCAGGTGCAGGGCGGATGCGCACCTCCCGCATCCGGTAAATACGGTGTCTTGAGTTGCGCGTACCTGTACGGTGAGGACCATGATCTTGACGCTGTGACACCAGGTTTCGGTACTTGAAGGGGACTCCAATTTCCATGGTCGGCAGCTTCAAGCCACGGTCACGCGCCTTATCTGAAGCAGACCCTCATCAGTCAGCAGTCTTGAACCAGCGCAGCTGGGCTCTAGAATTCCCAGCCAGTTACACTGCGCAGCGTCTCTGATTCCTGCACTTACTGTGCATATTACTGAGACAAACCCGAGACTGGCCTTCAGCACCGTCTCTTTCGGGTCCTCGGAGACACGGGCATCGGCATGCTGAGGCCATCAAACTGCGAGCCCACATCGATCCTGTCCTCTTCCGAGCCACTATATGGCCGCGTACGGCCCAGTGCACAGGCAGAATCTCCTAGTATGACAATGCAGCATCGCCCGGCTTCCAATCACCTCCATCCACTCGTCACCCTGAGGATGAGCGGAGTTTCACAGCCTGCATCTAGCCTCCAGACCGCAGCGAAGAAGCATATCCGCCTTGTTGAGAGCCATAGACACTTACTCATGCTCTTCGGCCCCAACCGGTCGTGAGTGCAGGGTTGGCCTTGGTACAGAACTGGATTGTGCCAACTTGCAACGGGCGTGTCGCAGACCGAGACTGTGCTAGCGGAAAATACTTTGCGGCCCTGCAGGGCGGAAGCCCCCAATTTCTCGAGACCGATATCTCCCGAGGGCGCAGGGATATATTTTTGGATGCGTGCTGTTTCCGGGTCGAGCTGGCGGGAGATGGCACGGATCTCAATGTCCCAACCTCTGTTGTCTGGCTCGCCTCCGTAGCCCGTAGTCGGCCGCGGCAACTCCGGCCGTCTAGCATTGCTCGTCACCTGCCAACCATCATCCTCAACCTCCCACATTGCAAGGCGACATGAAGAGGAGCACATGTCTTCAAGTCGAGGCTTCTTCGAAGATAGCCTGGGCGAGCCAGTTTGGTGTTACAGGCTTTCCCGAACAAAGGGAGCTTGCTGAGGCTGGGGAAACCCCATCCTCCAGACCGGAGTTTATACGCGAGGTTGGAGCTATCGCAGAAAGCTGCTAGGATCCGTCCGTCACATCGTATGTTGGGGCAAAAGTTGAACAGCCAGCCAAGTGGTTGCACGATAAGTCACCGCCAGAGAGCTCGTTGCTCGCATGGCCGGCCTATCGACCGATAAACTTTGGCCGATCACGGCTCAACTCCCGCCCCAACGCCCCCCATCGCAGCGTGGCTGGTCCAGTAGTAGGAGAAGCTATGTGAGAACGGAACTGGGGCGTCCCAAACAAACTGACTTGCGCAGTGCGAGTGCTTCGCCATTCTTAGAAAACCAATACTTCTCTTTAAGCCGGCCGGGAAAAAAAGCCTTCTTGCTGAACGGACAGTTCTGACGGTTGCCGCCTTCACGCAACGTCTTCGTGACTGGATGTCCCCGCGGGTCCTGGCACGAGAGTTACTCAGACTGTCAAGCGATTATGTCTCGCGGTACCAATCCAGAAACCAGTGCCTAGGTGTGGCCACTTTCGACGGCTCACATGCCTGTTTAAGCGAGCCGCAGGCAGCTTTCATGTAGATGTCCGAGTAAGACGGCGGACATCTGCGGAGTATCCCGCTCTGTCGATGGCTTCATGTGCTTCCGTGACACGGAACCGACCTGTCGAGGACCCGGTGGCCGATGGCTCCTGGAACTGGCTGCGATGTTCCTGTTCTTCTAGTTACATACTCTTCGAGACAGGATCGCCAAACAGGAGACCAGGAGAAGATGGAGAGGTGATGTTCTCCACAAGGACTAAGAAGTTTAGTGCCAACGGGTCCGGGTCGTACATTCGGGTAAGCTCACCCCGAGCTCGACTATCCACTTTCGGGTCCACATAATACAGCACCCCAAAGGCGATATCTTACCGACTATCGAAGAATCGAATGCGCAGAAACCAGACCTCGATACGAGAGAATATATATCAATCCGTAGCTCAAGAAGCCGCCTGCACTGACAAGATGGAATAGCATCGGGCAAGATGACCAAAGATCTCCGTCAGAGAAAGTCCCTTAATGGCCGAGTGGGCAGGAATAGCGGGGTAGCTGCTGCCGCTTAAGCTGTGGGATGCGGGGTAGCGACCCATCAGCGTCCCCATCACCGACCACCTTCAAGGGTCCTTCCTGCCTTCCATGCAGCCTCCCCGGGAGCTCCTCCCATCCTTGAACCGAACCCATGCCGGCCGGTAAAACAGGGGAGACAGTGTCGATCTACTAGCGAATCTACAGGTGATCAAGTCCAATTCCTCACGACGTTCGCGACACCTCCTCAACTCACACCTCCCATCCGCAACCCACTCAACCACGCAAATCCCCACGATACCACCCTGACACAATCACCATCAAAACGCAGCCCAAGATGTCGGACCTCCCCATCATCGACTCCCACATCCACCTCTACCCTGAGGCCGAGATTCCTACTCTCGCCTGGTGCAACCCCGGCCACCCCCTCGCCAGCGAGCGCTCCGTCCCGCAGTTCGACGCCATCACCGCCGCCTGCCCCACAGTAAAGGGCTTCATCCTCGTCGAGACCGACCGCAAGTCCGACCTCTCCGAGGAGGGGTGGGATCTACCCCTCAAGGAGGTGGCGTGGTTTGCGCGCGTCGCGACGGG
Organism: Sordariomycetes sp. B11D1; assembly: GCA_025503055.1. Classification (NCBI taxonomy): domain Eukaryota; kingdom Fungi; phylum Ascomycota; class Sordariomycetes; species Sordariomycetes sp. B11D1. The sequence goes on along the minus strand of JAMFQS010000003.1, from coordinate 356,311 downwards.
GAACCCCGGGCCGGGAGAGGACTTTGGCGCCGAGGCGGCGGAGAGGTGCCTTGCGGTGATACCCTGGGCGCCAGTCCCAGCTGGGCCCGAGGCGCTGGAGAGCTACATTGCCAAAGCGAAGGAGGTGGCGGGCGAGGAGGCGTGGAAGAAGGTCAAGGGGTTCAGGTACCTGCTGCAGGATAAGCCGTTGGGGACGACACAGAGTGATGAGTTTCTCGAGGGCGTGAAGTACTTGGGGAGGCATGGATACGTGTTCGAGATTGGGGTGGACTCGCATAGAAGGGGAAAGAGGCAGTTGGCTGAGGCGATGGAGCTAATTGACCGTGCGCACGAGGACGTGCCGGATGAGGAAAGGACGACATTTATCATCAGTAAGTGAACACCACCCGCTCAAGCAGGAGGTATTCTTGTCCCTCCAAAACTAACACTCGCTACAGACCACATGTGCAAGCCCGACCTTACGATCTACAACCTCGCGGACCCGGGGTACACCAGCTGGCGCACCGCAATCTACGCCCTCAGCCGCTGCAGCAAGACATACATGCAACTCAGCGGCGGCCTCTCCGAGATGCCCGACTCGCTGCGCCAGCGTCCCGCCGAGGACATCTTCGACGCCGTGCACCCCTGGCTCGGCATCCTGCTTGCCACCTTCGGGCCTGAGCGTCTCATCTTTGGGAGCGACTGGCCCGTGTCTACCGTGGGCGTCAAGGACAACGCGTGGGACAAGTGGTTGGGGGTTGTGAGGAGGATGTGCGACATGGCCTCGCTGGGGGAGGATAAGATGAGGCGGCTGTATTCCGGGACGGCGATCGAGGCCTTCAATCTCGAGGCTTAGAGAGCATCGAAATAGGTTTCAAGTGATGAGGAGGCTGAAGATTGCATAATTACAGGTTCGTTTCTTGCAAAGGGCAGAGACATGCCAAAGTGTAGTATGGAGTAATTCGGAGGAGTTCTGCAGTGTCTATTCCCCGCTGTAACAGGCAAGTCCATAGTCTATGATGAAAACGACAACAAGCAGAAGCGAACAATATACCTAACACTCTACACACACCATCCTCATCCCATGATCCCCCTTAGTTGTCCGTAAAAATGGCCATCTCGTCCCCCCACCACTCCTTGAAAACCCGCATCCTCTCGCACCGCTCCCTCGCCATCCTCTTGCCCGAGGCTGTCTTCATCCAATCCTCGATGCCGATGAGCTTGTCGTCGAAGTGGCGTATCGTCTCCTCCATCAGGCGGTCCTTCGCGCCTCCGAAGGAAAAGGCGCGGCCGACGCCCACTGCGCCAATGGCGTCGAGGCGGTCTGCGTCTTGTACTATGGCGACTAGATGTACCGGGTTAGCTCGGCCCGTAGTCTATATGGTCGGCTTGTGGGATGAAGAAGGGGAGTCAAGGGGGGAGCATATGAGTATGTGCGTGTAGGGGGGATAAAGAAGTGAACACTCACGCTCGGGGTAGAGCTCAATAAGCTCTCTCACCCGCCCAGGGTCCCGCACCTCGCTCGAGTAGCTCACCCCCAAGCAAATAGTCTGCACCTTTTCTGCAAGCTCCTTAGCCGCCCCGAACCCCAACAGCACGTCGCGCACCATGGTCGTGGCATCCTCCCCCTCACGGAGATACTTCTTATCGCCGACATCATGGAGTAAGGCGGCGAGCCGCACGACGACGGGGTCCAGCGCCGGCGCAGAGGTCTGGGAGTCTGAGCCGGAATCAGAAGTTTCGGCGACGAGGAGCTGTTGCGCGAGGCGGGAGACGCGGTGGATGTGATTGTAGTCGTGGGAAGGGTCGTAGTTGGACATGTATGTCCGGACGTACGCCGTTACCTTTTCGATGAGGTCCTCTATGACTGGCTTGGCAGGCGCCGAGGGTGAGGTTGAGGGCGATAGGGTCGACATGCTGTATGCAGAGCTGGAGATGGATCTAAAGCTGGGTGGTAGGCTAGGAAGGATTGTCGATGGGGATATTCTACTTGGAATGATGCTGTGGTGGAGGTGCTGGAAAAGGTTTGCGCGGGTCGCGACGTTGAAGCAGTATTCCGGCCGCGCCATTGAAGAAAACATTCGGTGAGGCGTGAACGAGGAGGAGGGCCGCATATTTCACCAAGCCGGGAACTAACCCGATTATGACTGCAGACTAGGCAAGTGTCTCACCGTCAAAGAAGGCAGCAACCACCGATTTGACAATCATTCCCTCGAACAGATACTGATCAATAAATCAGGAGCGAGCCAAACGTCGGGGAAGGCCAGCTGTGCCCAGAGGAACCGCCTAACGGGGCTGGAAGGATCAGACACGCGGTGCGTAGCGGGGTGCCTCACCGGCGGACAACTTGTCCGACGAGAACGGGGTCCAGCGCCCCCGTGCACGACATGCTCGCGGTTTCCCTCTGCGATAACTCTGTTTCAGCCCGGGAGGTGGGAGCCCGGGGAGCTGAGGTCTGGGGCCGGTGAGGCTTAATCAAAGCTGCTGGTATCACTGTATCACGTGGCATGGCACGAACGCACACTTCGAGCGGTGTCTGGACAATAGGCCGAGAGGCACCAAGGATTCAGGGATACGAAAGACGATGGAAGCCGGGTAGAAGGTGGCCTTTCGCACCGGGGCCCATGCCCACGCACGGTGAACCTGATGGCCGCCCGCCCCGGTCGGAGCTATAATCGATGCCGGTCGCCGCTCCGGCATTTATCACCTGGGAACCCACGTCCGCGTGAAGATTCCGCGCGTCTCAGTTCGAGGCGCATCGTGGGCCCGTGTGACGAGCGTCTCCTTTCCTGTACATAACCGCTGAGGCTGGAACGCACCTCCTCTGCATGCACCCAGAAACCATCTCGTCGACTTCCCTCCCCTCCTCGCTTATGCCCGTCGTCCTTTCCTCTTACTTCCATGGCTGTTCATGATGCATCACAACTGCGAGGGATGGGGAAAGCCGGCTGTGGGCTGCCGCATCTCCGGCGCTTAAATCTTCGGCCAATTCGTGGCTCTCGGTGCCCGTGCGGGGAAAATACTGCAATACGCGGCATGCATACTGAGGATCATCAGCCCGACGGTTCATTGGGGCGATCGGTTGCGCTTGCCGAGCAAATCAAGACACCGTCAACGGAAGGACGCACCGCGATGTTGCCATCATTCCTTCCCGCTACGGACAAGCACTCGACTTACAGGAGCACAGAAGGAAGGAACGAGGAGACCTGGCGTGGGGCAATCTACCCCGCCCCGGAGAACTTCCGCTATTAATCCTAAGAGGCAGCATGCACCAGGAACACTATGAAGAATAATGCGATGCTGGGTTAATCAAGATAGTCATCCTGAGCCAAAGTCCTTGGGCCAGGTCTCTTTCATCTTCCACGCACCGTGATGCATGATGGCCGGGCTTTTGGCCTCGCCCAGTCTTTCAAAGGTTCTTTCATGCCGGCCTCCTCCATCACAGCCAAAGAAAGTCGAGGATGACCGCCCCCAACCGGCCTCCACCAGTCGAGCATGCCGGCAACGGCGCGTCATTGGTCCGAGCGAGCTGCATTCGTGCTGTGTGACGAGCTTTTGGAGTGTGGGTGGGACCGGCGCGAGAAGAACAGACCCGGCCAATGAGCGGCCGAAGCTAGACGCTGATTCGGGACAACATCCTTCCCTTTTCGAGGCCATTGGACGGACAACGGCTCTTTTCCCTGTTCTCCATCACTCGTGCTTAACCGCCCCGAGTCACATCAAGTGAAAGACGGAAATGCCTTTAATGATGCATTCTCGTGGCTTGGACGGCTGGATGCGATCGGCGTTGCAGGGTCATCCCGCTTCTTCGAGGCACGAGCCGGGGTTCCACGGTAGTCCGGCCCTCAAGACCTGAACCCACGACTTAGACGGGCGAGAAGTCATCATGGCCAGATTCAGAGGCTAGCGCCCCGGCCAGCCCCTCTCTGGGCGAACCAAAGCCATGCACGCGAACATATTATTAGCACACTACAAGATGTGATGCGCTTGCCCGTGGTTGCTCACCTGCAGCCTCTGCATTGCAGCTTGCCATCCTCATTGGACGGAGCCCTGTCCCTTCCCATCCCGCATCACTCCCGGAGCCCGGCCACTTTCAGAGCCGGCCTCGCCATGGCTGACCTGCTCTCCACATGGCCTCGAATGTGGTCTCGATGTGTATATAGCCCGTCTCCCGCCTCTCCCATCCTTCTTTCTTCTTTCCTTTCCTTCTCCAGCAAGAAATCCTCAACAATAATCAGTTTGTCGTTTTTCGTTCTTCCCCCCTTTTTCATCTTTTCTTTCCCTTTCCCTTTCCGTGGGCTGGTCTCACTTAATATCAAAAAAAAAAAAACATCAGATCAAATCATTGTCACATAGGTCCAAGTTACTGGTTAACTTGAATCTCTATAATCACGAAAGCAACAAACTGGTTTTGTTCTTGCTCGTCAATTATTCCCGAAATCTCTCAGACGCTTTCGCAGCAGCCTCATTTCAAGTTCTTTAATACAGCAACAACGCCAAAATGTCGTCCACTCAGCTCAGCTTCTCTCTCCGCGTCTCCTCGGGTGTCAAGTCCGTCCACCTCCTCGGGTCCTGGGACAACTACTCCGGCCAGCTCCCCCTCTCCAAGGACAAGTCCAGCAAGTCCGGCTCGTGGAAGGGCACCTTCCGCTTCAACGGTACCCTCAAGTCTGGCTCGCGCTACTGGTACTACTACATCATTGATGGGTACCATGTCGCCCACAACCCGTCGGTCGACTCCACCGTCGAGCCCACCACCGGCCGCGCCCTGAACATCCTGGACATGCCCAAGAGCTCTAGCAAGTCGTCTTCGTCCAGCAAGTCGTCGTCCTCCAGCAAGAAGAGCTCGTACCGCCGCTCTTCGTCCAACGACATCCCCAAGGGCCGCCCCCTTTCCGTGTCGCAGATCAAGGCGCCCAAGCCCGTGTCTCCCAACGCCACGCGCACCATCCTCGACTACGACGAGGAGGTCGAGGAGCTCACGTCGCGCTTCGGCTCCGTCGATGTCGACTCCGAGTCCGACGACGACTCCGACCTCAGCTACCGCTCCAGCCCCTCCAGCTCCGTCTCGGGCTACAGCACCCCGGCCTCGGACTGCTCCACCTGCTCGTGCGAGCGCTACGGTATCACCCGCAAGGGCGAGCGCGTCCGCCTCGACTGCGGCGGCGCTCGCTGCGGCGACGACGACTCGTCGTGCTCCGACACCGACGAGGAGTACGTCCCCACCACCAGCTCCCGCCGCAACGGCGTCGTTATGCGCCGCTAGGTGGTCTCGTTTCACAACGGACTTTTCATCTGATTCTTGTCAATACCTCTTTTTCGCGGCTGAGATTCTTTTGAGCCGAATCATCCATTTTTTAATTCATGAAGTGTTTCGACTTCCCAACCTTTCCTCGTCCCCGTCTCCCGAGGTGTCCGGTTCGCTCGCGACCTCTTGGTCCCGGCGGACCCGCTCGGGCTGACGGGGGCGATGGATCCTTGTTGTTGTGTGCAACAGCCAATCACTGCATCCCCCGAAGGCAAAAGCGAGGCGCGCGAGAGAGACACCAGGCTGGTCCTGGTTCCTTGTATCGTGCTGTTTCCTTTGCCCTCGTCCTAATGGGTCGATGCTGCGACCCGCCGCGGTCTCCTGATCGGGGCCGCGGGCGAAGTTCCACAATACAGGACGCACTGGTCCCGCACTGGCAATATGGAGGATTTCTCTTCCCCTTTCGCTTGGAGGGAAGAGAGCCTGTTCTCTGATGAGGGCGGTCTCGGCATGGTCGAGCTAGCCGCTGGAATATGGAGGATAAAGGATGGGAGGGTATTAGGTCAACTAGGGGTATACCCGGCGGAGATAGAGGCCGCTTGAATCTATTCCGTGAACTGAGGTCGCTGCGTCCTGTGATGTACTTGTGGTCTTCATAAAGCTTCAATCTTGTGATGCCCCCCTCCCCCCTTTCTAACTGGACCCTTGTGTCTTCTACACCCGTTCATATCGCCGGGCCCAAAAACCAAAACAGCGAGTCACACCCATTGCTCGTCTAACACGAACACAGGCACCACCACTCCAGTAGTATCAGGTATCAACTGTCCAGCATGTTTTAGACTGTCATCAAGGTTTAAGTCTGGTATACTTGCGCTCTTGGTACATTTCCCCGTGGGGACAAACTTCAATGGCGGTGACCGGCGCGGTGACTTCACGGACCGGCCCGCGCTTGGGGCGAGAGTGGCGAGGAGTCATAGTTCTGTCCGCGGCGCTGATGATTCGGCGCAGGAAGTTGTTAGACACCTGACGTTACTCGAATAGAGGCCTGGCTGGGCTGGGCTCTCTACATATGAAGGAGGAATGAGGTCTGGGAAACGCATATGAAGGAGGCTCAAGGCTATATGCGCGCGATTGGAATGCATACGCTCTTTTCACACTCAATCCATGAGACAGCCACGAAACATTCATACTCTTAGTGCCAGACGAACACGTCTTTTTTTTAGATGGATATCAGATTACCAAGCCCACAAACTCCATGCAATGCCTCGTCGCTAATTCCAGGCCCATACGACACGTTCATCGACAGTATTTACAGGATCACACCCCTTTTCGCATGCAACCAAAACAAACTCAAGAGCCGGTCTCAGAACCCTACATCACAAGAACAGATAGAAGCACCGCGAGCGCAAGCGGCGCCGCCGCCGGCCCCAGACGAGGCGCCGCCGAGTCCGGCGGGTCCCCGCAGCAGTCGCCGTCGTACGTGACGTTGTTGAACCGCGCGGCAACCTCGAACACGGAGCCCGGCGGGTCCCCAAAGTTGTAGTAGTCGACGTTGAGGATGTTCGGGGCGCGGCCCCACCTCGCGGCGCAGCCCGCCGTCGAGTTGCCCAGGCTGCCGAACCCGGACGCGGCGTTCGTGCGGTTCAGGAGCGTCACGGCCGGCACGAGGATCTGTGTGTCGAAGAGGTTGAACTCGGCGTTGAGGTTGTGGTTCATGAGGTACAGGCGGTCCTTGGCCTTTTCCTCCGAGAGGACCGGGGGCCGCTGGACGTCGCAGGGGAACTCCGGGTCGACGGGGTCGAAGGGCGTCTCCCACATCTGGGAGAACTGGTCCAGGAGCCAGGGGTACGCCCTCTGGTCCGCCTTGTAGTCGAGGAACATGACGACGCGCTTCCCGCGGATGATCATCTCGGAGAGGGTGGGCCAGTCGTCGAGCCTCATGGGCAGCACGGGCGGGCGGTACGCGTACTTTACGATCCCGCTCTTCTCAATGTGCGGCACGTAGAGGTCCGGGTGCGAGTAGTTTCCGTTTCCGAGCAGAATGGTGACGACGTCGTAGGGGTGGTCGTCGACCCAGCGGCGCACGGTGGTAAGCCAGTCCTCGATAGGGCCCGCGTCCAGCATGTCGCACGACGAGTGGCAGAAATGCGGGCCGCCTCCATCCGTCGGGAACTGGATCTGGGCCTGCAGGAAGCGGACGCCGTCGTTGAGCTGGTTGATGACGTCGAGCTGCTGGTTCGAGGCGGAGCTGCCCTCGCGAACAAAGGGCGAGTTGTGGGCGCCCACCTCGGTGATGTTGGAGTACTTGCGCTCGCAGAGCTCGATGTAGTTGTTGCACGGCTGCGTGTTGGTGGGCTCCGCGGTGCCCGACGTCTCGGTGCCGTTGCCGGCGAAGGTGGTGGTCGGGTTGGAGCCCGTGAAGGTCACGGTCGACTCGGGCTCGGTGCTCTCGGGTTCGAGGGTGATGCGCGAGGTGTAGGTCACGTAGGCGTCCGACGGGAGCGAATTCGCAATCGTCTTTGTTCCCACGAGGATGGTCACGTCCCTTTCGTCGTCCCCAGTGGTGCTCGAGGCGCCCGAGACACTAAAGGTAACGCTCGCACCGGTGCTCGCGCTCGTGATGCTGCCGTCGGAGGCATCCTGGGCCAGGACGGGCGCGGCGTGGCTGGAGAACAGCAGGGCCAGGAGGCCGACGGAGCTCAGTTGCGGTAGCCTTGATCGCACCATGGTGTCTGGTGAGGTAACGGAGAGAACAGAGCGAGGCGTGAGGCTCTCCGATGAAACTGTGTGTTGAGCTCCGAGCTCGGGCGAGATCTGGTGGGTCGACCCGCGATCAGTATAGGCGGGGCGTGGTTTGCCGTCACAGGGCTGGCGAAGAAAAAGAGCGTCAGAGCCCGTGCGTGAGCCCTGTGGTTGGGTGTATGGATATGGGGAGAAGAAGCCAAGAGTGGCGACCGGTGGGAAGAGATGCTGGTCCAAGACCGGTTCTTAGACACCAAGCTTCGAGGTGGATGCCACTAAGTGGTGGGGTAGTAAACAAGGTCGCTGTTGGCGGAAGCGAGCCGACCAAGTCAGGTGGGTGACCCGGGTGATACAGGTACGCCCCTTATCTGGCCCCTAGCATTCATGCTTGTGGAGCGCAAAGCTCCGCAAACGCAGTCCTCGTGGAACGAGAGCACCAACGAGATATCTCGACCTAGGACCTCAAAGCCACGGCCAGGTAACTTCGGCGTTTTCGCACGCCGCCAAGCGCCGTATTCCCTGGTCCGCGCGTCGGGGGCCCCCTGGTCAATCTCGTTGGACACGAGCGGTGCTAAGCTGATCGGCTCCGTTTATAGCGCGGAGCCTATCATGATTTGCGCAGCCACTACCGAACAGAGTCGCGCCGACAAGGCAGCGGCAGTGGGGCCGCATGCATGGTTCATGGATGTGCCCTGGAGCTGCGGTGCCCGCTTGCGCGTCCCGCCTGACGGGGCTGGGCCTGCCGACTCGCCGGGCCCACGCTGGCTCAGGGGCTGCGCTGGAGCCCCGTCGGCGGCCTGGGCCCGTGCTGGACTTGTCGCCAGACCCTAGCGCGTAGGGGGGGGTGGAGTCAGGGCCATTGGTCCCTGGAGGGAGGACACGCGGTCCGGATCATGTCAGCTTCCACTCGATCTCTCGACATGACGTATGTGTGGCAGTTCCAGCGCCTCGTCGACCGCGTCGCCAGGGAGCATGAAAACAGGCAGTCTTATACCAGCCCCGACGTGCGAAACATGTAGGATTATACATATGGTCCTGTCTCCAAAACCTGGCCCGGCGACGCCAATCCGCGTTAAGGGCCCCGCACAGCATTCCCACGCTATGGACAGCAAGACCCACTGGCCTAGCCCAGGAACGTCCGCCGCTACCGGTCGAAGAAACGGGGCGCCTGTAATCCCGGCATTAAGCTTTCTCGGAGCCTGAAGCCGCTTCAGCTCAGCCCCCCTCGCTAATATTTCCGGGTCCCCGCCATCCAGTCGATCGCAACCCACGGCCGCGTGGCGACGCAGACGCGGCCAACTTTTCCAATAGTTGCCCAGTCCAACCTCCCGCCAACCATCCTGGGCACACGCATTCCTCATCTCTCCATCGCCAAGAGCTCCGGCGGTTCGTCTCGTTGGTGAAGACCGTCTTCATCTTGTCATCCTGGCGCCTGTCCGGCTGGCCGCAAGTGCCCCGTGAGTGCCGGTTGCCGCTCCACAGGCCCCCGGAGGTCCCCGGATGCCACCCTTAGTCCCGCATCCCGGGTGCCAGGCGTGAGTTTGTTGGCCGGAAAGGGAGCGAGCGGGCTTCTCGTTTGGGTACGAGGTAGGGCTACTGTCACCTCCCCCAAGTACCCTACCGTTCCGCCTCTCCGCTCTTGGGAAAGCTCTCGAAACAAGAACAGCTGCGGCGAATGAGCGCCACTGCACTACCACCCCGAGCTCCGATCTTGTTTTCGTGGCGCTCCACACCCGCAAGGCGACGTCTTTCTGTCATTCTCCGACCTTCTCTCCCGCTGCTCGAAAAGTGGTAGAGTCGCGCTGGCGCAGCTTACCTGACGACGCTTTGCCCTTGGGGCAGCCCATCTCATCGCCAGCATCTCCATATAGTAGCATTTCTAGGTACCGCCATCCACAATGTCGAACCGCCGGAACGCAGTCTACGTCACCTCGGTGTGCTACTCCATATCCGTCATCTTCCTCATCCTCGTCATCATCGGGAACACGAGCGACAAGGTCGGCATCCGCGACCTCTTCTTCTTCAAGATCAGGGTATGTCTTGCCGTCCCGTTGTTTTCTGGATCGCCCGCGTCTGACTTACGAACTAGCTCGCGCACATCATCCCCGTCGAGGCGCCCAATTCTCGCCTCCTCAACTCGGTGGCGCGGAGCTTGGGACTTCACGACTTCTATCAGGTCGGCCTCTGGAACTTCTGCGAGGGCTTCGACGATGAGTATGTAGACCCCCACTCCCCGCCCGTACGTACTGCTTCGTGTGAGCACTGAATGCTGACCAACCTAGGGGCATCGTATACTGCTCGCCGCCCAAGCGGGCCTACTGGTTTAACCCCGTCGAGGTCCTCATGGACGAGCTCCTCGCCGGCGCCAAGATCGCGCTCCCGGGCGAGGTCCTCACCATCCTGAAGCTCCTCCGCATCGGGTCACAGACCATGTTCGGCCTCTTCATCGCCGGCATCGTCCTCAGCTTCATCATGATCTTCGCCCCCTTCCTCGTCTTCCGTACGCGCCGCTGGTTCTTCCTCGTCGTCACCGTCTCCATCCTCACAGCCATCTGCGTCGGCGGCGGCACCATCCTCGCCACCGTCTTCAGTCTTGTCGCAAAGTACGCCCTCACCATGCAGTCGGAGCTCAACATCTCCGCCGACGTCAGCCCCCTGATGCTGGCCTCGACGTGGATCGCCGCCGCGCTGACCTTTACCGCCTTCATCCTGCACTCCGCCGTCGGGTGCTGCTGCCGGCTGCCGAGGACCAAGGATAAGAAGGCCAGGCCCGTGGCGTCCGAGACGGGCGCGTCGCCGGGGATGGAGGAGAAGGCGGGGACGAAGAAGAAGTTTAGTGTGCACGACTTTATCAACAAGAAGAGGAGTGACCACGCGGCGTTGTCGTCTGCGGTGTCGACTTCTCCTAATTAGGGGTGTCGCACGGGGTAGCACAGAGTGCGTCGGTACAGTGATACACAGTACGGGAAATCATGGCTTCAGGTTTTGCGGGCGTCCATAATAGAGGATATCGTGGAAGTGTAAGGTGTTTCTTACGCCACTATATGCTTGGGCCCCGGCACACGCTATCGCGTGGTCCTGCGTCGGGTCCGACATCAGACCCACCCCTTATCCATCAACATCCAAGCCATATTGCCAAGGCTTACTCGGTCGACTACCCCCATTCTCCCCGCATCCTCGTCAGCCGCTTGACCTGGCGTCGGGGGAAAAGGGCTAGTCGGGACAACGATCCCTTGTGGACGGCTCATCAAGAAGCCGTCTGCATCAGGACCCGGTCCCCGCGGGGCTCCCGCGCAGCAGCCGGTGGTACAGTTTCGGCATGTAATACTTAGACAGCACTACAGGTCCCGGGAGATGTATACAAGGCATAGGCTATGTAAAAGTGAGGGGATAAAGCAAGCAATAGGGCGGATAATCTCGACGTCTAGAATAGCAGTCTTTGCTCGGCGTCCAGTGGCTCGGGTAATAGAAGTGCATTTTGGGTTCTACTTTTACTGATGAGTCGCCGTGCGCTTAGCGGGGTGTCCCTTCTAGAAACGATGGGAACGGAAGGCACCGTGTAGAAACGAAGGTAGGTCTACTTCGCCTGTTTTAGACGTAGCATTTGCACCCGATCACACCTCGTTCTCTGGACTTTTCTCTCGCCCTGGCCATCGCGTTTCTCCCCTTCTCGGCCATCTTCCCATCCGGACCATGTCGTGGAGGCCCGGTGCAAACCTCCCTTCCACAGCCCACTCCATCCCCCAAGAACCGCACAACAACAGTAAGCGCTCAACTCCAGCCCGGATCGTGAGGATACTAAGATACCGCCACAAAACACTTGGAACCCGCACTCGCGGCCGTGGGAAATGACCGTAGACTGCCTCAACGCGCAACATGTTCGGTACCTGCCGTGACAGGTATGTTATATCCACTCTAATGACGCATCCATTTTCACACCTTGCCTGCTTCCTACCTTGCGTGGGATCTAAAGTCTCTGCTAAGGATGGCCAGTATAGGTAGGTTGCTCCTTCACAAGCTCGAGTCTCGGCCGCGCACACCTTGCACTCATGGAGATTGGCTTTTGCCTTCCAAGTCAACCTCGCCGTCCATCGTTCCCGTAACAACTGGGATCTGTACGTCGCGTTTTTCCTAACGCCGTGGTTGGCATAGTCGCGAAACACTGCTGCTCCAGCCGAGCTCCTCCTAGGCATCACGCCTACGTCGGTATCCAACGCCGGCTTCGGAACGTCTGCCCTTTCTGTCTCGCAGAACGACAATCCCAAGATCTACATAGGCTATAGGACGTGAAGGCATAGAAGTGCCGAGTGCCACCTCCGCGAAGAAATGTTCGGCACGCGGAGATGGCACTAGAAATGCTTATCGACGGAAGCCACGACGAACTTATCCAAGTCCTACTAAATCTTCAGTGCTTAGGTTTCTATTGTTTCAGAGTATATCCATGTCAGGATGGACGATCTCCTGTCTTTCCCCGCTCACCCTCCGGCGCAAGCACTTCTCGGTATCGCAACCATAGCCAGGACTATATTACCCCGGGTCTTGAGATATAATTATATCTAGACGGCCTTACGGGATGAAAACACCTTTACAATGGTCAATGTAGAGGGCACATAGTCTTTGTAATGCAAGTTATGTCCGTTCATCTCTGAAAACCTCGTTGGATATTGCTATTATTCCGTCCTAAGCTCTATCACCGCTGTTATCTGCCCGCAGGAACAAGTTTGTGTATCTCATCCGGCCCTTTGATAAAACTCCAAGCCAAAACCATCACCATAATCGAGAGTCTAGGCCACTACCCGCCGCACAAAGAACCCCCTACTGAACCTCTCCCACAAACCCTTCTTCCTCGACCTCCTCCTCCTCCCTTCCTCCTCCTTCCTCGCCAGCTCCTCAAACTGCCTCTTCTGCTCACAGACCCCCCTCGCATAGAGCACGTCCGCCCCGATCCGTGGTAGCAACCCCTCAACGTTCCCGCCCAACGCCGAGACCTCCATGAAGCTTGTCCGCACCTCGACACCACTCACGACCCTCGCCGCAACCCTGCTCCCGTCCAGGTATTCCACCCTCCGCTCGGCAATATCAGACTTGTTACCCGCCAAAAGAATGGCGTACGGCCTCCCGCCTGCCGTCGCGGAATCGGCGATGAGCTCCGCGAGGCCCTGTGCGATTCGCAAGGAGGCCGGGTCGGAGACGGAGTACAAGAGGAGGGCGGCGTCGGTTGCGGCGATGGATTGGTGGATGAGGTCGTCGCGCCAGAGGTGGGAGGAGGGGATGTCGTGGAGGGTGAAGGAGTAGAGGGTCGAGTCTACGTCGACGGCTGCGCAGTGGGCTCGCTGGGGGTGTTCTCCCGGGCTGGGCATGCGGTTCTGACAGACCTGGGGGTTGTCAGTCCTCTTATCCACGCGCGGCTTGGCTGTCGTGGGATGCGGGCACCCTTTTCATGGATACCGAGGATGTGATGAAAGTAGATGGGGCTGGGCTTACCCTCGTCAAGAGCGACGTCTTTCCCGTCCCCTTCGCCCCGAGTACCAGCACGTTGAACTCACCGGCGGGTTTTCTGTCGACCGGAGCCGTCCTTCTGTTCCGCCACGTCGCTCTCCGCGAGTCATCGTTTGATGGGGAGAAGTCGTAGCTCAACAGGCGGCGAAGGTAGCGTCTCTCCTCGTCTGTCCAGACGATGATGGACTCGTGGGAGGCTGTTGCCTTTGGCATTTTACGGCGGGAACCTCGCGCTCCAAGTGTTGGGAGTGTCGATATAGTAGGTCGAAGTATAGGTCGGAGTAGTTGTTGAAAGGGAGGGCTTGGCTCTCCTTGACGTGTCCTTTGTTTACGCTTTACAGGCAGAGATTCGATCCTTGGTCGTGCGGACGTTCTGCTCCGTTGAGTTGATACGTCGGCGTGGAGAGAAGCCGAAATGGTCTCAAACAGAGACCCATTGGTCACTGCAACAACGCGTCTCTGGCTGATCACACGTAGCAAACGACGCGGCATCAGATCGTGGCTATGTAGTGTAAGACGGCGATTCCCGATCCCGTATAGCCTCATGACTGGCGATATACAACGACTCCAGTCCAGGGGTATAGCGAGCCGTAGGTCAATCGCCCGTCCGCTCCAGCACGGCTTGCTGATACCATGGCATGACACGGCAAGGCCTGTTTTTACTTTTACGTCGAGTGAGTGGGACGTTTGTGAAACATGCTCGCCACAGGCAGTTCAATTCTGTCAGACTCGCAGCCGTAGAACGGGATCACGCGGCCGGCACTGTTGCAGCTCGGTAGATTGTCCCAAAGTCCTCCCGCCCGATGTGTTCTGCTGGAATGCTGTGAGCGGGGACTCATTATCTTTATTCAAGCTCGAAAAGGGCTGTCGCCGGTTCGGAGATTATATGATTTAGAGGCGAGGATTGACGGGGGAATGGTGTTGTCTAAGTTCGGATCCGATGCGCGGGGGCCGGGTCCGGGGTGGGCCGGTCGTCGGGGAAGGGAGGGGGGGGGGATCGGGGCAGTGGACGGGAGGAGCGTTGGCGCCCTTTGAGATTAACACCAGTTTGGGCTAATGTAAAATCCCTTGTGGGCTTGACCTCCCACAAGCTAAAGACGAATGAAGAAGTAGGCCACGTTTACAAGGTGGACGGGATGACGCTTCGACACCAGATGATAATACCGTCTCACCGGATGGGGTTCACTAGTTTGGTGTCTTCTCTCTCCTCTGTCTGGAGTGCTACTGCGAGGCGTACGAGAAGGTAACACGGGATAGAGACGGGAGGACGCATTTCATGACTCGCTGATTTTCCCGTTCAGATGACGTTTCCGCACTCATATGGCAAGAGGGCTCCTCGCTTATCGTGTCTATTGGCCCCGTTTTGTTCAGAGCATGGACGCCCCCACTTGAGCTCCAGCTTCGACGCCCAGGCTGGAAATATTGGCTCGGACAGCAGCCCTTCGATCTATGGAAACGCCACCGTCGACGACCCCCCGCCCCCGGGCGCCGGCGTGAAGAAAAGAGCAGAAAACAGGCACAAGGAGAAAAAAAAAACATCTTTGAATCGCTACCTTCGATAAAGAGACGTTGGTTTCGTGACGGGAGCCAAGCAAGCCGTCCCGCTCCGAGCGCTTCCGCGGAGCAAGGAGGAAGTGTCGAAAGCTACCTGTGCGCGATGGAGATGGATGGAGAGGGGAGAGGGCCGCATGTACATGATACCTCAACAGACCCCGCATCTCACGGTAGCTGCGGTGTAAATCACCGGGTCCCGAGGTCCTAGTACCTCGCGCCGCTCCCAGCGACCAACACCAACATGTCAGGTCCAACGACCAGGCTGCAGGGGGGGGGGCCTCTCCCAAATGGGGCGACGGGCTCGGAAGCGCGGTGTGCGGCTGGGAGGGCTCTTCCGAGGCCTCACGGAGTCGGGCTCTGTTCAGCGCCGTGGCCTCCTCATGTCCTGCTTCCCCACGTCCCTTCCTGGCCCTGTGCTGCCTGGTTTGAGCTCTGGTCTCTCCCTTTGATATGCACGTCGAAGTTGTTCCATCTTTGGAAGCCTGGGTGCACGATACAATCTCCAATCGACATGTGAACAGCCTCTCGTTAGCACGGCCATCAGGTTCACACCGTTTTCTCGTTGCCCCCACCGTCCATTCTTGCTCACAACCGCGAATCTGTCTGCGTGTCAGTTCTTGGACGCACCCTCTCCCCGAATCTCCCAGGTCGGCAAATCCATCTTCCCTCCTCCGCTCCTCGCGTCACGATGCTTTAGCGTGACATGTCCTCATACGGGAGCCCTGGCCGGGGCGGCGCGTCCTTCTCCTCGCGCATCACCAGCTTCGCCGACATCGCCGACGTCTCCATCGACCATCTACACTTCGATGATAGCTCGGCGACGCGCCCACAGCACAACACCCCAGCGCTGCGGCAAGGTCCTCCAGCATCGCACCCTCACCAAGCGATCCGCTCAGCCGCTCCACCTACATATAGCGCCTTCATCCCGTCTTCAAACGTCCCCAGCTCTGCGCCATCATTGAGTGTATCCCGGCCTCAGTACGCCAGTGCCAATGGCCACCACGTTAAGACGAGCGACTCTTCCGTGTCGCTCCTGTCTCAGTTCGACGCGCAGGGACGACCGCTGAAGGGGAGGGAGTCGTTGGTGTCTTTGCAGTCTTCCTACGATCCCCCGACTCCGCCGCTACAGTCTGAGCCGTACAGCAACTCGGGACAGGCGGCGTATGCCACCACGGCCTCCTGGGTAGTCGGCCACCAGTCCCAGGGCTACGAGCCCATCTCAGGTTCGACGCCTGCGACGCCGCCTTCCCGCTCGAGATCCAAAGGGTCGCGTGCGGGTGGTGGTCGCGGGTGGTATAGCCTGGCTTTCACTGGACAGCACGAAGCCATCCCGGAGGAGCATGACATGGCCATACTCCCGGCCGCGGCGCCCATGGCACGGAGTGGCGGGTATAACACTGTCCCTACCCACGACGATGCTGGCATAGCCTTCGACCCTTCTTCAACACTCGGCCCCACGAGCCTGCAAGATCAGACTTTTGTCAGAAAGTTGCAAGAGGAAGAGGCGAAGGGACGTCTGACCGGGGGCCTCGGAGCCGGTTGGAAGACAGAGGACCAGATTCTCGGCTCGGAGCTCTTGAGGAGCCCTGGTGCACTTCAGAGGTCCCTCACCCGCCGATTCACCTACCGCCAGTCGCGAGGCCGCGACGAAATCCTGAGAGACATGGGCCAGGACGAGGCAAACAGGAAGGGGAAGGTCATCGAGGTCGTAATGGACGAGCACGCCGGCGTCGACATCAGCGCCATGGTTGGTCCCGAGGGCATGAGCGGCAGCGACGAGGGCGGCTCGACGATGAAGTTGCGCACCAAGGCGTCCCAGGTCTTCTACCCTCAGCCCAATTGGAAGCCCTTCTCCATGCGGTGGCCATACCTCTCGCTCCTGATAATCCTCTCGGTCGGCCTCGCCGTCCTGCAGGAGTTCGTCTACCAAAAGTCAAGAGACCAGCCTCTGGTGACCTTCAGAACGCCCGACCAGATCTCGCCGTTAGCCTACTTTGGCATCAAGTTCGTGCCTACCATCGTCGCCGTTACGTACGGCGTGCTGTGGCAGGTCACCGACTTTGAAGTCAAGCGCCTCGAAGCCTTTTACCAGCTTTCGAAACCCGGCGGTGCGCTCGCCGAGGAGTCGCTGAGCGTGGACTACGTCACGAGCATCAACATGCTGCGTCCGCTGCACGCCCTCAGTCTGCGGCACTACGCCGTGTCTGCCTCGTCCCTCGGCGCCGTGATAGCCATCTCCCTCGTCCCGACTTTCGGTGCCGCCTCGATCCAATTAACCCCCGACCGGGACACGCGAGTAGAGAACCCGGGAATGGAGAAGCACATCATTGTCAACGCTGTGTGGTCACGTCTACTGACCTCCACACTAGTCATCTGTGCCATTTCTGCCTCCATCCTCTTCTTCCTGCTACAAACGCGGAGGTCGGGACTCCTCTCGGACGTAAAGGGAATCGCGGGGCTGGCATCCATGGCGGTGGTATCGCACATCCTCATGGACTTCAAGGACATGGACACAGCGACGCACGAGGACATCCACAACCGGCTTCGCTACAGGCGGTACATCCTCCGGAATTCAGCGTTGGCCCCAGACGACGAGACGCCACTGTCCACGCAGGGGGCCGAGGACGCGCGGTTCGCACACCCGCACCTCTCCGAGAACCCACACCCGCTAATGCTCACGGCGCCGGGCTTCGTCACGTACGTCGTCGGCGTCGCGCTCTTCACGGGCTTCGTGACGGCGGTGTTCTTCACCGAAGCGACCGTCGTGACGGACCGCGCGCCGTGGGTCATTACGGCGCTGGCTGTGTGCGTCAAGCTGGGGTGGTCGACGCTCGACACCGACGTGCGGATGATGGAGCCGTATTACATCCTGTCGCGGCGGCATGCCCCGCCGCGGACCCTGTCGCTTGACTATACGGCGCTGGCGTTCGGGTACATGCCGTGGAGGGCGTTCCGGAACGGGCATAACCTGATGGGGCTGGTGGGCGTTGGGTCTATCGCGGCCGAAATATTGACGGTTATGCTGACGAGTCTCGCGACGGTCGACGGGCGCGACTTTGTGACCGAGGCGGCGGGCGCTTCCGCCGATGCAAAGACCTCGGACATGGACGGGATTAACGCGGGGCAGGAGACGGTGGTCTCCTTCTTCGGGACACTAGGCCTCGCGCTCTTGATACTGGTGTACATGATCGCGGTCGGCACCGTCGTCTTCGCGCGCCGCCGCCACGCCTTCGTCCCTCGCCAGCCCAACACCATCGCGTCGGTGCTGGCGTATATCCACCAAAGCCGGATGTTATACGACTTTGTCGGGACGGCGAGGCTGAGCGGGGCGGAGATGGCGGAGAGGCTGGACGGGCTTGGGAAGACGTATGGGCTGGGGTGGTTCCAGGGGAGGGACGGGAAGTCGCACTGCGGGGTTGATGAGGAGGAGTTGGCGGGGGGGTATAGGCATGGGGTGAGGCTGGGAGAGGTGAATATGCCGTGGGCTACGCAGTGGTCTGTGTTTTGAGCTGCGACTCGGGCCAGAGGATGTTTCGTTACGTCTGTGGTTTTCTGCGAGTTGCATATAGAGCGTTCCGGGGGCTGGAACGTATCCTTCGGAGCAGCAGGTTTACGCCCTGTTCATTTCGGCTATGAATTTCATCAAGATTTACGATTTTGACGGTCCAATGCTTTAACGCTGTGATACATGGCGAGCACTCTAGGAGAAGAAAGGGGCGGGGGGGGGGGGGGGTTGTGGTCGAGTGAAGTGGAGAACAAATGCAATAACATCGTTTGCCACGAGAGGAAACAAAAGTGGTATTACGGCAAGGACACTGCTCACCTTGAACCGGCCGTCTTGATACCAGAACTGGACCCGTAGGAAATACTGAAAAGCAGGGCCTTCACCTCGTAGATGTTTCCAAGGAAGTGGCGGGGAGGGATCGCCGTTTGGTTCCTCTCCAATCGTTGGATCGGGTCTCCTTCGGTTCTTATCGCCGCTGGCAGCCTTTTGTGGAGATCCCCTTTACGTTGTGCTCCGAATGTAAGCTTAGCGTGACAGCCACCTAGGGCCCATGATACTGTATGAAAGTAAGACAGAGCAGGTGTCAGTCGAAACACAAAGTCCCGAACACAGGTACGACGCCGGAAACGCCCACGACTACAAATCGCGTCCAACCTAGTCCGTCTTTAACCTGGGGTGCCACGGCGGGAGCCCAGATCCGGCGATCGGTTCACATGGAAAACGTGTCCAAGACGTCAGGGGACATGTCTTGTGTCACAAGCGCTCCGTCCCGGGATTGGGCGGGACCGAACGAGGAACCTTGGCCTTCCGGCGGGGATCGGCGCCTTCGGTTCTTCGTTGTCCCTTTCGCACGGGCCGGCATCGTCGTGCGCAACCCCTGCTTCGGGGAGTTTCGAAGGCCTGCCTGCCAGCTTCCGCGACATGCGTGTTTGAGGGCCTTTGATGGGCTGGGGTAGATGGGCCCGCTTACACGGACCACATATGCGTGCTGTGGCTTGGGATGGCGTTCGGGCGCAAGTGTCGGCACCCGGTCCTAGTTGTCCAGGCCGAGAATCATTTCCCGACAGCGACCAGAAGGCCCGCAGTAGAGAATCGGAAAGACAGTCCCATAGGTCCCATGGGCTCTCTCTGCCCGGGCCAAGAGGGTCTTGTCTCTCCTCAAATACAGATACGCCGTAAATCCCCGCACCTGCGACAAGATGGCACCCCGCGGTGCTTCTCCGACGCGTAACCGCCGATAAACCCCCTGAGCGTGGCAGTGCTGAGGACAGGTTCTGCAGGCCCCCTTTCCAGCGGTGAGCCAAGGAGCACCCAAGAAAACAGACGGGCGCAACACGAGGTCTTACCTGACTGCGCCCGGCCATCTCATTTCATCCGTGTGATTCTCATTCCAAGACTTACGAGGTCAAGAGAAAAGCCATTCCTCTCCTTCCCTTTCTTCTTAACCTTCACGGGTCGGTCGGCGGGCTTGATATTCGAAACCGGGGCGTCGTCTCCAGACCCTCCGGCGGCGAAGAAGGGCCCAGTCGGGCGGGGCGAGTTCCGCGCATCTGCGGGAGTTTGCCCTGTTTCCTCTCGCTGCACGCTCAGCTCAGCGGGCGAGGTCCCGCCGCCGATCTCTGCTTGGTATATCCTTACCGATCGCCATCTCCCGCAGATTAAAATCCCACGCGATGCAAGCGGGCGTCCACAGGCACGCGTGTCTCCGCAAAGCTTCGCACCGCCCGGTCGTGAGGGGTATTTCGGGGGGGAAATGCCATTGTCGATTTCTTCGTACGGTAGTGTGGTCGAGCGCCGAGGACAAGGCGATGCCACCCTCCGTATTCTCAACCTCGTAACCTCGTAATCTAGCAGGTAGTTGGCCACCAGTCCGGGACTCAGCGACCGCCTGACGCGCAGTCAACTTGGTGTGTGATGTACGGGAATGTATCTCACGCTAGCGCCCAAACAATCACGGTTCTAAATTGAGTTTGATACCTCTGTGTACCCAGATTCTCAGCGCGCTTCGTCTCCATTGAGGTATCTTACTCGTACTACCTCAATTTAAACTGCAGCGCCTCAATGCTACTTTAACACCAGTACCTGACACAACTTGGCTTCTGCTTGGCAGATGGTCGCCTCTGGACCCGCTTCCCCTTTCGGCTTCAGATGGGTGGATTATCGCCCTTTCCCCACTGAAGACTGTGCCGTCCGGAGTACCGCTGCCCCCGAGGGGTACACCAGCGGTACCTGCCCCAGCACCCCAGCCCCCTATACGACGGGCTGGTACGCGGCCCCTCAAGGAATGTACCGGGCCAAGTGCATGACATTGGCCGTCTGATCCTGTCCCCCTCCCACTTCCAGGAAACTCGAGGCCCCCAAGCAGGTCTTTCCCCCCAAAACAACCTCACCACCCAAAACATCACCACATTCGTTCCTTCTTCTCCATTCGTTCCCTGCAGTTGACCCCCTCTCTCGCTTTCCCAGACGGTAAAGGCCACGAGCGAGCCGCTCGCTAAGCGACGAACAGAGGGAGAGTTTTACTTGCTCCTTTTCTTTCTTTCTTCTTTTCCGAAACCTTCGTTTTGCAATCCCGATCATAGCGCCCTGTTGACCATAGCGTGTTCGACCCCCCCCCCCCCCCCCCAAATCCCCCGCCATCGCCTTTCGCTCGTTTCTCCCGCCGGAACACAGAACACAAGAAGTCGACGTATCCCTAGCGCGTCTCCGACCTCGAATTCGCCCGAACACCTACGAAACCTTGCTGCTAGGAGAGACCATCGACCGACCGAGCCGACCGTCCTACGTCCGCTTACTCCGAGAACGAGAACCGGCGACTCCAACGTCAGACTTCGATCGCTTTTCCACGAGATTTGTCCTCGACACTAGGATCTGAACCCACCGACAACACCACGATCGAAGCCTCGGCACGTGCATTGGATCTGGCGACCCTATCTCCTGTCGTGCACCACACAATACCGCCAAGATGAGGAGCATATTATTGACACCGTTCCTCGTCTTCTTCTCCCTCTTCACCCCCCTCGTGTCGGCCGAGCCCGTCCTTCAGTCGACGTCGCTCAACACTTGTTCCGAAGACTCCGGGTTCAGCGCTAGTCTGTTCAAGGCCGTCTTCACCCCCAACAATGCCTCGGCCAGTATCGACATGGTCGCGACCATCACGATCGAGGGCTTCGTCGCGTTCGACGTCGCCATCTACGCCTACGGTCTCGAGATCATCAGGCAGACGATCGATCCCTGCGACATAGGCCTCCAGGGTATCTGCCCCATGCAACGTGGCAGGCTCGCCATCCCGCCCTTCAACGTCGAAATCGGCGGTGCGGTCGACCAGGTGCCCGGAATCGCGTACACCATCCCTGACCTCGACGCCAAGGTTCGCATCTTCGTCAACAACACCGAAACGGGCGAGAGCGTTGCTTGTGTCGAGGCGGACGTATCCAACGGGAAGACGGTTGACCTAGTTGGCGTCAAGTGGGCCACGGCCGTGATTGCCGGCCTCGCTCTGCTCGCCTCTGCCGTCATTTCCGGCCTCGGACACTCCAACACGGCCGCTCACGTCGCCTCCAACGCCCTCTCGCTCTTCAGCTACTTCCAGGCCCAGGCCATCCTCGGACTTACCAGTGTTCACCTGCCCCCGCTCGTTGCGTCGTGGTCCCAGAACTTCCAGTGGTCCATGGGCATCATCCGCGTGGGCTTCATGCAGGACATCTTCACGTGGTACCAGCGCGCGACCGGCGGCGAGCCGTCCACCATCTTCGACACGCTCCGCACTATCTCGGTCGAGATACAGAAGCGGTCGCTCGACGCGGCCGACGGTGCCGTCAAGCTCTTCAGCCGTGCCGTTGCCATGGCGCCCCGCACCCTCGTCAAGAGGGAGAACATCCAAACGAGCGACGGCCGCTACGTCGTCTTCGGCATCCAACGCGTCGCCTTCAGGGCCAGGATCGAGACGACCAACCTCTTCATGACGGGCCTGACCTTCTTCTGGCTCTTCGTCGTCCTCACCGTTATCGGCGTCGCCCTCTTCAAGGGATACTGCGAGCTGGCCGCCAAGAAGAAGTGGGTGGGCCACGACAAGTTTGTCGAGTTCCGCAACGGCTGGACCACGGTCCTCAAGGGCATCCTGTTCCGTACCGCCCTCATCGGCTTCCCCCAGCTGACGATTCTCTGCCTATGGGAGTTCACGCAGAACGACTCGCCGGCCGAGGTCGTCCTCGCCGTCTTCTTCTTCTTCGGCGTCCTGATCACCCTGGGCTGGGCGTCGACCAAGGTCATCCTAATCGCCCGCCAGTCCGTCACGACGCACCGCAACCCGGCCTACATCCTCTTCTCTAACCTCGAGGTGCTTAACAAGTGGGGCTTCCTCTACGTTCAGTTCCGTGCGTCGGCGTACTACTACATCGCGCCAACGCTAGCCTACCTCCTCGTCAAGGGCATGTTCGTTGCCCTCGCTCAGCGCGCCAGCGTCGTCCAGGCCATCGCCTTCATCATCATTGAGATTGCGGCCCTGATCGCCGCTAGCGTTCTCCGCCCGTGGATGGACAAGCGGACCAACTCGTTCAACATTGCAATCTGCGCCATCAACTTTATCAACGCTGTCTTCCTCTTCATCTTCACCAACGTCTTTGGCGCGCCCGGCCTCGTCGCCGGCGTGGTCGGCGTCGTCCTGTTCATCCTGAACGCCATCTTCTCGCTCGTCCTGATCCTGATGCTGATCGTGTCGACCACGCTGGTCTTCTTCCGCCCGAACCCCGACGCGAGGTACCAGTTCATGGCCGACGACCGCGCCTCGTTTATGAAGTCGCAGACGCAGCTGACGACGACAACGGAGCTCGACGCGCTCGCGGCCACGGCACGCGGCGACAAGGCGGGCTACAGCTCAAAGCTCGACCTCGATGAGGACAACGAGTCGCTCTCGTCCGACTCGATGCGCCGCCGCGCGGACAACATGTCCATCTCCGCGGCGCCGAACCAGGGGCTCCAGCCGTCGTGGAGCAACGAGAAGCAGTACGCCCCGCACTCGCCCGTCAACCCGTCGCTGCCGCTCTTCCCGGGCGGCAACCAGAACGGCGGGTCGATGACGAGCAACACGCCGCATAGCCCGTTCGGACAGGACTACCGTGGCCAGAACTCGGCAAGCCCCCAGGCGTTTAGGGCGCAAAACAATGCTAGGTATGCTCAGGTCAACCTGTCTCATGCGTGGATGAAAGTTGCTAACGAGTGTGTTCTCTAGCCCTTGGCAGCGCGGTGCTGGCTACGATTGAGTCCGTTGCGCCTACAGTTCTGGTTTAGTCTGATTTGAGGGTTCTGTTTCGGTTCTGCTTCTCGTTCGATACCTAGGGGAGTATCAAAGATCTAAATGCATCTTGCAACGTCGACACCTCGGGGTTGGGTGGGCGTCGCGTCCATCGGATAGCATGGTTGCTCTTCGGTTCGTCTACTTACTGATCCGACGGGCCCGACGACGCTTTTCCCTCGCCACGGACGATGCATGACGGACGGCGTCAAAGAGTCGGAGGCGTTATTTTGCCCCATTAACACCATACCACACCTCTTTCTTTTTTTTTTTTTTTCTCTTTTTCCCTTGTTTCCTTTTCTTTCTCATTTTCCTAAGTCTGGGGCGTCTCTAATTCCCTTGGGTTTTTCTTTATGTGGTGTATATACATGAGCAGCGCTCCGCGAGATAGCGTGCTCGGCAGATAGCGGTTGGATCAAGGGGATAAAGGGGGAGAAGCAGCTGGACTGGAGGCTGTGAAGGGTTGGCTGAGGGTAGTAATTTACTTTTTGGCAATGAGTTGGTTCGTTGTATGTGTGATGGCGTGAAGAAGGATGGGGGCGAGTGAATGGGTGGGTGGCTGGACGGGGTACGATGATGCTCGAATGTTGTTGGTAAATGCGCATTCCGGGAAGGGCCCGACCTCTAACTCTGCCGGCTGTCATCGACGAACTGGTACTACGGTATATGCAAAGCGAGGTGATGTCAACAAAGAAGTACATTTCTCGGCAATCTACGTAGGGAATACAATCGCTATGAACACCACACTCGCCGCGCCCTCGTCTCTCATACCGTGGGTAGGCGAGAATAAGGGGGCCAAAAAGAAAGCGAGTGTGCCGTGTCAATCGAGTGACATGATGGGGATATCGGACACCTGTCTCGGCGCCAATGTTCCAGCCCTCCTCCGCGTCCAGCGCGTCTCGGGGCTCGAGGAGAGGCATCAACCCGCCTGCGCTTGGCCAGCCATGTACGCCTGGAACGCCCGCTATCCACAATGTTAGCCCATGTCTAAAAGCCGGGCCCCTCCTGCCTTGCAGCCGAAAAGGACGCAACCGCGAGGGAGGACTTTGGGGAGCCAGAGGGATAGAGGGGAGGGGAGGAAAAGGGGGGCAGTGAGGGGAAGCATACCGAGTTTCTAGTCTGCATGAAGACGGTGCCCGGCCCCGTGAACTTGCACACGAGGCCCTCGCCGGAGGCCATGCCGGAGATGATGCCGCCCGATGCGACGCGCTGGACGACGTACTTTGCGCTCCAGGCCACGAGGTGGCCGTTGTCGACGATGTACTTTTCGCCGTCGGCGAGCTGTTCTTTCCCGTCAGATACGGGCTTTGACAAGAAGAACTTGGAGAAGGGACGAAAGGGACGTGGGCGGAGTATAGGGGCCCGGGGGGGGGGGAAGGGGGGAAGGGGGACGAGGAAACCCACCGTCTTCTGTATAATCGCCCCAAAGCTCGTAACCCAAAGCAGGCCCGCCCCACTGATCTTGTGCACGAAAAGCCCCTCGCCAGAGAACATGGCCTTGCTCAGCCCCTGCCGCTTGTAATCCCGGATGACCCCCTGCGTCGACGCAAGATACGCGTCCTGGCCCACGGACCACGTGGCGCGGCCGTCGAGGCGGATGCTGGTGATGTCGCCGAGCATGGGGGGCGCGAGGAGGACCTCGCCGGGCCCCGTGTAGTTTGAGGTGGTGAAGCTGCCCATCACGAGCTTCTTCATTGAGAACTTCAGCTCGCCGCGGAGGGTTACGGAGGGGGACATTGCGATCATTGCGCCTGGGGGGTGGGGGTGTTAGTCGTCGTCACCCTGCTGCACTATCCGGAGAACACTGACGGGGAGGGGTGCAGGGGGGGATACCTGGTCTCGCGTTCAGGGGCGCGCCTATCGCCAGCTGGATCGTCAAGATGGTGTTCGTATCCCGGTGGCTAATCCTGTAGCTCCCGCCATTGAAAGTCCCAACATCATCCGCCGTGGCTCCCGCCCCGTACACCATCCCCGGTCCCGGGTCTCGCCCCCCCGAGATGACCGACTCATCATCCTCGAACCCCCTCTTCTCGTCCTCCGCCGGCGCTGCGGGGGGCGGCGAGAACTGCTGCTCCGGCGCCGGGTGCACTGGCAGCGCCTGCTGCGCAGAGACAGCGTGGGGCGGCGACTGGCTAGGCGATGGCGCGTGTCCCGTTCCCGTCCGGGACAGGCCAGGCGAGGGCGACTGCCCCGGAGGAGGAGGAGGGGGGTAATGCGCCTGCGCCGGCGACTGAGTCTGACTCGGCGTCGGTGATCCCCCCGGCGGGGGCGGATACGCCTGCGACTGACTAGCCGACCTTCCGTGGCCCGGCGGCGGGGGATATTGCGCCTGCGGCTGGCTGGGCGACGGGGAGTGTCCCGGCGGAAGGGGGTAGGGCGCCTGCGAGAGGCCGCCGGGCTTCGAGGCGGGAGGAGGGAAGAACTGCGTCTTGTGGGCGGGCGCGGACATGGGCGGGGGCGCGTAGGTCTTTTGCGGGGCGGGGTTCGCGCTCGGTGTGCCTCCCGGGCCTCCTGAGCCTGGGGGAGCTGGAGGGAGGACTGTAAGCTGGGATGGTATGGGAGGGAGGGAGGGAGGGGGCGAGCTCACGGGGATAGTACTGGGCTGACATGGTGCCGGGGGGAGCTGCGGAGCCCACGATTGCGCGCGTGTTAGAAGGGCGCGGAGCGAGGTGTCTGCTGCGACTCGCAGCTCGAAACAGGCTGGTTTGCAAGACGCGAAACACGAGACAGAGCCTCACACGGGACGGGATTCCAAGAAGAGTCCAGGATATGGCAGTGGAAAGAAGCAAAAGAAGACAAGAGAGCTTCCCCCCCCTCCCCGGGGATCCTGCAGGACAGGAGTCTTGAGGTCGGACAAGCCCCGCACTCATCGACCCCGGCACAGCCCCCGGCGGCAAACGCCCTTCCCTAACGCGACTCGATCCCCGACACGCGGCATGCAGCTGCAGCTACAGCACCACCTCGACGAACACGGCTCAGTTGCCCCCCTTGGAATCCCAGCGCCGCGGCGCCTCTACCTCTTCCCAACGCACAGCCATAGTCCCGCACTCCTCACGCCGTCGGACGAACTTTTCCCGCGAAGAGACAATTTCCGTCGCGTGCCTCGAAGAGCGCCCGGCAATGTGCCCACGGGCTCTGGTTGGGGAATGGGGGCGTCATCTGCGCGGAGAGCAAGGGCGGCTTGGGAGGCTGTCGTCCAATCGATTAGCGCCGGGGCACGACGGCGGAGCCGTGCGACGAAGAATGGGGGCGCTCCGGGGAATTTGGGTCGGCGCCAGGGCATGTGATTGGCCGGGCGAGCGTGGATCGCGGTTCTTGGCTCCATTGATGGCAGCGTTGGCGGATGTGATTGTCCGCCCGAGTCTTTGTCACATTTCACGTGCAGCGTCCGTCGGAGAGCGAGGGGCCAAACAAGGTAGCGGGCGGGTTGGCTTCACTGCTCGGGTTCCGTGGGGCCCGGGATGCCGGGGTCTGCCGCCGGTGAGCTCCGTCCGGGCGCCGGAGGACCAGGACAAGGCGGGGCCGGGTCGCCGACCGCTCTGGCGCCGGCCCTCCCCGGAGCTTCATTCGCCTCCCCGACGTCCGGGGACCAACCCGGGTCGCAATCTCGTCCTCGTCCCCATCGCCTCTACCAGCAGAAGGCGAGATGGCTTGGCAAAGCTGCGGTTCGCACGCGGACCCCCCGCCACCCATCGCCCACCGCATCCTTAAGACGCATCGGGGTGGCGGAGTGAGGAAGGATGCGCGTCGACATGACCACTGGGGATTGCTCTCTTTCACTGAGCGCGCAAGACTCTTAATGACGGTGCTCCGCCCTCGTTTGCTTGCACTGCTCGCCACGGGTTCCGGGGAGGCTTGCGGGGGGCGATGATGGGCCCTGATAGCACCCCTCATGTATGTCATGATGATGGCCACCATCTGCTGCGGCGTTAGTCCATAGGCGCTCATTGCCTCGCTGTACCCGATCTTCATCCTTCAGTAGGGGGGGAAGGCGGCGCTGAACCCAAGTAGAGCCGGATGCCAGCCCTCGGCAACCGATCTAGCCGCGCCACCCAACTCAAACGCCAGTGCCTCCCCGCAAGATCTCCGGCGAAGCCCCTTACAGCTGCTCCGAACGGGGTCGCCATCCGAGGCTCGGCTCCGACGCCCCGGGCCAGCGATCAGCGCGGCTTCCAGCGGGACGAGTGGTCGCCAGCGGCTTGGGAACAGCAGCTTGCCTCGCAAGGTCCGCCTCGGCAGTCCGACTAAGTATGGAGGTCGTCGCCGATCCGCCTCGGCCTCCTTTCTTGTACATTACCCCCTGTATAAGCAAGCTCAGCAAGGGGCCTTCCCAATCGGGCTACGCCAGCTCTCCAGAGACTAGCTGAGCAGCCGGGATAGATGCTGATATGTCCGGCTATTTCAGGAGTTCACCGATCCCCCAGTCTTGGTTTAGACCCCGGAATCGAGGATACGCGTTTGCGTATTCGAGCGAATGGGGTTCGAAGCTGGATATCTTGTTTCCGGTACTTGGCCCACGGATGCCCTTGTCCCATGATGCACTCCCGGACATCAGTCTTGATAAATCCGGCAAGGGATCCGGGAGAGGCTGCACCGAGACGGAAGCTGCGCGCCGTCGAGAGCCCTGAGACCACCGAGGCTCCCTGCATATCCGCGCCAGATGCCCGAGCCAGTCCGCGGCGTGCAGCTCGCATCGCCAGATCTTGCAGCCCCGGGGATTTGGAATTCAGCCACCTCGCAAGCGGAGCCCAACTAGCGTCTTCCCGAGATAGATGAGGAGGCACCGAAGGAGGGGCTGGGACACCCCCACTGCGCCCAATTACAGCGTCCTCGGGGGGCCCGCGCCTCCGTCCACCGGCCCGCTCGGTCGATCGGTCGATCGGGGCGGGTCAGGCCGACGATCAACCCCCACCGCGCTTCGCAGTCACGGGGGTGAGTGTGTTTGGCTTTGTTGAGATATGTAGTTTGAGATTCAGACAAGGGTGGAGGTGGATGGGGGAACCAGGAGCCCGGAGTCATACAGCAAGGGAGAGGGTGCCTGACGATACCTTACAATGGTTTAGAGTGGGCTCCAGCGCGCGATTAGGCGGGTATTCACCGACTTCTTTGGTGTCGGGACGGGTGCCGAGCACCCGACACATGCTCATGTCGACGAGAGAGGAGCAGTGGGTCCTGCAAAGCGGTAGCTACGGCCATGTACCAGGTACTCTTCCCCCCCCCCCCCCCCCCCCGGGCCCGCGAAAAGAAGAAGTTGCCGCTTCTGGAAACGCGAACGAGGACATGCCAAACCCCCGCGGAAAAGCAATTCGCAGATCACCAACCCCACGCGCTCGGAGCATTGATGTTGCACAAGCAGGTGCCCGCCGACCCGCTGCACGATACAGGTCACATCTCTATTTTCCCTTTATTCTCCTCAAGGTACGAGACGGCATCGTGCACACATGCCGTTCCGAACTCTGGGTGCTGCTGAAACTGAAACGTCCCGGCGGCGAGAGGTGCCCTATATCCGTGGGGGCCACAGTCAAGTCTTGACGCAAGCACGTCTCCTTCACTCTCGCACTGCTCGGACCCTAGGCGAAATCGGGCAATATGCCGATGTGGAGCGGAAGAGGCCGTGCAGGGTCGCAAATCTGTGCGAGATATGATGGTTAACCCGGGTCTGTGCGGGGCACCGACCAGTTTACCAGGACCACTACCATGATTCCGCTTAGCGAGAGAGGGACGGGGACCGGTGGCATTAATTCGGTGGAAATTGGAGAGTCGACAAACTCCCATGGCCATTCTTTCGCGCCCTTGGTATCAAGCCATTGCGAACCAACGTCTCATTTCCACCAAACGCCTCCATATAGCCGGGGGAGAGATGACCTGTGCGACGTCTCGTAGAACGGCACACTACCCGGTACCGCGGTGCGGTGCCACAGGACCGTCCCGACTCCCAGACGCTCGGAGCCGCTCAGCGGAAGCGTTTCGCATTCACAACGTGTGACGCGAGAAACGTCGACCCTCGGCCCTACCTTGCGTCGGATGAGTAATGCTGGTCCCTTTAGTAGCGACGACCCCCCCGTGAACTGGATCGACGGCCTGGGGAGGGAGCTAGACAGGAAAGAGGGGAGGGCATCGACCATGATGCCATGGCGGAGCCGTGGCGCTTGAATCGCGGGCTGAGTTGAGCGGTTCGGTCATTGTGGGAGCTGGTCACCGCAAGCTGGGAAGCAACCTCCTAATTGAGCCTACCCCCATGTCAGTAAGGAAGCCCGGAATATCGGCAGCCCCGGTACATATCCGAGTTCATACACGTTGCCAATTCGGGCCTTTGCCCCGATGGGAACAATCCGGGGAGCCAAGTGCGGCCCTCGGCCCCGGATATCGGTCACGATTAAGCTATTTGCCGAGGACTTGAAAGCCATGGCCCAAAAAAAAAAAAAAAAAAAAAAAAAAAAAAAAAAAAAAAAAAAAAACGGCAAGGCGCGCGAGATTTAGCCCAGTGCTGCCCGGCAGTCGGGAGAACCAGCAGGAACACAAAGAGGCCCGCTGTCAAACGGCCCGGGATTCTGGAATTCTGAGCTATCATATGCGCAGGCCGAGATCCGGGGTGGATGTCGGGACCCACGCGGAGGGCGAGCTAATCTGGCAAGGAAAAGCAAGGTGACCAGTGTTGTTTGTGTTGCATGCGCCATTCAGCGCATGCCTCGTATCCGTGTATGGTCGGGTCCTCGATCTTGCAGGGCTCCTGTGACAGACGACAGGAGCAGGGTGGATGGAGGGAAAGAGCAGAAGAAACTGCAAGTTTCCTAGGTCTTCATCGAGGCCCTTGGGCAGAGCAGGGAATGGCACGGAGAGACGGGCTTTGCCACCAATGTCCACCGCTGACCCGGAGCCCACGTTCATCCGGAAGCTCCGTTTCGAGGGCCGTGCAAAGCAGGGATCTAAAAGTAGCGTCACCCATCCCCGATCCTGGAGAGAAAAAAACGCACGAGGTCGCTCCTCACTTCCGCTCTCGACCCAATTCCCCCATTGACTCCACCGTCTCCACTCAGGACCAGAGCGGCGGGCGCGCATCATCCTACCATGGCTTCCAATCTAACACATGATTGGCCAAGTTACGACAACGAAAAACTGCCGAGTTTCGTCCGCCGAGCCAACTTCCGTGGCGGGAATAGCGCCTCGGGCAGGCACTGTTAAAGGAAGGGAGCTGTCGAGGCCAGACAGGCGGGGGCCTTGGTTAGTGCGCGCCATGGGTGCGGGCGGCCCACGGTCGTGGGACGCCGTGGATTGGGAAGGCACGGATCAATGTGCAAAACCTGGGCACTGAGCACTTGTCCCCGGACGAAGCTGGGCGGAGATATCTCCACGCTCAATTCAAGCATCTCCGTGACCCGTGAGAGGGTGTCGGCACCGCCTCCTCGGGCCCCTCTCCCACGGTCCGTGAGAGGCGACAGCGTGGGACTGAGACCTCGCTTGGACGCTGTGTGACCCAGGGCACCGATCCTGTTGGCCAGCGGCGTGGAGCGAACCAACTGGCTGGGAACCAAAGGGGGGCCCCCCAGATAAAGAAAGGGTCCCGTCCCTCCGGGCCGAAGGCAAATCGATTGGGACACGGAGCGTCCCAGAATGGCGGGTAGCATCAAAAGCGACGCCCACTTTATTCGACAAATCGCATCTGGCTCCAACCCCCCCCCCCCCCCCCCCTGGGGGCAGCGACAGAGTGTGTTTGCTTCCCATTTGTCCGTGTCCAAGGTACAAGTAGTAATAAGCTTCAGCTTGCATGATCGCGTCCAGCGCGGATATATACATGTGCACGACGAGAAGAGTACAAGCAAGGTGTGAACCAGTCCGCGGGGTCCAGGAGGAGAGACCAGTGCGCCTTCCACGCGAGAAAAAGAAACAAAGGGGAACGGGCTTGCCCGCCTGCGTCGTCTCCTCACGTGGCACAGTACTGCGTACCTGCATCCAAAAGGAAGGCAGCGTCCGTCGAGACTTCGGCGTGTTGGGAGGGGAGATTGCCTGGACAGGGAAGCCCTGCCTTTTCCGCTATTCCGCTCTAACATCCCCCAGCCCACTTTCCGTCCAACTTTTTTGTCCCCCTCTTGGCGGCGAACCCCAGGATTGGGACCATCCCAGCGCCCACGGTCCCGCCTACACATCTCCGTCTCAGACAGCTTCTCCGTACCCGGTACCTTGCAACTGCCCTTTCCCATTTCCCGCGTTAGCCACACTCGAACCCTCTTCTTGAAATCCACTAGGAGGTCCCGCACCTGCTGATCGTCGCGTCTTACTTTAACTCCACCGGCCCGGAGATGCTGACAATTCCACACCCTCGCTGCTACTGTACCCCCCCCCCCCCCCGAAGTGCCTCGTACAGTCCGAACCCAGGTACCCCAAGCCACGCCGTCGCCCACCACCCACACCCGGCACATTAGCGCAGTCCAGGGTAGACGGAACACTTTCATAAGGAACGCAACCCTCCCACCTGGGGAAGCGAGGGATCGATACCTTCTCTTTTTACCATTGAATTGGCCCTTCTTCCCCCACCATTCCCAACACTGGGGCCGTCTTTCATCGGGTTGCACCCTCGTGACATGATCCCATAAGAGCAGTAATAGGTCGAACCTCCGAATCTCGACGCGGAGATGGCGAGACCGTTATCACCGCGCCCGGTGGAGGCATCCACAGACTCAGACATCACCGTCCGACCGGTATCGCCCTCGTCGTCGCCCAGAGCGGTGTCCCACACGCCCGATGACAAAAACGCCGATGCGTCACGCAGTCGCCGTGACTCGCACAGCCCTCGTCGCCCAACGGTGTCACTACCAGAGCCGTCATCTGCAACCAGTAGTGACAAACCGAAGACGCTAAAACGCCCGAAGCCGCGCTCCAGGTCGAGCTCGCCTGTGTCTTCGAGAGACACAACGCCTGGACCGTCGACAGTACCTACAGATTCTAAGACATCGGGTACACCAAAGCCCCGCGAGAAGAAAGCGCGCGTTACCTCGCCCACGCCATCCCCACCACCGCCGCCTAGCCGAACAAAAGACGAGGAGCCAGCTACCGACTATCCACCGATGCCGTTGGTCAACGGGAGTTCGAACCCAGCATCAACAGGGCCGTTATCCCCGGATCCAACGAACTACCACGAGCCCGTGTTGGACGATGAACCCGATGAGGAACCAACCACCCACGATAGCACCTGCATCCCTACTGCGAGGCAATGTGAGATCGACGCTGTATCATCCGGCGTACCCCCCGTTGGACCTCGCATCGATCCCGACACCGACATTGCGGTTGACGAGACGCTCATCCACGCGGACGAGGGCTTTTACGACGAGTGCGCGGACTCGCACTATCAGATCTTCATTGACACGAGAAACAAGCTGAGATCATCGCAGAGGCCTTACAACCGGGTCCGGGCGCCAGGCAGCGAGACGCATCCGCTGGTGCAGAGAAGTGTGGTGAGGAAGACTATCCGCGTGAGGAAAAGGGTTCCAAAGAGGGATGAGTCGGCGCCCGAGGCGCCTTCCGTTCCATCTTCGGCTGAGTTCATCTGAGGGTCGCCCTCCACCGCGGGCCCACTTGCGTCCGCCATGTCATGATTCTCGCGTTCCGACAGCGGCAGTGCATGCTTTCGCCGATCGAGCATATGTTTAGTCCCGCGTTGCGGTTTTTGTCCGCTACCACCTTTTCCCCTTCCATTTTAGAGGACACCACTTTTTAGTATCTCCAAACCTCAGCCATTGGTAGGCTCCGCCTATTTCGGACACATCCAGGGCCACAGGCGGCCGTTATATCCAACCTCATTGGGTCTCCCTTCGGCTCTGCTTCACCACCTGTCATTGACGACATGCACGACGCATTGCATTTTCCAGTGGTACTGCCTCGGACTTGCGCGGATTTCCATCTTCCCGTTCTCCTCACGAACATGCGTGGGGAGGACGTGGCTGTGCCTTATACACATATACTCTGGGTCGGCTTATCATCTTTGGGTTTTGGGCGTTTAGGATACACTGGATTGATACCCTTGTTACTGAGGCCTTTGAGCTTCGGATCGGGAGGGCCCGCGAAATTTTTGTGAGCTACCAGCGACCATCGGGCCGACTCTCTGTTTTGGCGTTATGTTTGCAAGTCAAATCTGAGACTTGCACGGTTGAGTTTGTTCATAGTGGACGAGAGGATCGATAGATTGAAGATGTGTCAACCCGGACGAAAATCTTGAACATGAGCTAGGTTCTGTAGCTATGACGACTCGTACATGATGCATATACACACGCACAAAGTGCATTCGCCTTCGCAAATGATGCCAATGATGCATCGCACCGACTCGCACATGATCTCCCGGTCGCGTCCACTCAAAAGTCAGCCGTTCCTGAATTCCCACATGGAACACTTATGCAATGCGGCTTCCCAGCATATGTGCGTCCTCGAGGCCGGGCCCAGAGTCTAAGTCCACGATCATTGGGGCGGGGAAAGGTCCCGACGCCGTGGTCAGGACCCGGCTCGGACTGATCTACCGAATCATGGCCCCTCATCCTCGTTCTTAAAACGGCCGATATATGACAACTGGAACGTGACAGATTGGACGAACTGCACGTCAAGCTCGCGGCCCCGCCTGTTCCCGCGGTGCTAGCGGGGTGGGGAAGGATCCAAGGTTACATCCGCTAACCAACGGGGGTTATCCATCGCCACCTTCACTTGCCCCTCATCTCATTGTGAACGGCCGCTTTTAGTCCACCTCATTTCCACTCTCGCGCTGCCCCTCACCCCCAACGACGAGGGTAGCGGCTTCTCCCCTTCCTGATACGCCCGGTGTGATTTGCGATTTGCGTCCGGATCACGCGGCCGGAGCGGCGTCCGCTGCGGTGCGGCCTGTCGCCGCCGCCGCCGCCGCACTTTGCGGGCTCTCCCGCGCCGCGATGCTACTCAGCGTTGGGGCCCCACCGTGCCGCGACGGCCGGATCGGGGGTCCAACCCCGCGCGCGGATCATCGTGTGAACCCTGAACTGCTCCTGTGCGGGGTCCTCGATGTTTGCTTGCACACCCGGGAGAAGCGGGGTTCGCTTAGCGAGGGAGCAAAGGGATGATCATTGATGGCAGGACGGCAAGATGGCTCGTGTTAGCTCTGTATGAGGTGGGGTGCAGTGGCAGGTTGCGGACAGGAGAGAAGGAGCGACGGGCGATACAGCCAACCATCATGAAGCGCCCGCGGTTGGGGGTTTGCGGCCCATTGACACCGGCTCGCGACGGGCAAGCGCGGCCAACGTGACAGATTGTGAGAATAGCAAGGAAGGAGCGCCCTGGTTAGATCATGTATCGCGGACCCCGTATCGCCCCCCGCTGGGCGGGCCTTGCTGCCCCCACTCTTCGCATGCGATGGAGGGCAGGTGCTCCCCCAATGCCGCCGCTCGTATGTAAGGAACCGCCTGCCAACGGCCCCGGGGAGCAACTGCGCTGCGACGCGACGCCGCCCGCGACCCCCCCGTGACTGGTCAGTCTAGACCGAGCGTCGGGAGTTACCTGCAGGTCGCGGGCGAGGGGCCAAGCATCCACCCTCCCTCCCGCCTCCCCCAAACTTTGTATCACTGCGGGCTCGACATCTACCCCCGCGCATCCGTTGGTGACCTTACGGGCACTGAGCCGCGGCATCGAATAGACGGGACGGCTGGAAGCCGCTTTGCCTCCCCCCTATTTTTTCCCCTTCCTTCCCTTCGCCGGATTCGCTTCTGGTTGCGACTAGGCTCTCGCTTAGCGTTTCTATCCAGGTGCTGGCGTCCTTTATCCCTTCGACACAGGCCGCCCTTGACGAGGAATGGAGCTGCCACCCCGCCACACCTCCGGCGAGGCTCAGACATGCTTAGCAAAGCCTCACGGCTGTTTCGAAGAGCGAGACGCACCCCGGAGCTTTTTATAGCATTGGCTTCTATTCTTCGAGCCCTCCATTCGCCCCCCGGCCGCCCTCTTCAAAAGGCGCGCCTCTCCCTTCCTTTGACCGTCTGCCGCCACGAGGCTAAACCGTGTTAGTGTTGGCTCGGAGGCTTGCCACTCGCTCCTTTGTGAACCTCGCGTTACAGGACAAGCAGAGTGGGGGGTAGGCGCAGCTGTTTCATACACCCGTTGGAATGAGTGTCACATTCGCACGCCCACATTCCTTTCTCCCAACCCGCCAAGTGTGGACGCCGCGCTTGATACCACGCTGCGGACCCTGCTTTGCCGAGGGAGTGGGGCGCGTCAGGGGGGAGGCAGGAGTGTCCTTATTGTTGGTGATCGTGGCCGATGGTCCGCTCCAAGGTGCGTGCTCCCCTCGGTGTACAACAAGCACATAACCCCGTCCGCGTCCCACGATAGATGGACCTTTATGTCTCCTTCTTTCTCCTACTTCCTCTGCCTTTGACGCCCGAGTCATCTTCCTTCTCGAGTAATTCTCTTGTTATCCGAGAAAGAACTACCGGCGGCTCATCTAGCACTTGACTAGCCCACCATGACTTACACGGCTACACAATCCCCAATGGAGGACAAAGCTGATACGCCTGATCCGTTCTACGGGGCTCCCTCACAGGACGGCTTTGGTGAGGCCTTCTTCAACGACCTCGTCAGCTTTGACGGGAATCCATGGGACGTTGGCGACTCTGACAGCTCGTTTGGTCCGGCTAGTCTCCCTAACCCGGACTCTCTTATGTTTACCCCCACCGCATCGTCCTTCAATGTCAGCTTCCTGTCTGAGGATTCGATCCCGTCGTCTGTTTCTCCCAAAATGGGCTGCCCCGGCCTTCTATCGCAAGCTGGGTCACTCGACTGCGAGAAACAGCATGGGATGCCTGACTCTGGACAAGACGCCGGCGGACAGAGTCCGGAAATGTTTAATAGTGGAGAATCAACCTCCGTCGAAATCGTCCATCCGTCACCGCCACCGGTACATGCCCCAATGCAGGATGTTATGTTTCCTGTTATACCGGACACGGAGCTTCTCAAGCTCGAGAACATCAATCTTCAGACGCCAAGGCCTTTATCGCACTCATCACCCGCGTCGCCGATTACCACGAGGCAATCTAACGATCTTTTCGACGTTTTTTCTACCACAAATACTGCCTCGACTAGTCAACTGCCGGGAATTCCCGCAGCGGATAACAGCAGTGTCGAAGGCCAGAGAGGACGACTCACGGAATCTCGGTGTTCCTTGCGGGCTCGGAGCACGAGCGGCATCTCGACACAGCCCTCCGGGAGGTCGGACACTGGATTTTCTTTCGTGAAGGGCTCCGTCGACAACCCATTTGCCAATCCCAACAGCGCCCCCATGCCACCGCCTCGGAAGCCTAATGTCTTCCACGCACAGAAGGTGCCTAGTCCCTTGATCGGGATTAGCGGCAATGGGACACCATACCTAAGCGTCAGTGGCACCATATCGAGGACTCCTTCGCCTCAGATGTTGGACGACATGTCCTGGACCATGCCGTCGTTCTCTACGCCTTTTCCTTACGTTGAAAAGCAAGATTCTTATCGGAACCCCCAAAGCGAATCCCATGAAGCGTTTGTGGGTTCTAGTGCTGCGGTCCAGAATGCAACTATGAACCTTGCCAGACTCACGGACGGATTTGAAATTCTCGGCTATGAGGACTATCCGCACAACTTGACATCTTCGGACTACCTCATGCCGGGTGTCACCATAGAACCTTTGCTGTCTCGACCACGCAGCCAGACCACCGGCATGATGAATCTTTCCGAATCTACATCTCTTCCATCAACGCCGGAACAGCGTCCCGCGCGCACGCCATCGCTCAGCTCCCGGCAGGTGACGCCTATGTCTAACCCTCCCAGGAAGGTGCGCACCATCCGAGGTGAGAGCACGTCGCCCTCCCCGGCGCGCGGTAGGCTCCGGGTCGGCGAGCCTGGCGCCGCGAGGTCTTCGAGCACGGCGGGTGACAGCAGCGTCCGCAAGCGGCGGTCGTCGAGCAGGCGGGAGCTGCGGAAGCCCCTCGCTACTGAAGGGGCGGGGGGCTTTGTCAACTTCACGGCGAACGACTGCCAGACGCTGATGACGGGGGTCGCGCCGAGCGGGAGCTCCAAGACGAAGGCGAAGAGGGAGAGGGAGGAGCAGGAAAGGCGGAGAAGGTTGGAGCAGGCGGCGAGGAAGGCGGTTGAGGCAGCCGGTGGTAACGTGGAGTTGTTGTTGGCTGGTGAGTCGGGGTTGATGCATTCGTGATGCTTGGTGGGTGTGTCTCATTTGGACTGGCTCCATCTCCTTTTTTTTTTTTTTTTTGGGATTGGAGTTGGTGGTCTTTTCGACCGAAATCCTGGGCGGCTGTACTCGGGTGGTTCTCTTATTCAAGTCTTCAATCCTCCTCGCACAAATCACTCTTTGAACCTCTATTACATACAAACTGACATATCTGTGCCATAACTACCGAGGACACCTGAGGTGATATTATGGATGATAACTCGAAACATTGCATCTGTGTGACCATTGGGTTACATTTTTTGATGCCTGGTAGTAGCGAGGCAGGAAGTAGTCCAATCCTCCGATCACCACCACTTAGACGGAAGTGGGCGTAACGGGAGCCGGGGAAGGTGCCAAGGCCGGTGGAAGCTTGCGCAAGGGGGTGAAGTAAGTGAGAAGGAGCACCCTATAGAAAGCGAAGCGGCTCAGATGTCGGCTCTTCCTCCCAAAGGAGCTTGATACTACCTCGCTCTTGACACCTGCAATCAAGGCCCCTCAAATACCATGTCCCCCGGTCGCGACTTCATCCGACGCAACGAGCCGGAGCTGAAGAAGCTCCTGCCTCGGAGTTTCTCTATCATCTCTCCATCCTTCCATCTGACGCGATCATGGCACAAGTCTTTGTTTTGATCTCGGCCACGCGGCTGATTCTATCCATTCTTTCTCTTGTCCCATGACCTCCTTTACACGACACTAGCACAGCACGAGAGAAGAGCAAGCTTTCTTTTTTTTTGGGCATCCGCCTCATCATACCTTTTTAAACTACGCTTTAGAATTTCTCATCCCGATTCTCCGTGCGTGTGTCTCTTTCACCAACCATTCGAAGCGTTTTCCTTCAGCGAGAGGAGAGAGGAGCGGGGACGAGGAGACTGGGTTCGAAGCTGGAGAGATTGGGCTGTTCTGTGGGATCGCTTCGCCGGGGTTGCTTGGGTTAGAGAGCTGGGTTCTTGAACGGACGACTTGAGGATTGTGATTGCTGTGGACGGGTTTGAGAAAAGAAAGGAGAACGAGAGGTATGTTTGTCGTATCAACTAACTGGCCCCATCTTTACCTCCCTTTGTTTTCCTACCCTTGGGAGATGACTGCCATGTCGATTTGACTGGATTCCACGAGTGCCTGTTGGCAAGCAGATGAGCCGTGGCGCTCATCGGGCCGGGACCAATATGTCTTGCCTCGATACTTCGTCTTGGGGAGAGTGGCTGATCATGGTTTCGACCCTCAGGAACTCACTGCTGAAGCGAACACGTCGAGGTTCTTCTGCAACCTTTGGCTCATATCCAGCGGAGACTATCCTGTGTAACTCTCTTCATCCCTGAGTTCTGTCCGAGGTAGAGCTGATAGCAAAGTTTAGACAGCAAGATGTCTTGCATCCAACAGCAATCCCCGACGGCCATCCACGGCGGGCGCCCCGCCCTGAGGATCAATACCGACATCTCAGGCCTCGGAAAGGCCTCATTCGAGGATATCAACTCGGCCCCCGTAACCAAGAAGGAGCTGGGATTCCAGGATGTGGTCCAGCATCAGTACAGCCCCAGCGTGGCCTTTACAAGCAACAACTGGCGCAGCACCATGGCCGTCCCTCCTTGCCCGCCTAGGACGGGCAGCAGCACCGAAGACCCGTCGCCCGAGCGAATCTTTTCAAACGAGGATGGCATCGCTAATACGTCTGGATCTAGTGAGCACCGCGTCTCCCCGGTCAACCAGGGAGTAGACAACGGGTCGGCTCGGGGTAGCCACAGTTGCGTCTCTCCCCTCATCGGCGAGACCAGCAGTAATAGTACTTTTGGCGAATCGTCGGGGACTCCACCTGCTGTGAGAGAGGCTGCCCTCGCAAGGATCATCAGCCACGGCTACGCCAAGACCAGGCCTTTGAACGGGAGAGCCCCAGATTCTACGGACAGGGTAGACATCTTCGAGGTCCTTCCGGCTGTTCTCGATGCCCACGGGAGAGCAGTGTGCCAGCACCACGCGGAGCATGGCATCTGCGACTGCGAGGCATTTCCACTCGTGGAGATCAACTTTCCTTTGCCCATGTCCCGAACCAATAGAGTCTGCTACCCAATCCAGGAGGTTGACGAGCCACCGGCCAAAACTCAGCCAACTCCGGATGCCGAACTTACCCCAAAGGCCTCGCCAGCGACGGCTGCCAAATCCCGAGAGGAGGATGAGAAGCGCCAACTGGAAGCACAGCGCTTCGAAGGCCTCCTCGGGAAGCTGAGGAGGTCGGCCGAAGACAAGTGCGACAAGCTCATCAAAGAGTGGAAAGACCCCGTCACTGGCCGGTCCGAGCCTCTCGGAAGCTGGGACAGGGAGACGTACGCGGCTTGGTCCCGACGCCTCGATGAGTACAAAGACTTGGTCCGCAAGAAGTATGCCCCCGGAAAGGACAGCTCCGCAGCGGTCGACGAACAGTCGGCGAGTTCGGTCTCCACTGGCCCCAAGGAGGCCGTACAGGAGATTGTGAGTCCAAGCAGGCCAAGTCCAACTAGTCTCAAGACGGAGCTTCCAGGGCCAAAGATGCAGACGTGGAACCCAAAGGCACAGGAGTTCTTGCCGGTAAAGGACCCCAGCCCCGCGGGCGAGGCGACTGGGGCTAGGGTTCGGGAGATGCTGTCCCAGTTCGTGAACGAGGCCAAGCGGAATGCGGCTCGCGACAACGACAAGAAGAGTACCAAGCCGGCTGGAGCTACGGCTCCTCCGGCACCGTTCGTACCCGGCATGACCAATGTTCACTATGACACCTTCAGATCTCCTTTTGGCCCGACACCTTCGTTTGCACAGATGGTTCCTGGTGTTACTTCTTTTGCGTTCGCAGGTTTCAACGTGGCGGACCCATCCCTCGGAGGCCTGGCCACACCCGGATTGACACCGGGGCTAGGGGCGTCCAAGTTTGATTCCAACCCGCTCAACGGCATTGGGACACTGAACCCCACCTTGGGAGCGGGATTTTCGGGTGTCTCCAACCTGGGGACTCCTGGTATCTCTGCACTACCTAGTCTCAACCTCGGGGGGCAGCGCCCATACTCTCAGACGCTTTCCCCTGCCGTCAACACCATGCCGCCAGCCCCTACTCGAGCACCACCCGGCCCGGTTCCGAAGCCACGCATTCCGAACTCACAGGCCCAGCAGCAGTACGAACAGTGGATCGAGTGGAGGAAGGCGAACGAGCCGGGGTATGCTCTGGAGTGCAAGGCCAGGCAGGCGAGGCGGGCGCAGCGGACCAAGGCCACCTCGACGTCGTCGCTCGAGAGCAAGGCTCGCCCAGTGACGAGCGGCAATACGAGCTCCGACACTCGAAGCGGAGAGTCCAGGGCAGAGTAATGTCTTCTCCAGAGACGGAACCGTCTTGTTTGAATATCTAGAGTTCTTGGACGGGTGAATGGGTAAGCTCGGGGACAGGGGTGGGAACCTGGCATGGGGTTACTGATATGATGATGAGCACCAAGGTATCGGAGTTGACCGGGTCATGTGCAGCTTCTGCGACAGACTTTACAGTAGCCCGGCATCGATCTGCTCCTCGAGGTGGAGAGGAGCATTGCTTTCTGCAGTTTTGGTATCATGGCAAGCAAGCATAGCATCGTGGGGGGGGAAAGGCGATGATTGTGTGTTTTGTGGGTTATGGCATTGGGTATTGTATCACATGGCGCGGATTTTGATGTTTTGGTTCCGAGCTTTCAGCCGAATAGAATAGAGTAGAGAAGCTGTCTATGGTACAAGGGTGAGTGAAGCATCCGTGGTGGGTAGACATGCTCGCTCACAGAAGTTGCGGGTGGACTGTGTGGTAAATTGCATTTAACACTGTAGCCTCCCACCCATGCCAAGCGCTCTTTGCAGCACTCAAGCTTCCCAGCATTGACGCACCGCAACTCCACCCTCGCGAACGGGTCGACACTAAGCGCACTCCACGAGATGCAGCTGCGGGCCTAGACTTCGACTTCGAGCTCCCCAGGGGTATCACTGGCGCCTGGTATACTGCGACAGAGGCTTCGATTGCGACTGCGACTGCGACTGTAACCACCTAAGTACCGCGGGGAGCTTCGGCGAGGTTCGAGCGTCGCGAAGGTCCGCGGTTGACTGCGAGAACGCGGCGAAACGAAGGCGGTGCTTTCGGTCCCAGCACCGCGAGCTTGGCATCCGCCTTAGGACGGACTGTAACTTCCTGCAAACCTACGCAATAGTCTCTGTACGACCACCCTCCGCGGCGCACATTCCTGCCACAATCGATACCCTCCCTACGCGCGACTTCTCTGCCGACGACCCCGACTCTCCTTCGTGACTGCGTTTCTACGCCGAGCGACACCCCCTCGAACCACGGCATCTAAAGCCACCATGGCGACCCCGACGCCCGGCAAGACCGGGCCCTCCCACCAGGGTCGCACCCCGCAGCCCCACGGCGCCTCCCCGCCCGTCTCGACGCCCTTCTCCCTCACCGGCGCCCAGGTCTTCTCGCCCCGCGGCCCGCGCTCGTCGCCGCAGCAGGTCAAGAAGTCGCCCGCCAACTCGGCCACGCTTGCGGGGCACCCGTCGGCGGCCCCCATGAGCTTTGACAGCCCCACCGCCGCGGCGGCGATGGGGTCGCTGGGGATGCCGGGGGGCTTGGACATCGGGCTGGAGAATGTTGGGGTTGGCGGGCTGGGAGGCTATGGGCTGGGTGTTATGGGGGGTGAGGATGAGAGGTTGAAGAGGCTTGATGCCGTTATTGGCGTCTTATCCGTGGGTCCCCCCCCCCCCCTTCTCAGAATACTGCTTCCGAAGGGAGGACTGCCGGCTTACTGGCCAGGAAACAGCATAAGAAGGGGTATGTCAGTGACGAGGGCCTCGAGCGGCTGGTGCAGCGGGTAGGTCTCGACTGCCTGTGGGACACGTACACAGACCCCAACGGCCGCCGCATGAAGACGCTCGTGGTTGCGGGCAAAGCGCTGCAGCTCGAGATCTCCCTAGACAACAACATCGTCCGCAACGTCGCCATGTCTTTCCCCCTATCCGCCGACGTCGTCAAGGAGCGCTCCGACCGCGCGACGGCAATCCTCGTGCGGGATCTCGGCCTCAAGCCGGGACAGAGCCCGCTCACCAAGAAGCTGAATGACTTCTATGCCAACCTGGAGAGGCTGGGCGAGCTGGACAAGCTGAGCGTCATACCGGGCTTCGACCTCCAGGAGGCGCTGGCGGGGATCTGCGCTAGTCTCGAAAAGATCCACGCCCACGACGTGGAGAAGCTGCGCGCGGAGCCGGAGTTCGCGGGGAAGAGCGAAAGGTTCGTGCGGAACATGGCGACGTGTCGTCGCCACGGCCGGCCTGTCATGCACGCGCGCGACCGCGTGGGGCTCAGCGTCGACTACTGGATCCAGCGGCACTGCGTGCCCCCCGCCAACGAAGACGTCGAGGCCGATGAGGATGTGTGGTCGCTCCTGCTCAGCTGCGCGCCGCTCGGAGACATGATGTATCCCCCCGTGCGCATCTCGCAGGCCTGGGTCTCGGAGCGGATCGAGAAGGAGGACCCTAGCGCCGAGGACGTCCTCGGCGCCACGGACGGGCCGGCGCTGGACTGGCTTGAGCCCGAGAGCACGGTCCTCCCGCCGCCCGAGGGCGAGGAGGGGAACAAGGGCGGGGTAGAGGGCACGATCGGGGGCAAGTACCCCGAGGTGATATTCAAGGCGACGCTCGACCCCCCCGTCGTGCTCCCTCAGCCCCTCTGGGCGCACGTCCACGAGATGGTGGGCGCCCAGGTCCCGAACCAGAACCCGTACGCGTTACCACCTACGTTCGACTCGCTCTTCTTCCCCTCCACTTCGCCGGAGCAGCACCAGGATCCGAGCGCGCCGCGGGCGATTGAGCATGTGAGGGATGTGGGGGTCGTTTCAAGGGGCGGAGAGGCCGGGGTGAGGAGGCACAAGAATACGCTTTACGTCTATAAGCCTATCTATTCGCAGGTGCTCTCCGAGTTGCCGTTTTCGCATCCGAAACAGCTCGTCGGAATCTTGCCCAGCTTGAGGCAGTTTGCGCTGCTGGCGACGCTGTTGAAGAGGAGTTTTGGGGGTGGGACGGGGCCCAGTGGAGATGCTGGGCCGGGGTCCAAGGGGCGGGAGGAGTCTACGGACAAGGCTGGTGCGTCGGGGGCGGAGGCGATGGATGTAGACGGGGGCGCCGACGAGGGTGTTGGGAGCGTGGACGTCACGTTGACCGTGCACCCGGCCCCGCGGCTGCAGGTCGTCTTCCCGCTCAAGTCATCTACGGCGAATGTGGGAATCGAGATTGGGCACAGCGGGAGAGTGAGGGTCACGTCACAGAACATCTTGCCTGAGGGAGGAGATGCCTCGGAAAAGAAGGGTGAAGAGGGTGAAAAGGCGGAGGAAAAGGGGCAGGAGGAGGCGCAGAAGGAGGGGCAAGGTGAGGGGGCCAAGAAGGGGCTCACGGTCGAGAAGCTGGGGAGGGCGCTGGAGGTGCTGGAGGATATCGATCAGTGGTGCGAGTGGATCCGGACGAGAGTTGATGGCGCGTAGACTGCGCTCTGGGGAGCCGCTTCGACTTGTCACTCTAAGTGGGAACAACTGTCGTGACCGACGGCGGATAGGAACAGAGGCTGGGAAGGCACAGGGCCCGCCAGCTGTTGGCCCCATTCACTGTATCCTCCAACCTTTTTTTTTTTTCTCGAGGCCGGGGTTATCCCTAGATTATCTTATGCAGCACGAATTACCCCGGATTTTCCTGTCCCTCTGCGGGTCCCGGAGTGGGGGGAGCCCCGGGAATGGAACGGAGCACCGTGTGCGCCCTTGGGCGTCGCTGTACGAATACAGATAGACAAGGTCTGGTGGTGAAAATGGAGATATCCGTAGGTAGTACCATGTAGAGCCGAGATTTTGGTGGCATTGCAATACCATTGCTCCGACAGCTGACACTCGTGATGAGAAGAGTCTTTCCCGTGCGGCTAGGCTCGATGGATGTAACGTTGTCTCCCAAAGAAAGCCG
The DNA here is from genome assembly GCA_025503055.1 of Sordariomycetes sp. B11D1. Lineage (NCBI taxonomy): Eukaryota > Fungi > Ascomycota > Sordariomycetes > Sordariomycetes sp. B11D1. Next base: position 311,322 of record JAMFQS010000003.1, on the reverse strand, counting down.
TGATGGCTATGGGTCTGGTTCATGTTCCTGGGGGTTGCTATGGCTTCGGGGTAGTTCTAAGTGTTCAATGGAGCCTGCCATCGCCATCGTTGTGGATCTGACACTCGTGATGGGTAGAGCCTGTTTCTCCCGCCCAAGACACGATGGGTGTGACGTTGTCTATTCACCAGCCTTCCATAAGGACTGTGGGGTGCCAATGTGCGTTTCCGGGGCACCATCTGGTTTAGTGGCAGAGCAGAAGCTTCGATGAGTCTGCGATCGCTGTCATTGCTTTGACAACGGAATATCTGTCTTTCGTCCCAAGACATGATTGGATATGACGGTCTCTAAGATTGGCTTTGGTTTGCGTCTCCAGGCGTTATCGGCCTGGTGATAGAACCGAGGCTTCGATGGGATCGGCATTACTATGGCCTTGTCACCTGTGATGGGAAGGATCCGTCTCTCCCGTTCAAGACACGGACTATGACGCTGTCTTTCAATCCGCAATGTCAGCTCGATAAGCAAGACAGTTTCCATCAAACACTGTATCCAGATAAACTCAGCCCTTTAGTTTTGAACCATGTCGGGGAATGGCCTCGTCTTGTCTAAGTCAGTAAGCGAGACTGACGCACCCGCGATTTGGGGGCGTATTGCTCCGGCGTCCATGTCTCACTTGGACAAACCCTGTATTAGATACACATCCGAAAGGGGGGTGCGATGGCGTCATTTCGTAAAGACCGGCGAGATTCAGATGGGATGAAAGACGGCATTGACGCCGGCGCGGGAGAGAATGGCTGACAATATAGGACGACGGATAGGTTTCATTTTGTCCTTTGTTTACTTTGTATGGCCTAGCGTCCCCCGGCGAATTCCATACCCCGCGGACGGGTCGCATTCTCTTACTGATAAGATCTAGAACGGAGGGGGAGGGGTAGCAATTATGCCTAAAATCAAGACATTATGCGTCGGGATACCTTGTTAATGCAGGCACGATGATGTGGACGGGGAAGTCCCCTGCAACTTGCATGGAGTGAGCGCCTTACGAAGCGCCGGCCAGTTGGTCCTTGGTTGGGCGAATGAACAGCGTCCACGCTGCCGCAAAGGGGCAAAAGAGTAAGCAGGATCCGCTAACATGTCCCCGGCCGGGCCCACCAGTTGGTTCCCTTGCCGCCCGACCCCCCGGCCTCCGGCGGGCAGCACAGCGCGGCCCGAACGGAAGCCGGCGTCGGGAAGGATAGCTTTCGAGCAATGAGTGGGGAAGAAAGGGTCGAAGTCGAGGAAAAGCACCGTTTAGTCGCCGGCCGGGGGTGGGGAAGATAATCGCCCTGCATAAAATTTTGTTCCTGTTAATGAAGTAAACATTACTGCACTCAAGTAAAAAAAAAAAAAAAAAAAGGAAAAGCGGGCGCTAGTGACGCGGTTCTTCAGGGGCCGGGGGCGTCCGAGTTCAGGATGAGGCCATTTGCGGAGGCGCGCCTGTGGGGAACCGGCAGGGGTCCAGCTCCAAGTGGGGCCGGCTAGGCCCGCCACGGACTTGTTTGTTTTGATTACGCGCATGTTTTTCGCGTTTTAAAGACGCGTTGACGACGAGAGTGCCCGTTGGGGTCACCCCCGGGCGAAGTTGGCGAATAAGTCGTGCTTTGTTGAGAGGAATCGGAGCATGGAGATGCTGAGCACCTGCGGAACGTCCGAGGATAACACGATGCACTCCCATTTTGGGTTATGCAGTTGACTCGAGAATCACTCGGATTGTGCAGGATCAGGCGCGCGTCTGATGCGGATGAGGGGCAGCGCATGCAAGATAGATAAGCGGTGGTGAGGAGGAAGGTTTGGCGGCGCGGGGAGTGGACTCGCGCCGTTTGGTAGTGCTACGTCAAGGTCCCGCCGCCGTTGAGGGACCCTGAAGGTCGGAGCGGGAGCCCCCTGCATGAACGCGACAGAGGCGTCCCGCGAGCGCGCATCCCTGGTCTACAAGTTGGTGTTCTCCCTCGCGGACCTCTGGGATCTGCCACGGTATTCGAGAGTTTCCACGGCCGGCGTTGGTCCCCCTCAGCGATCGAACCTCTATAGCTGCCGCTGTTTCACTGTTTCCTTTTGCCTCTCACCTTGGAGAAACCGTTTCTCAAGTGTCTCGCGCCTGTTTCTAAGCCTGCCGCACAGGTACCGAGTCGCGGACCTCCCGGCTCCGAACTTGGAACCACTGTGACCTCTGTCCGGCCGGGGGCCCTGCATGCAGTTCAGATGATTCACAATTAAGGAGGACCCACAAGCCATCATCGACGCGTCCTCGACGTGAATATTTCCTCTTTGGGATAGATGTAAACAGTCTCGCGTAATAGTGGCGGCCCAATGCCGTTAGGGGCACGCCCTTTTCCTGACCCGTACTACTGAGACGGGGAAGGCGCCAGCCAGCACAAACGCCTCCGTGTGGTCACCGCATCCAGTAGTTTAGTCCCGCGATGTCCAGCGCACACCCCGTCTCCACTCCTCCGCCTCCACGCCTTGCCCTCTTGGACCGCACCTTCCCCATCTCTTTGCGTTCTCGCAACCCATCCGTCCTTCATCGCACCTTCCTCACCATTGCCTTCCGGCTCGAACTTTCTCTCCAGGCAGTCAACCGTCTGCTGATGGGTCCTTCCCTCGAGCCAGCCTGCCGCCTCCCTCCGAATAAGGCCGCTTCTTGCCTCCACTCGACGATCCCCGCAGCGGTTGAGACAGACTCGCGCATTTCGGCCCAACCCATGGGATGTCGGGTCTAGGAAAGTGACACGCTGGAACGGTCACTGCTGCTCTTGAAACATAGAGAGAGCAAAGACAGTGACAGGGAGGAGAACGGGAAAAAGGAACGTGGAGGGTTCCCATGACTGCGCGCTAGCCTAATCATATTCTGGGCGCATCGATTAGGCAGTCGCGATCCGGGATCCATCGACCGATTTGAGTCGACGCGTGTTCTAGGCCATTCCCATATGACTCTTCTGCGAATCGCCACTTCCGCCGAAACCAACCATCAACCTCGCCAGATAGGCACCTCACGAGAGACTCCGAAGTCCTCCGCCGCGGGTCTCGCCACTGTCTTGAGTACATCTTTTTGCGTCGATATCGCGCGTTGTCAGGGCGTCTCACCTTTGGCAGCACCTTCCATACACGACGATCTTAGACGACAGCCAGAACTGCCATCTTGGAAGGGCTACCGCGCCTGCCTGACGTGACTGGCTCAGCCCACCAGTCTCACTTTACACATTGTCGAATAGCACTCTGAGCACCTGTGCTCTCCCGAATCCGGTGTTCACGCCCACCGGATGATCTGCCGCTCGACCTTCTGATTACTACGCACTCGCCTTTCAGCCGACTTGTTGCGAGCCGTTTTGAGTTTGGAGGATTGTTTGGTAAACAACATGCCTCTCTCTGATGGTGGGGGCACCTTGACCCTGCCCTCACCAACGCACGCCCACAGAGTCAACGTGTCACATGCTGTCCGCAGTCTTCGGCGGTCGATATCACGCTCGCCCTCAAAGTTTAACTTGGCGGCACGTTATCATTCAGAGAGCCCTAGCTCGAGTCCTCAATCGCCCTGCCGGCGATATTCTCCGTCGTTCACGCCCCACCACGCACACACACAAATGTCTCTGAGGGAAAGTCCATCTGCCTCACCACAACACCAACGGTTTTCAACCAACTCGCGTACGCCTTCCGGCTCACCCTTGAGGTCGAGCACCAAGCTCTCATTGCGATCGTCAAGACTCTCAAGGTCGCCGCCAAAACTGCCCTCGACGCCATCAAGACCGAGAGTGTCGCCCAAGTCGCCGTTGAAGCGCGCTCTGGGGTCGGGCACGGACTCGGGCAACCCCGCGCCTGTCGCGCTAGATCCCGACGCGCCGGGTCAAGAAAACAAACCCACGTTTTCAGTGCCTACCAGTCCTCTTTCGCGGCGCTGCTCTCATAAGCCGTCCCGTCACAGCTTGCATCTTGACGTTTCTGGCACGTCTCACTCCATATTCAAGGGAGTTGGCGGTACCGCGGGGCCGCTCAGTCTCAGTCCCCCTGCCGGTGCGCTGAAGCGTAGCGACGCAAACATGGATTTCGGGCCCGATAGAACCGCCAGTCCGGTGGCCAAGCGCAGGAGCTTGCACAGCGTCTCGACCTTCGCCAACTTACAACCTGACGCGCAAATCTTCGACCCTGCTACGGCTCCGAGTCCGCTGAATTTCGATATCCATGATGATTTAGACCAGGAGTATCAACTCGCCGGAACGCCCGCGCCTTTTATCCGCAGGGACACACAGCCGTCGCCCACTCCGGGCCCTTCGACCGGCCGCCGCTCATCCTCCCTGCGAAAGTCGACTTTGCAGCAACGTCATGGTGAGAAGGGTTCTTGGGGCAGAAGGACTGGTGCGCAGCACCTCGCGCAGATGAGCAACGATCCGTCGACGCCAATCTTCCGCAGCCGGCCTAGACTCTCGGCGGATGCCTTCCTCCCCCCGCCCCCTCGAGAGAGTCCGTTCTCGAACACCACGCCCCTTCCACCTCCGTCTATGCACCCTCTCCCTCAAGAGCAGAACCCCCATCCACTCTCGCGCTCAATGAAGCAGTCGGGATCGAGCGGTAACTTCCCGGGCGATACTCCTATGAAGTTTTCGGACCCGCCGGCAACTAGCGAATCGCCTCGCAAAACCGACCCGTTCACATTCTCCAGCAGCCCTCGTCCAGCTGTCACTGATGAGCCGGCCGAAGTGGTTCCGCAAAGCTACACTCCGGCGGCGGCGCCGCCTCTCAACCGATCGGGCATGTTCATGTCGACCGGCTTGGTTTCCAAGGTTAACCGCGACCCCGACGACGATAAGCGAATGGTGGTTCCCGACACGCCATGTAAGAAGCCAAGTTCAGCTAGTTTTGCGACGTATCCTCCCCTTCCGGGGAGTAGGGACAGACTTGGTCGGTCGCCAAGCGCAGCCGTCTTCCACTCGGGTCCACTTGACTCGGGCAATGACACGTTCGGCAACTATGGTAATGTGGGTAGAGGTCTCAACCTCTTTCATAGAGTGACTCGCCGTCCTCGTCGCCGAGCTAGTGTCATGGACTTGAAGACTACAAGTCAAAACCAATCGCCCGTTGCGAACGACAGGGACGGCCAGTCTACCCCAGATGGGCTCCCTCCTACGCCTACCAAGCTCTTCTCCACCCCTACAGGTGGCAGCAATGGTAATTATGGTTTTCAAACACCAAGCGCCAACCGATTTTCTCCCCCGGCCTCGGCTAGCGACCTATTTGCTCGTCGCGAACCGTCATGTACGTCCCCCAAGGCGCCTCCGCGACTGGACTTGTTCGTGCTTATCTGACTGTCTATATAGCGAGCCCCATCCGCCCCCAGAGTTCCCCAAAGACGCCCCAGGGGACGCCTCACGGGAGTCTCCTGCCCTTAGATCCCAGTTGCCTTTCCATCTCCAACAATGGAGGCTTCGCAGAAAGCGGGATCGCGGTTCCCGTTACCCCTACGACGACGAACCAAGCTCGGCGATTGGTCACACCAGTTCACACCTTCGCTCAAAGTCGAATGGAAGTCGATGACTACCTTCTACACCACTTCTCCAAGGTCGACGAAGTGGGCTGCGGCGAGTTTTCTGCCGTATATCGTGTCGCTTACCCCAAGCGCGCGTCTCTGGGCCTCGGGAGTTCCGCTCACGTCCCGCCCGGCAGCCCGCCGCCCGGGAGGGCTTACGCTGTCAAGAAAAGTCGACGTCCGTTCCAGGGCAACCGTGACCGAGACATCAAACTCAAGGAGGTTCGGATTTTGAAGTCCCTCGGAAATGCGCAGCATGTTCTCCATTACGTCAACAGCTGGGAGAGGAGTGGCCACCTCTACATCCAGACAGAATACTGTGACGAGGGCAGCCTTCAGAAGTTCCTCAGCGAAATTGGACGCCAGGGTCGCCTTGATGATTTCCGCATCTGGAAGATCATCCTGGACCTCACTCTCGTATGTCTAGTCTGTTCACACTCATCTCCTTAAGTCATGCTTTACTGACAAACTGGTTGCAGGGACTCAAGGAAATCCACGACGCCGGCTTCATCCACCTTGATATGAAGCCCGCTAACGTCCTCATCACCTTTGAGGGCGTCCTCAAGATCGGCGACTTCGGCCTCGCTACTGACTGGCCTGCAGTCAAGGGCATCGACGGCGAAGGCGACCGTGAGTACATTGGACCAGAGGTCCTGAATGGACGATTCGATAAGCCCGCCGACATCTTCGCCCTCGGGCTTATCACCCTCGAGATTGCCGCCAATGTCCAGCTACCTGAGAACGGCTCTACTTGGTTGGCATTGAGGAACGGCGATTTCAAGGACGTCCCTTCTCTTACCACATGTCCCACTGTCGAGAACACTATCCGCGCTACGCGTACTCCCTCGAGTTTCGAGGAGGCGCTCAGGGGCGCACCTAGCCCTGTCGTTACGACAGCTACTCCTGACTTTGGCACGCCCAAGAACAAGGCCCTAGCCCAGCCGCCGCAATTCATGGCGGATGCGGACCATCCTTTCTCCTTGGACCAACTTGTCAGGCAAATGACCCGGCCGGAGCCCAGCGAGCGGCTGGCCGTTGATGAGATCCTGGAGCTAGAGAGCCTCCGATGGGTTGCTGCGCGCCGGCGATGCGCCGCCACTGTCTTCGAAGGCCGCTGGGGCCCGGACGATCAAGCAATCTTTTCCCCTGGTGGAAGCGACTACGATACCGAGATGACGGACGTCTGAGTCTAGCCTTTGACACATTTGAGTGTACATGGCTTGGCTCTTAACGTCCCTGGTGCCTCAACCTTGCAGTGTTGCATCTTCGGTGGCTACGCCAGGAATGATTTTATTATGCATTTGAAGCGATACATGGGCTATGCCCACTATTCTCCATGAGGCAACGAAGCAACGCAGTCTCATGTGATGTTCTCAAAAGGAACGGGGATTTGATGAAAACATGAAAGGCGTCTCAGGCCAGAGCGCGCGATGGAATGAATACGTCAGCGTTTGTCCTTTGATATAAAGGCTCGGCGAAGGAGAATCGGTGTCTCTTTTCCCTCTTCTTCGCTTGTTATTTTCCCCCAAACTTTATTATTATTCCTTTTGTTATTCCCTTTGTCTTCTTTCCTTTGTTAAACTTTCCTTTGTTGTACTTGGAGCAGGATTGGCATCTCCATTAGAAAGGCAGAAGACGTTCCTGAAACGGGACCAACGGAACCAGCGAGGCGAAACTAAGAAAGGGAGCCGGGGCGTCTTGTCTTTTTCTACTAGAGTAGATCCTGTTCTTCCTGTATCTCTAGCGCGAAGGAGGGTGGGTGGGCTTTACCTGGACGCCGTCCAAGGAGCCGTGACAATGGGAGGATTGGCAAGTTGCGAGGGAGCATTGGGGGAGGGATCTGTTGCTCATGATTCTACGACTACGACGGCATGACGTGCACGAGTGCGTTATCGAATTGACCCGAGATTTGAAGCCATGACTCCTGTTTTGTGATTTCGATGTGTTCCGCACGTAGGAGATAAGAACATGCTGTTGGGGCTGGTCAAAAGATGTGTTGTCAGTGGCAGGTGCAATATTCCGTACTAGATACGCCCAACTCCACGTTGTCCTCGTCCTGCTCGGCTTCCCTCGCTCCGGTAGACCCCGTTGGAGGCGAGTACCTGGCGTCACCTCCGTAGCTACAATAAAAGAAGCCTCTCGAAACGGGTGGCCGAGTTACCAACCGCCATTTTCCCAAAGATTTCCTCCCTTGTGCCTCCGTCCTGTGCACACGCGCCAGACCCGTGTATCCCCTCCGTTCATGTCTTGCTCGCAGACTGCGCCCCCTTGACCTTCCTCCTCGCCGGCTGGTAAACATCGTTGAAGTTCATCGCCACGCCCAGGAACCGCATGTCGACGTCGGGCTGATAGGCAAGGTCGCCCAGCAGAATCTGGAGCCTAGCACGGAACGAAGACGCAAGGTGCCCAAGACGGTCCCTCAGGACGGGGAATTCGCTCCCTGGGGCAGCGGACGAAGCACGCGGCGGGGCGTGGGGTCCGCCGTCGTGCGAGGAGAACAGGTCCGCTTCTTGGCGGCGCGTAAAGTCGGAGACGCTCCAGCTGTACAGCCCGTCTACGGAGTCGCGGTACGCCAGCATTGTGCGTAGGATATCACCTAGCTGCGAGAGGTACGAGGTGCGGTCGTCCTCGCCTGCGGGGTGTCGGGCGCTACGTTTGGCGCCCAGGAGGCCCTTGTGCGTGATGTCGTTTAGGTACCGCGTGTGCGCCTGGATGAGGTCGTCTAGCGTGCAGCCGTCGCGCCGGATGCGGTCCTGCAGGGTGCCCCACGACGACTCGATGACTTCGAAGAGGATGTAGTACTGCAGCTGGCCGACGAAGTGGACCATCTCTGCCAGGACGCCGCGCGTCGACTTCCACGTGTGCTCCACGGCCGGGTCTGTCGTCTGAAGCACGCCTCGAGACCCCGTCATGCATTTTCGCCAGGTGGATGACAGCGCGAACTCGACGCGCTTGATGCGCCAGAGAAAGTTGAAGACCTTGAGGTACTGCCTGTTCCCCCATTCCGTCACCACCACGTCGACGGGCGCGTCGATCTTGTATTCGAGCGTGAAGCAGTCCCAGCCAATGTCACCGTGTGACAGCTGCAGCATGCGGGCGTCGAGCCGCCGCAGCACCTCGGGCGAGTCATACTGCGCGTTGGAGCCGCGGATGGCGTGTTCGAGTTGTGCCGTGAGCGTGTGGCGGTACTGGGCGCCGGCGGGGCGATCGAGGTTGGCGGCCAGCGACTCCATCAGGAGCGCGATGAAGTCGCCCTGGCCGAGGAGGATGTAGTTCTTGAGGGCCTGGAGGTGCTCAAAGAGGTGGAATTTCGTCCCCATGAGGTCCATGAGGCGCTTCATCGTCGTCTTGTAGGCCTCGTCGATCCAGGCCTCTAGAGTCGCCGTGTCGCCGTAGCGGAGCTCCTTGGACGCCGCCTTTGAGTACTCCATGACCCACTGGAAGTCGCCGCAGCTGTGGCGGATGAAGTTTAGGGACTTTCCGATGAGGAAGACCTTTTGCGCAAAGTCCTGAGTGATGATGCTAGGAATCATGTCCTTGTCAATCTCGTACTTGTCCTCCCATACGCTGCTCCCCCCAGCCTTGGTCTTGCTTGGGTCGTGCTCGCCGGGTGTCTGCTCCCTGACAAAGAACTCTAAGTAAGGGTCGACGAGCTCGCCGTCGTAAATCCATTGCCGGAGGATGTCATAGAATGGCCGGGTGAACGGGCGGAGGAGACGCTCGGCAAAAGCCGCCACCATGGGGTCGCCGTGGGACGAGGAGAAGCTGTGTATCATGGATATCAGCTGGCCCCCTCTCTTCTTTTCCGACTCCTCTGCGATGAGGCATAGGAGCCGCAGGCCCATTGTTGCTTCTCTCGTCCACACCACGCATCGCTTCAGCGTCACGCCAGCGCTGCCAATGCCATGGCGAGGTGCCGCATCGTCAAGGGTTGATAGTGCCCGGCGTATCTGTACTTCGAGGGTTGCTATGAGACTCAGATACGACTTAAGTTCACTACCCACGGCAGCTCTCAAGCTCTGTCCTAGGAGGCCTTTGACTGGCGACTTGACGAACGTATCCAGTCTCCGGTAAAGTAGGGACGGTTCCGCGAGTGTGTGAAGCAGGGATATTATCGGCGCCGGGAGTGTTGGGGGAAGTACGAGGCTATCCTTTCCCTCAAAAGGCATGGTAGTAGAAGAGAGTCCCTGCAGCGTAAACGGCAGGTCGCGCAGGAGGGTCGGTTCGGGGGGGTTGATATCGGTGTAGTTGTCCGCCAAGAGCGTTGATTTTAGAGCCACGTCTCGTTTGGGAGACTCTGGCGCCGACGCGAATGATACGGACGGTCTCTTCTCTTCCGGCTTCCTCGCTTCGCGAGGCTCGTTCGCCTGGGGCATCTGCCGCAGGCCGCCCTGTGCAAACGCCTCATTGAAGGCATCTTCGTCCGGTGGCCTCTTTGCTGGAGTCGGCGCCTTCGGCGGCTGGCGCTGTTCGTGTGGGAGGATTTCTTCTCTTGGTTGACGTGGTAGAGACGCTCGAGGGGTTAGTGGTAAGGGCTCGCTGGGGTCGGGAGAGTCGGCGAGGTTGTAGAGAAGATAGAGGATCGCCCATTTCTGATTCAGGACGGGGAGGGACAGGAGGCGGCTGTAGAGGTTCGAAAATCGCAGGGCCTGGCTGGGGTTGGTTTGGATCAGCTTGCGCTTGATCATGTCGGACGCATGGTTGACGTCGGAGGACACCGGCGGTGACTCGGGGCTACATAGGCGCGTTTATTAGTTATACGGAGCCTAACGACGGGGGGGCTAAGGCGTGTCGCACTTCTCCAAGATGCTCTTCACGAGCTCGAAGCAGTAGTCATGCCTCTTCTGTACCGCGCCCTCGTCTTCGCGAGGATCTGCCGGGATCAGGTGGGTGATCAACCTCTCAACAGCATCGGCGACGCGGTCATCTTTGCTGGGCGCCATATCGGCATTCTGCGGTCAGAACCGCAGAGGAGGCGACGGGCCGGACCCCACAGGCTGCGAGGCGACCCCAGTCAAGCAAATGCGGAAAGTCGCGTCGTTGTTTGGCCGCTACGGCGGGTCGTGTCGAAGTCAGCGCGGCCAGTGCTTGATGCTTCGATGACGCGCCTCCAGGTTGACGCGCCTAGTTTCGGGGATATCGCGAGGGGTTGCGCCCAGTAGGTAGAGGGGTACTGGAGCAGGGTACAAGTACTAGTACACAATGCGTAGAGTACTTTATCCAGCACAGAAAGTACTAGTACCTCATCCACCGGTACCTCCATTCACCTCAGGCTAACCGCCAATTCCCATGCCTCGAACAAAGTCGGGAAAGCTTGACGGGCAAAGACAACTGCACTTTGAACCTACAAAGAGCTCTATACCGTCACTTTACCCGTGGACAGAAAACGGCGCCTCACGTTGGGCCACATCGCATTCCTCAGACACTGGTCCAACGAGACACTCTAGACCACGTGACTCGATTTAGACGACGTAACGGACCGTTCCCGACGTCGAACACCGATTCATCCCAACCCTGCGCCCGAATCGGCTATCGATTTCGCCGCCATCACGGGCGATTTCTATCTAATTGATGGTGGGACCGTGATCGCCGCTTCTCCGCCATCACTTCTATGCGCCTAACGTCGACTTTTGCGCGTTGCGCCGTGGTTCTTCGCTGCACGCGACGGGCGAGTTGACATCGCGGTTTCGACATGCCCGACATCGACCCCGCGGCCCTGAGCCGCCCTTCAATCAGCCTCTCCACCCCTACCCTATCCAGCAAGACCATCACCGTCTCCGCCCCCGGCTCTCAGAAGATCATCAAGACCAGCCAGGCCGTGCCCCCGCGAATTGACCTCGAGCCCCTCTATACCGCCCTGAAAGCCGCCATCAACACCGAGCAATGGCTTGTTTACAAGGAGTCTACGACTCAGTTCCTTTTAGGTGAGCTTGCGTCGCGTCCACCCTGACACACGTCGAGAGCGTTGCGCAACTAACACCTGCCCAAAGGACGGCTGAACCAGGCGGAGTACTCTGCGCGCATCGACCCGATCCTCGCGTCTCCAAGCGGCGATAAGGAACACCTCCATAACCAGCTTATCGCGGCGCTATACGGAAATGTCACGCGCGAGATGCCGGACCAGGGCCTTGCGCCCTGGGTTAGTGCTAATGACAAGCCGGCGACGAGTGCGGGCACCAAGCAGACGTCGGGGGATGCAAGGGAGCGGCGGTTGAAGGGCGAAGTCATGCAGCTACCGAGCCGTGACCGCAGGCGCATCAAGGACTTGATAAGCAACGACGTATGTTTGCGGGTAGACCCCCAGACTTTGGCACGGAGCTTGAATTCGCTGACGCCCGTTTCCAGTTCGACCCGTACGAACACCTTGCCAGTGCCTTTACGGAAACATACAGGAGGCCTTCCAGGGTGACTGAGATACCACAGAGTGCCACGGGTATCAATAACATGAGTGCGTCCTTTCCCACCCACTTGCATGGGTGACGTCGCGCAGTACTAACCAGCCACCTCTAGACTTTGACCTGGAAATCCGGAAACGGTTCGCCATGCCTCTGGCGGTAGAGTCTGGCGAGTTCCCAGACGCGTCCGTCATAGAGGGTAGGATGCTCCCGTTCTGCTACGAAGCCGGGTTGGTGTCTGGACACGCCCAGGACGCGGCGCAGCTGATGCTTGCCGCGACGGAAACCTACATGAAGGACATATTATCCACCATCTTCAGCCGAACGAGAAGTAACGCCCCGGGTGCGTCCGGAGGCACGGGCCTCAGTGTGGGGACCAGCTGGATACAGACCCACGCGTACAAGAAGCAGTTGGCTATCGAGGAGAACGCTTGTCGACGGGGAGAGATATCCAGGGACAAGGCCGGTCTCTTGCCGGTGGAGGCCAAGGCAGCGGCCGAGCGCGGCCCGCTTGGCCTCGCTGACATGCAGCTGGCGCTGGAGCTCGCAGATTTCGGCACGGCAAACTTCCCCGTCATTGCAACGTCCATTACAAATTGTTATCGCGAAGGCGAGTTGGAAAGCTGGGATGACTACACCTGGCTTCCAGGTGAGGAGGTGACCGAGCTACCGGACGGCGTGCCTTCCGTCCCGGCCATCAATGGCGGGCCTTCGACTGATCTTCCCAACGGGGACGGCGACGCGATGGATATCGACGACGACGTGTGGTGGGAGGGAGGCACTGAGCACGACAACATCCAGCTCGACGCCGCGCTGGAGTCCTGTCTCACCGTCGGATATTAGTCCCATGACGACGCATGAGCCAGGGAGATGCGTGGCTTTACGGAGTACCGCGCTGCGCACGAGCCGACGGAGCCCGATCACATTGCGACCGACGCACCATACAGGTTCGCAGCAGATGGGATTCTCCGGAGGTGAGGCGGAAACGAAGACGGGGAAACGACGGATCCGAGGATGGCGCAGGGTGCAGGGCGTTTCTCAGACCGGGGGCAGATGCCGTCCTGCCCAACTTCTTTTTTTGTCTTTCTGATTTCTTCTTTGTCCTGGCGTCGACGAGGCTTTGCATACCGACCGGCATTGGGAAAACGGCGCATAGGGCATGTCTGTCTTTCAGTGGTGGGACGTGTAGCAGTAGGGGACCTTGGCCCCTTCTCCATCCACGATCCCCCCCATTTTACCACTATTCCATCTCACCTCGCCTTTTTTTGTTATTCATATTCGCGGCGGTGGGTCCAGCCTTTTCCGGTCTCCTCTATATTCGTCTTTTACCCGGGGTATCCGCCGGGAGTCCTCGCTGTATCACTACAGAGGAGCGAAAAGGGGGTTTAGAGTGATGTGGAGGGACTTGTTGAGGGAGGGGGGGGCGGATCTCGGGGTGCAGTAGGGATACGCGAGTGGCAAGTGTCGCTTGGGTATGGTGCTCGCCTTTTCTTTTTTTTTAACCTTTTGTGCTTGCTGGCAGGTTTGTGTACTTTTACGGAGCGATACCCGAAGGGAGGTTCTCAAAGTCGTTTGTTGGGGGGGCGGGGGTTGATACGTATGGGGGTTCGAGGATATAATGGATGCCTGTTTGTCCGTCTTGTGCTGTTGCATGTGAGAGGTCGTGTGTGTGTGTGTGTGTGTGGGGTGGCACTAAACGTACGTGATAGAATTAGACCAAGAGCACGCGTTCGTCTGCTTCCAACTACGAGAGCAATGGCCGCGATCAAGCCAAGCGGAATAAGCTTGTCTACAGCATCCATCCGGTTCGGAGATGTGCGTCGAGGAAGGCAACTTGACAAACACGGAGCGTGCTGTCGTCCCGCTTAGTCAGTCGTCGATGCATGCCGGCTTTCTGCCTTGTCCGCGGCGGGGCTCTCTCTAAATCTCCCCGTAGACCAACTCGATGACGAAGTCTTTCCCCCCACCATCATCTCTCTGCTAGCTCACTAGCGATTTCTTCCAGGTGCATTCCGATCGGGTTCTGAAGTCCCTGGCCTTGGCAACCCCAATAACACTCAAAGTCGCCCGCGTCGCCGCACTCCCGAAATGACGTCAGACATATATATTCACCAGGCCCCACCAGCGCCTTCGCCTTCCCTCGTCAACAAACATTCCAGCTCCAGCTCTGTCATGGCGCTTGCCCGACCCTCCACCCATCGGGGCTAGGCTAGCGATCGTCGATCGATGAGGCGACACTTACGCAAGCGTCAGCCCTCGGTGACGACCCCGCGAAACCAAACGCTTGTGGGAACTTCGAGTGTCCTGGTCTCCGCGGCGTCACATTGCGTAGCCCCCGTCCCGCTACTAACGCAGGAGTCGTCCGGCCCGGCTTCTCGCCCGGCCGTATCCGCCCCACACGACGTCATGTTCCCGATCGCGGGGTTTCGTGCATGTCTGATGCCAAGGGCGGGCTTCGGGGTGTAAGTATCCCTTGGCCGGCGGGGTCTGGGCTCGCTGGAGGCTGTGGCGCATGATGACGCCTCTTGGTTTGTTTGATTGGACGTTGCCGTACCCGCGACGTTGTCAAACGGGGTGGTATTACGGGGAGGAATGCCCGAGTAAAGAGATCCTTTCGGGACAGGTTCCGTTCGTATGATGATGGATTGTTGACGTCGGGCGCCACAATAATCCAGTGGTCTCTGACTGCGCCTACCCTTACACGGCGTCTCTGACGCGTGGGTGTGGGCCCGTTCCTCGTGGAAACGAACGGGGTCAGATCCTCTATGCGTCCACGATCAGTCCGACGTGTTTTACCTCGTGGGTCCGAGGGGCGTCAACGGGGTCTATGACGATATCACTGGCCCGTAGGAACAATGGCCGGGCCCTGACTTGCCAGGAATCCACTTGTATGGCTCGAGGGGCAACCACAGCATCTGACGAGAATAGAAATTACAAGCAAGCCTTATACCTTCCGGGGTAGTGACGCCATGACCGTGGTGTGTCGTCATGTCGAATCCACTTACAGGATGATGTAGGCCATTGTGATGCTCCAGTGCCTCACCTCTGGGGTATATAAACGAGAGCTCCCTCCTCAATGACTGACTTCTTCATATCACGATCAGTCTCTCAAACGACAAACCAGGAACTCAGAATCATCCAAACAAAACACTTGGCACTTTTTTTTTTTTTTTTTTTTTTTTTTTCACATTTCCTCCAACTTTACATCACACATTCCACAATGTCGGGTCTCGTTAACAAGATCAAGGAGGAAGTCAAGGACACCCTCCACGGCGACAAGAAGAGTGAGCAGAAGTCCGGCGAGTACGGCGCCGCCGGCGCCGGCTCCTCTGGCGAATACGGCAGCGGCGGCCGCTATGGCGGCAACGAGTACGGCAGCGGCGAAAAGGCCACCTCTGGCCCTCACAGCTCCAACATGATGAACAAGGCGGACCCTCGGGTCGACTCGGACCGCGACAACAGCGCCTCCCTGGGCGCCGGCAAGACCACCGCCGGCCCCCACGGCTCCGACATGATGAACAAGGCGGACCCCCGCGTCGACTCGGACCGCGACTACAGCGCCACCGCCGGCTCCGGGCAGACCACTGGGGGCCCCCACCGCTCCGACATGATGAACAAGGCGGACCCCCGCGTTGATTCCGACCGCGACAACAGGGCCGCCATGAGCGGTGCGCACAGGACCGACGAGGCCAACAGGCTCGACCCCCGCACCGACTCCGATGCCGACAGGCAGAGGAACTTTGGCCGCGAGCCCGCTGGTAATGCCGGCCTCGGCGGCGACGCGGCGGGCATCGGTGCTGGCGCCACTGGCGTCGGGTCTGGACCTGGTTACGGCTCCGCGGGCTCCGGCGGCCTGGGGTCTAGCGGTGGTAGCTCTGGCGGCGTTGGTTCCGGTGGTCCCGGAATGGGCCAGCACATGGGGTCCAGGACCACTGACCCCCACAACTCCCACACGATGAACAAGATCGACCCCCGCACCGATACCACCCGCGATGCCGGCAGGCCCCTCGGCGGCTATCCGTAAGTACAAAAGAGTGACCCGTCACAGCTCATGAATACTTACACTGAAAGCTCAGGTAATTCCGAGAGCGGCGGGGAGTACATCGTCCAAGGCGGCGAGCCCCGGGGCGAGGAGAGCAGGAGTTCCGTTGTAGACGAGCGGAGGAGGGCCAGCTTGCTTGGTGAGAGGAACAGGGACCCGAGGGATGCGTCGCAGGTTCCGCCCTCCGTCCTTCAGAAGGAGGTGGGCGCGCCTCAGCCGGAGGACGCCCAGGAGCAGCGTCCGCACCGCGGGTTGTCGCTTGGGGCCTTGGGCCACCATGGACACCACGCTCTGCATGGGAAGCACAAGGGCCAGGGGGAGACGACTTAATGACTGAATAGTTCTTTTGTGTTTGTTGTCATGAAGAAGGACGGGAGATTGATGACCAGATAGCGATATAATGACATGTCTCTCTGATACCTCTTGATGTACCGTCGGAAGTGTGAAATTGAAACGACTCGCAGGGGCGTGTCAAAATACAATGTTAACTTGACCCTTATAACCCACATCTTAGGTAGTTTACTAAATAATCAGATACAAGGCTAGGTACTTATGCTATTTATACTGGTCAACTTCATATGTGATGTGACACGATGCGCGCCTAGGTACGCTGAGGTGTTGAGCGGGGCTTATATAATGGCCGCGCCCGGGGGCGCATCTATTGGGCCCCACCTTCGCTCCTACCCAGGCTCCCGTCCCCCCCCGATCACTCCCCAACCCGTAAACATCACAAACATCGTCGACGAGGAGGCCGGGAAGGAGCCACCCGTATATCGAGGCCACCGACTGTCCAGAGCTGAAGCCTCGCTGTTAGCACCACCCAGGTGAAAACTGCCCAGCCGAAGCCCACCTCACACCCCTCCACTATGCCACCGACTCCAACATCTTTGACCCGCCATGAGCTCCCAATCGATATCCCAGGCCCTCTGGGCACAACGCATCCCTCTCATAATAACGCACGCCTCGGCGCCGACGACGCCCTTCATCACGTCTATCCCGCGATTCAGCTACCTCGCGCTGCTCCTCCCCCGCCTCAACCTCTTCTTCCGCCTCCCGTGCTCAAGCTTCCACTACGAGGACGTCCTGCTCCGGAACCTCGCTGTCGGGCTCCTGGCTGACCTGTACCAACCCACGCTCCCGTGGCGGCTCACTGTTAGCGATGGGGTGTCATGGGACATTGGCGACACGTTCCTCAACAGCGTAAAGGAGGTGCGCTCCCCAAGTTGCCCGCGCTCTATATCCCCGCGCCCCGCATCACATCTACGGACCCACCCCTAACTCTCCGCAGGCCGACTTCGTCCGCAACGGGAACGCAAATCAGATCATGAAAATGTCCCGCGCCGACACCACCGCCCTCTGGAACTCCGTCAAGGATAACGACCACGCCACCTTCTCCCGCCTAAACGCCCGCCTCCTCAACGCCCCGACACCCCTCAAACATGTTCCCCTGCGCATCTACATCCCGTCCTCGCCTCCCGGGGCTGGTGCTGATTCCCCCGCAGACGCGGCGGGCGCGTTCAAGGTCATGCAGACGCTGGTACCCGCTACGTCGCGGGAGCAGGGCCAGAAGGCGCGAACGGTGGGGACAGTGCTGAAGGACGCGATGCCTGAGCTGTTCCCTAGTAGTCGGGACCCGGTTCTCGCGGATGTTATACTTAATGGCGTGTCGTTGCCGTTTAGGGCGCCGCTGGTGGAGGTGATGAAGGAGGCAGCGTATCCTGACGGGTGGGTTAATCTCGTGGTCGTGCTACTGTGACCAGGCGGCTTTTGGGCGCTTTGCTGTGCGTGGACTACGGCTGTTCTCCTGAGAAGCCTGTGCCAGAGCAGGCCCCGATGCGCGCGCGCGACACATTCCTGGCGCAAGTGTACAACGCTAGAGTCTGGTATGCATACGGAAGCACTTGTCTGCAAGCTCTGTGTCGAGCAGATCCAATGCAGTTGGCTGGATGCCCAGATACAGCCGGCAAAGACCTGTCGCGCGGGCCCCAGACTGTTAACGTCCCACGCTTATGACCTGGGACCACATCATGGTATGCCCCTCGCTCTATGAGCAGATGAGAAGAGTATCTGGAGATATGAGGTGGCATTTCCTCCATGGGCACATGAGGCAGCAATGCTGTCTTACCAGGGTGCGTCCTCGGCCACTTGATATGCTGAGATGAGACTTATCTAGGATGTATTTTCTTTACTCCCTCACATCCACCATCCTTGACATGCTATGGCTCGCGTTTGGAGCTGCTTCTGTCTCACTCCACGCTTACTCACACCTCCGAGCACTGCCAACTCCTCAATAATCCAGTCCCGGGCTAACGGTTTTATTGGTGCCATGGCGGTGACTGGGAGGCTCCTGGAATCGAAGAAGGAAGATGTTGAGAACAGGGCGTCCGCATCTTGCTATCGATTGATGCTGCCCCGCATTGATAGAGGGCCCTTGGATGCATCTTGTCATGGCGACAGCGTCTTCTCTGCATACTAGGGTTCGATGATGAAAACATCGAGTCCTTGCTCAAGGGTGCTGAGGGAATATCAAGCTTGAGGCGTCCTTAATGCTAGAGTCCAGTTCCAAACAACCCTTGATTTAAGGGGTATATCCAAGAACCAAAACTATTATATCTACGCGCAATCTCCCGAAGCACTACGTAAACGTGACCTGCTGCCCCATCAAACTCCTAAACGCATCATCAACAGCCTTCCGCTTCCGCTTCTTCGTCTCATCATCAGCCCCTGGCCCCTGTTCATCCTCCTCGACCTCCTCCGCCCCCGCAATTTGCGGCATCCAAGCCCGGATGTGCCCGTCAGCATGGCAGGTATACACCCCGCCCGGCGCGTTTCCACCCCCCATCTCGACCCCGAGCATCGTCTTCCTCCCGCCGGCGCCCCGCCACGCCATCCCCGTGATCCTCTTCCTCGGCGTCGCCGTGCCGGCCGCCGCCCCGGGGACCCTGAGTCGTCGGACGATGTACCCCTCGTGCAGATCCAGTACGAGAACCTCGTTCTCATTAGGCCAGAATAGCAGCTCGCGCGAGCCGGCGCCCGTCAAGCGTCCGGGCGGGATCAGCATCCTCACGGGTACCACGCGGTGGTTCTGCACCGCGGAGCCGAAGGCCGCGAGGGTGTTCGCGCCCGTCGCGGCGTCCCATACTCTGATCCGGCCGTCCAATGCCGCCGACACGATGTAGTTCCCGTCGTCAGACCACGTCAGCCCGTTCACGGAGTCGGCATGTGCCTTGGCGGAAAGACGGACCGCGCCGCGAGACCAAGGGAGGCCCGACGCCATGGCGTGGTTGAAGCGGTGGACGACGCCGAGCGAATCGTCCATGTTCAGGAGGCCGAGAGGCCCGTGGCCCCTCCGGGCGTCCCAGAGCCGCACGCTTCCGTCGGCGTGGCCGCTAGCTAGGACGCGCTCGTGGCGCGGGGACCAGGAGACGGCGAGGACGGCGCCGCCTGTCGCGGAGAGGCTCTGAGCCGTGGAACGAGAGCGGAGGTCTACGAGGCGGACGTTGGAGTGCTGCGTTGCGCAGGCGGCGACGGGGCTGGGAGATACGGGGCTCGTGGCGTGAGAGTAGATCTTTGCCTGCAGATCGAAGTGCGCGGCTACCGAGGCGGTGCGGCAGGACCACTGTTTTAGGGTGTGGTCAAAAGACGAGGAGAGGAGGGAGTCCTTGTTGGTGGGGTGGAAGTCGAGGTGGGTTATACCGCTGGTGTGGCCCTCGCGGCGGTACGCGTCGCGAACGCGAGGCACCGAGGCTACGGGCCTGTGGATGTACGGCCTGTGGGGGTTGGGGCACGACTCGAGGTCCCAGAGCTTGATAGACCCATCGGAGCCGCCGGATGCCATGCTGCCGGATGTGAGCTCATGGTCGAGTCCGACGTGAGGGGCGAGGCCTTACATCTTGCCGTCAAACTTGTCGATCGCGACCGCGTTGGCCCCTCCATTGTGGGCTACGATCGGGGTGTCGCGGTCCTCGGATGCAGAAGAGCCGCCGACAGCCGCAGCAGAAACGCCATCGAAGCGGTGGTGCTGGGCGAGGTCGAAGCCGCTGACGAGCTCTGTGGTGACTGTCTTGGCGAAGTCGCGCGGGCTCAGGGCGCCGAGCTCGCGGGCGAGGATACGGTCATGCATTCATTTGGAGAGGGGACTGTCACGGTGTATAAGCCAGAGCGATGGGGTTGCGAACTACGTCTTTGGTCGAATCGTTGTGGTGGTTGCCTGTCGTTGACGGGAGCTTGGGGGAAGGTCAGGTACAAGTGCGGGTGGTCGCGACGGGCAGGTGACGTCACTTGCCATATGCAGGCAGAACGATCTACCTCAGTCGCGAAAGTGCAATCGCACTCACAAGCTTCAAACAGCGAGCTGGCTTTATCTGGCCTAGCCTACCTTCGCCCGGAAGGACTCCTTTCGTCTCGAAGCATGCCAGCCCTCTGCGCATAACGTGAAAGACACTGGCAAAGGCTCAGGTACCACGAAACAAGCTAAGCCTAGCCCACCGTAGGCGCCGTCTTCTCGCGGGGCCCAAAATGATGCCTCAACGACGATACGGCCCAAGGGCGGCTCATATCTCCTCCTCAGCAACTGCTACGGCCGACTCTGAGACTTCAGACGCAGAGCCGAAATCTAGCCCTCGCAGACGCTTTGCCACGGTGTACGATGCTGTCGCAGGTGAGCTACTACGCCAGCCCGCCGCCACATCGCGAGGCCGTACTAACCATATTCCTCAACAGGCCGGTTATCCACTCGCGATGACGTCCCCCTATACTCCCAAACAGACGACTCCGACGCGCCAGTCAAGGAACCGAGACTAACGCGGCACCCAACTCACAACACGACTCTTGCACCAGAGGAAGCCCTCTTCCGGCGCAAGCAGGCACCGCTCCGATGGCCCCATCACGACATCTACATGGCCCACGAGCGCGACCTCCCCGACGAGGGGCGTGACGTTTTACCCCCGAGCGACCTCCTCAAGGCCGTCCACTCGTTCGCGAGTCACTATTACGATGCGCTAGGGCACGGGGGTAGACGAGGGGCGCACTTTGTTGGCGGGCGAAACATCACCGAGAAGAGCATGGACGAGACGGCACTGTTGGCGTTTGGTATTCTGCTAGAGGAGGCGGGGAGGGAGGTTCTCGGGGCGAGGGGGGACCTGGTGTTTACGGAGGGGGAAGAGTTTGTACCCACTGGGGATGGGGCGTCGGCGGAGGATCAGGCGGAGAGGCGAGGGAGCGAAGATGGCCTGGAGGCCAAGGACATTGCCGAACTCGAGCTGAGTTCAGGCCCAGAAAGAGCATCGTCCGGGAGGAGAAAGAGGAGGAAGATATCGAGGGAAGACGACTAGGTTGACTCCTCTGATTCATGTCTCCTTTCGTAACCCGATCGCTCGCACACCGGCTGCAACAGCTCACGCCACACTCGACCCTCACATCTCGGAAAGACATCTACATCGCGGACTGGGACATGACATCCTCTCCCCCGGTATCGAGTCAGATTCGAGAAAGGCCTGTTTGCATGGCAATGACTCACCTCTGCCGAAACGCCACCACCCAGCACAAATCCCAGCACAATCTCATTGACCGAAAACCACCGCCCCCTTGTCGGCCCCGGTCGGTGTGCCCTGGCGTTTACTTGGTGAATATAACCACGAGAAAGGCGAATCACGACCGGAGCCTCGTAGCGAGGACGCTCGCGTGGAGCGCCACCGGCAGCCTCGCCCGTTGCCGGTTAGATTATCCCCCCGACGCTCCGACGGTGTGAGGACGAGTCTCCAGAGTCTCTTCTATTGGGGCCTTCCAGGGGCTCCTCGTATTCAGGAGACGGGCGCCACGTGTTCCGAAGCGGGAAGTTGAATCTGGGGAATGGTGTTTATGATTGCTTTTCCTCACGCCACATCACGGGGGTTCCCCGCTCTTCGAAGACGAGGTCGGGAAGATCACATACAGGAACCCAGGACCCGGAGACATGGTACCAGGTACGATTGTCGACCGACCCGTTGACATCTTGTCGGGCCTTGGAAGGGAAGGTTTAACCCCCCTGTCCGCACCAAGGGCGTCCCAAGCGAACTCGGTGGCGTTCGGGCATCTTCGATTCCCGGTGCCTTGCAGCACCGCTCATGACGCCGATCCGTCACCCATCTATCTGTGCGAATGCCCAGCAAAACAACGGATATAGCACAGAACTACCATCCTCATCCGCACATCACGTATCAATGCTTCAGGGGGCTGCAAACGCCGGGTCTTTGTAGCGTGCGTCCTGATGGTGTGCCATGACATCGCTCACCGACTCTCGCGTCGATCTTCGGGTGTCGACAGGGGAGTACTGGGGCTGGAGCGGGAGGTTTCTCTTTTGGGGTGGTTACACAACGTCTGCCGCGGGGGACGGAAAACGGCCGTTCCCGCTGGTGTTGGATAGGCCACTTCGCTTTGATGGCCTCACACCCCTCAAGGACTGGGTTGACAGTTTGACGATATGAATGGCCGCACAGGTCTCACAAGGTCCATGGAAGGGACTTGGAGGGTGCTTGGCGTTTTGGTTGCCGCTGACGCATGTGGAAATGACTCCGGTCGCGGGGGGAGGACAGGAGAGTCTGCGGGTATCGCGATATTGGCCGACACAACCTCTTCCCATGCCCGGGCCCTGATCGGTCATGCCCATCTCTTATTCATGGAGCCTTTATTGCCGCGGCGCGGAGATGCTGAGACAGCACTATTGGACGCCACACTGCGTTTAGGTCATACATGTTAACGAGACTCCGCAGAGCAGAAGGGTCGAGAAACGCGGACCGTTTTCGTTCCGCGCCCTCGAGCCCAACGTTGCTCGGGACATCATATCCCCCTACTCGTAATGGTTCAAGGTGTTGGTCTTCATAATGGTCATGGCCATCCTGTGCACATCTCAGGACTCGGGCTGGGCTCTGAAGTGCCTTTGTATCGTGTATAGACACGCTCCTACTTGCAAGGGATACAGCAGGCTTGCCCGTGGAAAGCCAAGCTCCTCCCCTGGGCCCCGGCCACGTACGTGACGGTTCTCGGCCGGTGACCCCTGCATACAAGCCCAGATGTGCAGAGGTAGACCGCAGAGCGAGCGAGACCTGTGGGCTCGACCGCCATGCAGCTGTTCTCGAAAGAACCTGGAGAGAATACGGTTTCTTTTTGTCGGGAGAGACGCCGGGATGGGGCGGCTAAGGCTACAAGCCTCCAGCCACGCCGGCCATTGCGCCAGAGAGGATTAGTTCATGTTTTGCACCATCTCATCACTCCCTATTTGCATCATCCCCGACGAAGACAAAGTGAATCCAAGTAGACAACATATCGCCTGTGACACTCGACCACATGTCCATCCGAGCACGCCTCCAACATCGCCCTGGAGCTTCCCCAGGGTCCAGCGGCGGCTGAGACGTACTTGCCAGCTATGCTAGCGTCCTCTGAGCGGAATGGTCTGTTTCACCCCCTGGGGAATAAAGAAAGATAGACCCATACGATGCCCCACTCCAAGGCACCCCCAGGCGTTCAGATCACCGAGGAAGAAATCTTGGATGGTGGAGGGGGCGTGTCCCATAGCGGTCAGCTTGAGGATTCTCGCCCCCCCCATCGCGATTCGTGGGATTGGGACACCCGGAAGGCACCCAGAGGCCTCGGGAGGGCATCATCATGCAGAACAAGGGCTCAGCTGGGAAGCAGGGGCGCTGCTCAGCCCCCCATGGGGAGACTAAGGCCTTGGCAGGGCCTCATGGTAATGCCATTGGAGAACGCGCCTCGTGGCGAGAAAGCGCATGTCGATGTTGATCAGGAAGTTTCCATGCAAGAGGCGACGCTTCCATGCTTCCACTTGGAGGGACTATGTACCACTATAATGACACCAGGGGGTTCGATACGTTGTACTAGCTGCGGCATGGCAAGAAACAGTGGTCTCGACCTGACGCCTCCAAAAGCAAGCATCATGTTCCTTCGCTTCGACTTGGTCTGGGAACGGGCCCGGTCCAAGCACCACACCGCCTTGACCTCGATGCCCAGTCGCTCCCACCCCTTCCAGAAGCAACACTCCGATATCAGGCCGTTGCTATCGAGCTTCGGCGAGGGGGAAAAGGCGGGATCCGCAGCGTGCATGAAGAAATGCTAGTCGCGGGAGCTACTATGCACGTGTTAGCGGTGTGGGCTGGGCACCCGAGACCTGGATACTCGGACGTGGGGCGCTCGGTCGAAGGTTTCTTCCAGGGCCGGGCCGCATGTGGCTAGGACTTCGGATGAAGCACGAGGACTTCGCGGCGATGGCGTTGGAGTACGCCGAAGGGAGCCCCGTACGAGGTTCTCATAATGTCAGCGACGGCCAAGACTGAGAGGATCGCTCGGTATCATCCTGCGCGAGGGCCGTGTCACCCTTCCGCCGCCCCATGCCTCCGGTTTGTGTATTGACCGTCAGGTAGGCTGGTTGTCCCGTCACCGACACCAAACTCCCCGGGACACCCCCTCATGCCTTTTCTCTCGGGATCCCCACGTGGGATACATTCCCGTCCTGCACTTCTTCACCCGCAGGGCCTGTTACACCGCGCAACCCCCCCTACCCATGCGTCATGGTGGACTCCTTGAGCGCTATCGCTGCCCAATCCAAGCATCTACTCCCCAGTACCATGTCCGAGCAACGGCCCCTCCGAGCACACCAGCCACGGTCCGTCTGCCCTCCCCACAAAGAATGGACGACCGGTGAGGCCCGCTCCAAGGACCGGGGTGCCTCCCGGGCCCAACTCACCGGCTCTCCAGTCCAGGGTCAGCGTGGGAAGGGCCGCCTGTTGGTGGGGCCGCAGGGTGACATCACTCTTCCCAGCGCCGTCGCATCGGGTGCCGTAGCGTCTCGTTGGGCGTGGGATCATCTGGTGCTGATTTCCCCGTTCCTTCGGCTGTGGCAGTTTGCTGACGGCGGATTGGACGCGACGGTGGGATGTGCCGTCGCCAAGGGGCGCGGAATCCCCCTCCGGGTGTCGGCAGCAGAGCTCAATGGTCGTGAGCGGGCGCCGAGAGGCCGTGCCTCGTACTCGGCTGCATGGGTTTGCACCTTGCGCCGTTCCACTGATCGGCGGCCTCCGGGTTGTGTCTGGATATACCATGTAGACGCCGCGCATAAGGTGTCTCATGAGGAAAGCGTCCCGTGGCGGCGAGGAGACGTGCATCGTGGCGGCGGGGAAGCCGCCAACATGGGTCTTGCACACGCAAGCCTCGCTGGAGGAGGAGGCCAAGGACCGCCTGACTCAGTGCCATCCACCTCAGCCACCGAAACATGGCGTCTTTTCCACGCCATCGACCCAGCAGATCCGACACTCGGCCGCGCCGCGGACGTCACCGACAGAGTGGACCGCCCGCGGGAGATTAACGCCACGCCCGTCCCAAGAACCAAGCAGCTGGTGAGGACCCCTAGCGGGCGCCGCTCGGCGCTAGCGGACGAGCCCGCCCGTCCGAGATGCAAGAAGCGTCACCACTCCTCCACTCGTGAGGACTACCCACCCCACGCATCTCGCGACCCCTGACACGGGCCTTACTAGCCAATATGCGATAATTTTTTTTCTTTCCTGCTGGGCTGGGTTCCTCATCCGAAGTACCGAGTACGAGGCGCCTATGTATGGGCTACTTTCCCGCACTAAGAGGCGGCCCGGGGCCGCCTTTGGACTGCACCGGGACGATGCAGCGTACCTCCTATCCCGGAACACGTCTAGCGCTCGGAACGGCCGCACACCTTGCCGACCTTTCTGGCTGGGTTCGCGGGGGTCGGACAAGGTGGCGAAAGGCATAAAAGGGCGGAGTGCGAGTCTTCGCGCACCTCCCCGCCTTCGCGAGCCGACGCGTCGGCCATGCTTCGCAAACCTTTCCGCCGCTAGCTATTTGCAGGATGTGGGCTTGTCCCCACCCGGGCGGTGAGCACAAGTCGCGACGTCGTGCGCGAAGAGAGCGGTGTATCGATATGCAGGCTCGCCGGAGGCCGCATGCGAGGAGCCAGCGTAACAGCCACGGCATGCAGACGAAGTCTGTGCATGCCAGGGCAAACTGCTCAAGCGCCCGTCCGTCAAGTAAAAGGCGGAATGAAGTGCCTCTCAGTTCTCGTGTAGGACTAGAATGCGAGATACGAGTGAGGGCCTGTCACTGGACTAAGAAGCCCCGAGGCATCGCGGGCCATGTGAGCTGCCTTGTCTCCTGATCACAACCGCGGCGTTGGCAAAGACGGTGCGAGCCAACCCGAGATGAAGGCGTGCCTCCTCCTGCCCACCCAGAATCCCACGCTACCCGGAAACGCGCATTTCTTCATTCGCAGCGCGCCCGCGCCCCTCGGCCAATCCGCCCCCTGGTGCACCCGCATCGCCGAAAACGAGTCTTAGCGCCGTACCAGCCCGAGGCCCCGGGACAGCGACCTCATCCGTGAAGTATGAGAGGGACCCTGGAAGATGCGATTGGGAGAAACAGTGACGTAAACTTCAGTCAGATGTCAGATTTGGGCATAGTTGGGTTGGGGGCGCAATCACGCGAGGGGCTTTTTCTGTCGCGCGGCTGAGAGGCTTGGGCTTGTTGGTCGGAGCAGGTGGGGGTCCCCGGTCTGGAGAAGAGAGGCAAGGGAATGCCGCTTGCGACCTTGTCGCCGGGTCGGTTGGCCCCCTCCCCCTCCCCCCGTCGTATTTCCCCCACTCCCTTCCCGACGCAACGGATGCTGATCTTTGGGCAAAAAGGTTTCTGTCGAGAGGGGGCCGTGCCGGATACGGGACTGCCTCTTTGCTTTTCCTTGAGCCCATTGTCCTTGGCGCTTCAGAATCCTTGATCGCACATGCGGGGTCCCTTCACATATGTGCTTTTCCCTCGGCCCCGAACTTCGATGCTCGTTCGAATGCCTCTTTTTCGTCCGTCGGAAGCGCTGCCAAATCAGACGCACGCCTTCTTGACATGGGGGATTCTGGCGCTACCCGTGCTCTGCATAAAAACTTCCGCTCGAGACACCATGGTCCCTGTTACCCGGCCCCTGGGACTGGAGCGTGCGTGTGCGGAGAAAAACAACCAGGGGGGGGGGGGGGGTCTCGCTGCTGCAGCACCCGCTATGTCACAAGTGACCTGTCACTTTATCTGGGCCAGAAAACAAGCCCATAATGTGATAAGATAGAGATGTCGCCGGAGATACTTCTCACGAGCGTTGTATTCCTCCGGCGCTACCTGGTCCTGCGTCACAGCAGCGTCATCTCTTTTATTTGGCTGGGGGCTTTGTCGTTGCGCCGGATGGGGATGGTGCAGACGCGCGTTTGGAAAGAGAGCGTAGCCGATAAACAGGACTTGTTCTCCCGTCGCATTTCTGCCGACTCCCATTTTCAACCGGCGCAATCGTGGCCAGCAAGAGGCGACGTTCTCAGTAAACAAGCCACTAGACTTCTAGTCGCCCAGCCATCATCCCTCAAATGATTCACCATTGGCTTTCTGCTGTGGCTATGTTTCGGCCGAAGGCAGGGAGTCCCGGATCCCTGGATCCCGAGCCCCCCAATCGCGTCCGTTCCCAGGAAGGGGGTCGCTTGCTCCTGTTGTGAACCCGGTCCCGCGTCACTGGTGCCTTGTCCGTTCCCCCCTTTTGCTGCCAATGTCGGCCAGGCTCATGGCTCGTGCACTGTCTTCTCTTGTTCCAACGACGCGCCTACTGGTAGGGGCGTAAGGTGCAGCGGCTCCCGACGGAAACCCCTGTCTCTTAAGAAGCGACCATGCTCCCCTCCCTTGCCAACAGTATCAAGCACCCTGTACCAAGAAGCCATGGTGACATTCAGCCACTTGGAAATTGCTTTTATTGCAGAGGTTACTTTGTCTTCGACCAAAACGCACCTCGTAGCCGACAGAACGCGAGACAACGCGGGAGCCAGGGCCGGGTCCACTCTGTGGAAGGGCCCAGCAACCTTCAGCACAGCAAAACGATCTGCCAGCGGGGCTTCTGCCGCTCAAGTGACCATTGGATGATGCGGACACGGCTCACTATTTCCAATTTTGCAGGGGTTAGATGCCCGAACTTATGCTGGAACGAGTGGGTTCCCGGGATGTTGGTTCTGGGCTTGTAGTGCTCAGACCCTCGTGTGACGTGTCATTTCCCATCGCCCTTGCCCCGCGGAGTCGCTGGTGCCGGTTGTTTCGCCTTGATGGCCTGACTTCACAACGCTGAAGGACGCGCGGGCAGGCTGATTGCCGCTGAAAATGAATGCAATCAGCGCTTGCGCAGGGGTGGTGGGAACATTCCGCCCATGGATGAGACAAGGTCTAAAAATATTCCGCATGGTACCGGCAATCAACCCAGAAGGAAGCCTACCGAGCAATGGCGATTCGATTATGCTCGGCCGTTCATCGCTTGGAACCGTTGACTCGGCTTGGCGCAGACCTTATCAGCCACCCTGGTCCGAGACCGTGAGCTTGGAAAAGCTAGAGCTCCACGCACTGCAGGAGAAGCACCTCTGTATGCCTGGCCATTGGATACCGTGCCCAGGGCAAAGAGATATTACCTATGCTTGCATGCTTAACCCGGGGAGCAAGATGTATTAAGGCTAGCGTTCAATCAGCATGGCGATATCGAATTATCAAGGACCCTTGCTTGGCGTAAAACCTGCGCCTGCTAGGAAGGGAAACCGCCCAGGGCAGTGCAGCGGACGGATACCCTAGTGCCAAGAAACTGAGAGTGTCATTATGGATTCGAAACGGAGTGTCGACACCTTGGAAGGGCCAAGGCGCGACGAGGTGTGAGGAAATGGCATCAAGACAGTGCCATGACGCGGTCAATGTTCGGCTCATCGTCTCCCAACTGGCGACATGACGTTGCATGACAGGGCGCTCCTGCATGCCGCATGGTATTATGGCACCCAGCCGATCCGAATCCCAGGTGCAGGGCGCCAGTGAATCATGGGGCCCTGTTAATCTTCCAAACAGTATCCGAGCAACCCTGAGCACTCGGGGCACAGCAGTTCAAAACACCAACCGAACCTGCCATACCTGCGCGGGGTTGGTTGCGGGGTCTCCTGATTGGCGGTGTGTCTTAGATGGTCGGAAGTGGCTTAACGGGCCAGCAAAGCCTGGCTCTCCCTCGTGGAACGCGCTTTGACACCGCCAAGCTTGGCGACCCGATGCATGTAGCCCATACGGGCATGGCTGGCCCTTCTTCCAACAAGGTCTTGACGTCACGACCAAAAGCTGGGCTTAGCTCGAGCACGGGTCCAATGTTTCGCTGAGTGGTTCTGATCTCGCCTTCAGGTTGAGATGGTAGAGTCCCCTCCAGGAAACAAAGCTAAGTTCGCACCCCCGCTCCAAATCCAAGCTGGGAACATCTTCGTCCGCCTGCTCTTTGGTCAGCGACTGCTCGTTGGTGATTGAGGCTGGCGGCAAACAACAGCCCCGCCGAGACTGTCCCCGCTCAACACACCCCTTTTGGCAAGGGAAGATAATGCGCTCGCGGACGACTTGGTCACCGTCTTTTGTTGGTGCCCGAAATCTAATGGTCTTGCTCTCTGTAGAAGTACTGGTACCTCCCACCCACTTGTTAATATGAGCTCCAAGTGTTTGCCAAGGCGACACTGAAGCCACCAAGACCTGTAGTATCGATTGCACATTTACCGGGAATCTCACACCTCTACCGGTGTTGTAGATATCGCGGGCTGGCAAATCGCAAATCCAATACGAAGGATGCAGGTAACACTCCCGAATGCAGAGCGAGAGAGCGGCATCATGAGTTCGCGAGTCGAGAATCTTGACTGGCCTCGTACGGTACGTGTCAAGTGCAAGCCTAGTATTGATACCGAGCCAGGGAATTGCCCTCGAAATAACCTCTCTGGCTCCAACATTTGCCAGCGCGAAAGGCAGCTGCAGATGCGATTGCCGAACTTGTTTGCTTCGAGCATGCTCCGCACTCTGATGCGCCAGAAGCAGGAATGATTGCCGTGTCGAAATGGCAAATTCTCTGACCTGCCTCGAAGCACATGGCACCAGTGGGCAATCGGCGGCCAGCGGCACACAATGCTCCGGCACGACAGGCGGTGGGGATTTCTTCCCTCGTGGTTGTGGGTCTTGTGAGCGGCGGCGTCGTGAGATGACCAGGTTTGCCAACTTCCACAGCGCTATGCCGCCTCGCATATGTACCGGTACATAGAGGATGAGCCAACTGACGGTGAGAACGCCGACAAGGTCGGGTGTAGTAGATACCGAAAGGATCGGAGTCTTCGTGTTGAGGTCGCCCCTCACAACTTGAAACCCCCTCGCTCCTTCGACCTCTGGTCATCAGCAAACACGTTCCATATTGAGAGGAGGCCTGTGGGTTCCTTGCTTCTTTGCCCCGGCGACAGGTAGTTGGCTGGGATATGCAGTCATGCATACAGAGTGCTTGTATCGACAGCCCGGGATGCCACAGGCCATGCCACGGTGAGGCTGCCCAGAGAAGATGGGCTTTGACCCCATACCCGTGGTTTGAATGGGGCCTGCCTCGGACCAATGACGGAGAGTCGTGGCGTCCCGGCTGCATGCTTAGGCCTCTGCTGAGACAAACGCACTCACAGCTCCATGTCGGCGCCCGAGGTTGCGGGAGGGGTCGCCCAGGCTCCCGTAGCTGCGGGGGATCGCTTCGCCCGGGAGCACCGAGAGTTTGGATCGCCTGCAGTTTGGCAGCATCTGAACTGGCGACTTGCACATTTGCCGAGCTCGAATACCCATTCGGGGTTGCAAGCAGAAGAGAAGCAGCAAAAGTGGGGCTAATGGGGTCAGCAGAACACCCACCGCCCAGGAACGGGGTCCAGACGCGGGAGCGAGTTTGGCCAAGATGGCGCTTTTCCTCAAAAAGGCTAGGGAACCCATTTCGATTTTCGCCCTTGGTCGAGGGAGATGAGGGAGGTCGGAGGGGCCTTCTACGGGCGGCCTGCTGAGGCCGAGCCTCTCGGCTGTACTTCGTCGCCTGTCGCCCTTCTTCCAGGCTTCTGTTCGCGCCTGCCGATTGCGGTCTTGGCTCAGGAAGGAGCGACTCAATAGTTCCAAGGTACGAGTGCACCTTGTCGAGCAATACGGGGGGGGCTTTGAGGATATGCCTAGGGAGGAGGGCAAGTCGGGCCCTGGGAAGAATGGAGTGCCTGCTGGTATCACTCTCCACAACACCCTTATGTAGATATCACAAACGTCTGGGTATCGCATTCGCATATGCAAGGGCTTCAGCACAAGATATTTGGTGTTGTAAGTCTGCCATGGCTCTCGAGCCCAGATTGTATTGGGCCCTTCATCCAAGCCTCAAGATCGAGAACCGGCGGATGCTGTCTGCAAGTACGGATAAGTTTGGAATCGCAAACACCGAGACTCAACCCATCCCACCTGACCCCTCGCTCTTCACACTAAGACCCCGACCCCGGTCATAGTTTGGGGTGAAGGGCGCCACTGCGGGCCTGGCTGAGGAAATTGGATATTAGCGAATACCGAGTAATTTGGCAGTACCTCTACCCCATCCCACGAACAAGGTACCCCTCTGGTTGGCGGGACTGAGGTGGGTCGTGGGAGACGCGACCCAGGGTGCAGCACTGGGAACGCCCATGGGCCAGTACCCATGTACCCTGGCCTTCCCTGGGTCGTGGTTTCCGTACTTCGCCCTGCAGCAGCCCGCCTCACGACTGCCCATCCCATCCCAGGCCAATTTTCTCGCTCTCAACTCATCCCCCCAACCACGGCCAGGAAACCCACCTCTACCGCCAACTTGGCCCGACGTGGTCTGCAACCCCGAAGGTCCCTACAGCGAGCCCATTTCATCGACCCGGGAGTGTTCGTCCTCGCCCGAGCGCAATATAGACACTGGCCTCCCTTTGACTATATTGTAATACTTTCGTCTCCCAGCCTTGTGTGCCAAGTCCACTGAGGCGCGCAGGGATTCGACCGTACTAAGTAGACGGTAGATCGAAATCACGCCCCGTCGCCGTTTCTGCCCAACTCCGTCGCTCCTCAACCTCAACCCGGGCCGCGCAGCTTCTGTTCACGTTCACCGGTCTTCACCCACCAACGCGACTCCCGCGCGCCCCAAGCTCGCCCTCCCCGGTCAGCTCTCCCAACCATCGGCCCTGCGGCAAACGACGGAGACCTGGGCGTGCGCGATCCGTGCCTGCTTGCCTGCTTGCTCTGCAGATCGGACACTTGCAGGGGACTCGTCTCCACGCGCTTCTCGTCCGTCCATCTCTCGGAAGACGAGCGAGGCTGCTTACTCAAAGCGCCTCGAGTTACCCACTCACTCCCCTGGCGCACCGTTCGCTCCCGCCTCATCGCCGGGGCGCCAGCCCATCCCTTCCTTCGCCCCTCTGGGCTTTCTTTCGTCGCCCCTTCTCTCTCTTACTTTTTCGGAACCGCATCCCGGACCTGGGCACACCCCTCTTTTCTCACCCCATACGCCCCCAAACAGCCGGCCCCCCCCCCCCCCCCCCCCTCACTTATGGGCTGCTTTGTTATGGTCCCTGCTTGACCGGTCCCACCTCGTCTCCGACCTGCCTCCCCATCCGGCCGTTGATACCTGTATAACACATACACTGTTGCGGTTGGTACATGTATAGTGTTTGTTTGTATGTACGCAGTACATCTCGTGCCGTACGCATACAGATAGCACTATGGACACGGGCCAGCCTGAGAGCAGCAAGCGTCCCCGTTTCTCAGCGACTAGTTCATGGGCTTCGGGCGCTCCACATCGCCTCCCCCTTCCCCTGGGTCACTTGTCATCGGGGCCCCAACATCCCACACCCCCGGGACCATATCAATCCCATTACCCCCGCGCCCCCGAGTCGCATCTTGGGCCTTCCCCTCACCAGGCCTCACCCCTCCACACTCCTCGTCCGGGGCAGCATCACCAACACCCCGATGACCGTCGGCAACATGACCACGAACAGTTCGCTCCAATGCAAGACTTCCGGCAGCCACCTCCCTCTCCAGCCCATGCTCCACCGCCTCACGGACCGCCGCCGCCGCCCCATGCCTTCCACAACGCGTATCCTGCCAGGGAGCCTGTCATAAAGAGGGATTCCACCGATGAGCACATCACCGCCCCCCGGCGACCCCCATCCACGGGCAGCGGCCCCGAAAGTCAGCCTATCCATCCGCCGCCGATGAGCTCCGCGCCTCACCCGCCACCGCAAACGCCGTCCACGGCGCCTGCGCCTGCGCTGCCTCATTCTGCGTACCCGGAGGACCCGCGGAGACACATGAGCTTCGATGCCGGCCCGCCCGCCCCGCCTACCCCCGGGAGCTATGGTAGGCCGGCGAGCTACCCACCTCCGGGCCCTGTCTCTCACCAGCATCCCTACGAGCCCATGTACCCGAACGACCCGTACTACGGTGTCCAGTATGCTTCCTCATCGAAGAAGAAGACGACGCGAGCTTCCCAGGTACGATCAGCAATACTACACTAGGCATGGTGTAGTTTCGCCGGACGGGCAAGGCCACTTTGATCCAGACCTAACACGACTCTTCTTTTGCAGGCCTGTGACAGTTGCCGAGCGCTCAAGGCGAAATGTGACGAGACGAAGCCGTGTAAGAACTGCAGGGAGAAGAACGTGGAGTGCAAGTACCGGGAACCAGCTCCGAAACCGTAAGTTCCGTATCTGCCCGGTGTTGTAAGGAGCGTACGAGCTGAGCCATCGGACCGCAGGACGGATAAGGCACAGGCGGACATGCTAGACGGTATAAACGCCATCGCGCGAATGCTCGCGGAGTCTCTCGACGAGCATGCCAAGGACAAGCAAATGATGAATCGCAGAATGGACCAGTTTGAGAAGGCTCTTCGTCAGCTCAGCCCTCAATTTGACTTGAAGGTCCCGGAGCAACCGGTTAGCGATGATGAAAAGTCGATCGTCGTGCAGGAGAAGCTCCAGATGGACACTTTGGCCGATGGCGGGTACCCGGACCCCGCGCTACCTCCGAGGTATGACATGCCTGATGAGGAGGTCGAAAAGGAACCTGGCCCCCCTGTCCGCGCTGGAGAGCTCTCGATCCCAGCAAATCATACAACTGGTGCCGGATACCTCCTGGATTGGCCTTGCATCAACGACATGCTTCAGGAAGACTTGGTTCGAGAAGGCATCAAGTATCCACCCGAGTTTCCCATCCGGCTTGAGGAGCTACGGGGCTTGTTGCGGCCCTACGGCCGAGGGGAAGGTCGGGATCCGGTCCTTCGTGATAGGGACCCACGTATCATACATGGGTCGGCCGAGTTTCCAGACGATGTTTACTCTCTGGACGCTAGCTCTCCAACTCCAGGCGACTCGTCGGGTTACATCGGCGGCTTCAGTCCAGGGAGTGCTGATTGGAGTACTTCAAGTGCCCGCACCGGTGCCCTGAACCTCAACGGGATCCCTGACTTCAGTGAAGCCTGTGTTAGGCGCTACGTGCAGAGTTTCGAGGACAACATTCTCAACATGCATCCTGTCATTCTCCCGAACGAGCTGCGAGCTATGGTCCAGGCGTTCCTCAATAGCATTCCGAAATCGTCGAAAACGTCCAATCCCGCCTCTATAGCCACGTTTGTGCAGTCATCGCCTCAGTCGTCGGCCTCGGAGATCACTGGAACGAAGCGGAAGCGGTCGCCAGGTGCCGACGTGCCCGACCCTCCTCAGGTGCAACATCGGATAGGGAAGCCAACGAGAACAATGAATAATGCCGTGGTGTTGACCATTCTAGCTCTCGGAAAGATCTGTGAGCACCGGGATTCAACCCCTGATGTCGTTCACGAAGATGAACGCCATGGCCAGGGCGCCAAGAACGGCTATACCAGCTCGCCACATGCTTCGTCTCCAGAGGCCTACACACCTGCCGCCCCCTATGCCTCCACGATGGTGTCACCGAAAACGACCGAGAGGCCAGGACTGAGCCGGCGGCAATCTTTCCAGAACCCTAAAGTCTCACCCCCCCGCCGCAATTATGACACGATCCCTGGATTGGAATACTTTGCCATCGCGTCGGATATCATTGGGAATCAACTAGGCGGCAATACTTTAAGTCATGTCTGGGCTAACATTTTTGCGGGGCTGTATCACGGGCAGCTTGCGCGGGTCGTCGAAAGCCATGCGTATATCGCTCACGGCTGCACTATCCTGATGAACATTCTCAGACCGTGAGTCTCTCATGGAGTCTTATGAAGAGACACGCTCGCACATATCATCGTGTGTTTAAGACACTAACGCCATGCTTTAGGAGTCTTAAGCGGTTGTCAACCTATACCGTGCTTTCTGACCAGGCCCCGAAAGACCGAGCCCCGTTAAGCCATCGTGATAACCAGCTCCTGGTCGCGTTTTGGACGTGTCTACAACTCGAAAGGTACCCATCATCTTGAAGACGTCACAGCCTTTTGCCCTACGCGAATCCCTGCATCTTCTGCACGGCATCAGTGCATCTTACCTCTAACTTTTGGCGCAGTGATATCATCGCCGAGATCCCTCGCCACCAATCCGGCATTCTGGCGCAAGAGGAAAACTTGCCATACCCCGACATACAAGGTTGGCTGGACCGCTGGCAGCCAGGCAATGACGTTGCCCGCGCAACGGCAATAATCGAAAGTTATACCGCCCAACTGTACCTGAGGAAGCATCTCAACAAGATTCACGGTTCGCTCTACGCGGACGATGCTCCCAAGGTCGACATCAGAGTCACGCTGCGCAACCTTCAAGACACTCAGTCTCGTGTCGAGTCAATGAAGTGGGTATCGGATACGTATAAGTTCAGCGAGGACGACCCCCCCGCGAATGATATCCTCTCGGCCAGGCTCAGGGCCAAATATTGGGGTGCTCAGGCCATCACGTATCGGCCATGCATCAAACTTATACTTGACCTCTCGTTTGATCTCCGATGCAGCGAGGCTCGTACTACTGGTCGCATGGCTTGCACGTACGAGGAACTCTCGCCAGACATTGTGAGCCAAGTCGAAAATCTTGGACCCGAAGTCTGGGATTATGCTCGAAAGGGCGTCCGAGCGCTCATCGAGAGCACGCAGGCCTTCCACGGGTTAGGGGACCGGCGGCCCATCGTCACCAATATCTTCGGGACAGCCCATGCGTAAGTCGTCATAACCCACTCTAGAGGCTCAGTGTTCGCATGATAATGCGATGCCCACGCCATGGCTAAGCTGTGCTAACATTGTCTTGTAGACAATGGGGTAATCTTTTGGTCCTCTCGGCGTGCTACCGCGATCCTTTCCTGAGGCGAGAGATAGACAGAAACAAGCTCAAGGACCTATTCAAGAAAACTATTGCTTTCCTACGGCAGGTATCGACGCTGACCAGCGCGCTTCGCGTCGACCAGCGGCTCCTGGAGAGCATCTACCAAAAACTGTTCGAGAATTCATCCGTAATGATGCAGCCAAACGCTAGCTTCTCCAGCACTGCGAGCGGGACGACGCCCGGACAGCCGCAGCGGAGCCCCATGGAGTCGGCATATGGTCAAGGGAGCGCGTTAACGCCCATGCGCCCGCCGCCAGACCATGCCGGCATGATGGCACCGGCACAACATCCGGTGGGGGTGTCCGCACCGGTGCCGGCGCAGCGGGACATGATGGGTCCCGTTCCCACGCAGGCCGGCCCTGTCGGAGCGGTTCCAGCCTCAGGGCTTGCTCAAGTTCCCATGGGAGTTGCGCCGATGGAGCCGCACCGGCAGGTTATGGCGCCACCGCCGCATCATCCCAACATAATGCAATGAGTTGTGGCATAGTGAGGACGTTGGGTCTCTTCGTTGCCATGATCACGCCGACATGTAGCCCGTACGGCTGGGCGAGTTGTATACTACCCTGACGACTTTTATTGGACCTTGGATGGCGGCTCTGTCATCTCCCCGACGACCTCTGGGTGTCTCCTCACTCTTGGTGCCACACTTGTTCCGGTGAGGAACGGCTCACTTGGATCGATCGGCTTCGCGCTGGGACTAAGTTCGGTTTATGACGAGAGATCGGACCTCATCCCGGCTGATAGCGCCGCGGGCATGCTGTCAATTTCCTTGTTTCAAAATTCTGTCAAGTCTAGCGGCATCATCGGTGTTTTCGTCTTCGGCCATTGCTCCGATTGCTTCTGCTTTGTATCTTCTGCGTTGTCTTGCGGGGAAGGATATACCACGCTATTTACTGGGAAAGGATGGAGGGTGGTACCGTTGCTTAAGATACCTGTATATCCGCGAATATATATATATGTCTGCATCTTGGGATTGGCCGTCTGTGGTTACTTGGAGTGTCCTTGGTGAAAGGGACCATCTGAAAGTCGGGGTCTGACCATGGATTGGAGCAATGTCTCCACTACTGCGAAGGGAGACGTGGATCAGAAATGGCAAGACTGTCCTATTGATGAAGGATGTACATAAAATGATGCGGCTGATAGAGTAACAAGGCGGCGTCTCTGAGAGAATATCCTCGGCTTTCCACATACAGCTGCCAGCCAGTCGTCGGCGATGGACTGATGAGTAAGCAGACTGCACCTGCCCATACTACAGTAGGTCGGCGAGACCCACCCAAGCTTGCAGCCCCACACCCACACCACAGTGCCCTAATAATTTCGCGATAATTTTTCGAACATTTCGGGGAATTTTTCGACCTGCCCCTCCGCAAGAAAACCCATCTTCAAAAGCCCACACCCACCGCAAACGGCGCAGGATTCGACTTCTTTGCGTCCACACTGAACCCCCAAACCCAACCTCGACAACACCCTCGTCGTCCGATACAATGGCCCCCACTCAGACTGTACGTATATGAACCAAATCGCTTTGCTGCTGGGCCGTGTCGCCTGGCCCGCTCCGCCTCGCCTTTCCCGAAGGTCTCTCTTGTTCCTGTCTGGCCTTGGGGGGTGACAACCCATTGGCCTGCTGGGAAAGGACGTTCTTCGTTTCGGTCGTTGGGGGTAATATCCAATGGGCTATGATGAAGCGGAGGACGGACGCGAGAGAGCTGGGAAGGGCGAAGGGAGCGGTTGTTCGAAGCGCACTATGCCGTGAAAAGCAGTAGGCTAAGGTTTTTTGTTCCCTCGTTGCAGAAGAAGCCCGGCAAGGGCCAGAAGACGACCAAGAAGGTAAGCCGACTCTATAAAAAAAACCCTGCTCCCTGCTCGCGGAAGAGGTATTCGGGGTCGCTAACCGGTGGTGCACGCCTCTAGTTCGTGATCAACGCTTCGCAGCCCGCTAGCGACAAGATCTTCGACACCAGCGCCTTCACCAAGTTCCTCCAGGAGCGCATCAAGGTTGAGGGCCGCGTCGGCAACCTCGGCGACACCATTGTTGTCCGCCAGCAGGGCGAGGGCAAGGTCGAGATCATTGCTCACAACGAGCTCTCTGGCCGCTACCTCAAGTACCTGTACGTGTCGACCGACAACAGACGCACATACACCAGTCGCGTGGGAATCGGCAGAGAAAATGGGATTTACTGACATGTTGGCTGCAGCACCAAGAAGTTCCTCAAGAAGAACCAGCTCCGTGACTGGCTCCGCGTCGTGTCCACCTCCAAGGGTGTCTACGAGCTTAAGTTCTTCAACATCGTCAACGATGCCGAGGAGGAGGAGGACGACGAGTAAGCGGTTCACTCCGCCGGTGTCCGGGCCTGAAAAGGGTGGACTGGGATGGATCTGGGACGGGGGAATGGCCGCTTCGGGGCCTTGCCATATAGTCGAATGACAAACCGGACCGCCTCGACGGCCTGAAACAAACCCGCTGAGGATTCTTATAATGCCGTGACACTTTAATCTCTCAACCGTCTATGTACTTCCTTCCCCTATGGGTATAATCTATCTAGAAATACAGAAGCTACGAGCACAAAGACGAGCGTCTAGTCTAGCCAGGCAACGACCTCATAACACCCTCAAACACCACCAGCGCCATCGCATTCGCCGGGAACGCCCTCAAAAAGCACGGCAGGAAGCCCCTCCAGTACCCCATCACGCCGCCCTCCCTATACACGGCCCTCGCAGCCTGCGTCCACCTGGTAAACTTCCTCTCCCCGTCCCCCAGCCCGCCGCCCATCGGGTCCGTCATGATCCGCTGCTTCACCACGTCCGACGGATAGCTCGTCAGCCAAAACACCTGCGCGGACAGGCCGCCGGCCCAAAAGTTGACGGCGGGCGCCGAGAGGTTCGTCCTCCGCTCGAAGAAGCGCGTAAAGACGTCGTACGTCGACCACCAGAAGAAGAAGAAGGAGCGGAACAGGAGCGTCGCGCACAGGCCGCGGTACACGCCCGCGACGCCGTGGTGCCTGTAGATCTTGGAGAGGGCGTCGAGCGGGCCCGTGTACAGCCTGTCGGCCTTGCGCGGGGAGTACTGGATCTGCAGCCGGGCCTTGAGGTGCTCGACGGGCGCGGCGACCATGGAGACGGTGCTGCCGGCCATGGTGCCCGCGATGCCGTGGCCGTACCACGGAAGCTTGGCGGAGGCGTTGGCGGACTGCGGCCGCCCCGCCCCGGCGCCCTCCCCGCCGTCCGCCTCCGCGATGGCGATGGCGTGCGGCCGGAAGATGGTCTCGGAGAGGACGCGGCGATAGACGGTCAGGGACCCCAGCATGATGGAGTCCATGAACATCCAGCCCACGAGGGGCGGGGTGGCCCCCTTGTACAGCGCCAGGAAGCCCTCGGAGCGGACCGTGTCGAGCACGCACTGCAGCGGGCCGGCGAAGCGGCTGGGCGGCG
Organism: Sordariomycetes sp. B11D1; assembly: GCA_025503055.1. Lineage (NCBI taxonomy): Eukaryota > Fungi > Ascomycota > Sordariomycetes > Sordariomycetes sp. B11D1. The sequence goes on along the minus strand of JAMFQS010000003.1, from coordinate 271,728 downwards.
TCGTCTGCAGGCGCACCTTTACCGTGTCGAAGGGGTGGCCGACGGAGAGCTTGGCGATGCCGGAGAAGACGCCCGCCACGAAGCCCTTGTAGTTGGTGCCCGTGGCGGGCTTCTTCGCGTCCTGCGGTTCTAGGACGTCGGAGGCCATGGCGGGCGGGCTCTTTTTTTTTTTTTTTTTCTTTTTTTCTTTTTTTGGTGTGGCGGGAGGGAGACGCCGGGGCTCAAGGGCGCAGCGATCGTTCGCTCGGACGGAGGATTCGCGGGAGGCCGGGACGTCGCGCTCTGTATGTGACTCTCCGTGGACCTGTGAGTTGGATGAGTAGTCGTAAGACGCTTTTGAAAGGCGCGGCCGCGGGAAGCGGCGGTTGATCTTTCCGGGGTATCACTAATACAGAGTGGGCATTGGTGGAGCGGCGAGTGGAGACGGAGATAAACCCGATGTCGGAACCGGAACTCGGCAGCCCCTGCTGCATCTCTGCTACATGTCGTCTTAGTCCGGCAGCAGAGCATGGCGGACTATCTTGACTCGCGCAAAATGGTCTCCGCGACAGATGTGTTGCATGCTGAATCTCATTACATTGTTTAGAAGCTATTGCGATGGAGACGTGGTTCTTGGCCTCGCTTGTTCTGCCCGGCTGACCTTACTTCCGGGGAACCCCAAGGCCAATTCCACGTCTATACCCAAGCGGGACCTTCACATGCCGAGTTCCGTCTACCCATGAACGCCGTTGATGCCAGTTTCCCCCAGTTTTGCGTCCATCACATAATCGCAACGGGGCGTCTCCCTCCCGTCTCAGCAGAGCACCGCATAGACGCTCCCAGAAGGTATCATAAACAACCACTGCCCGCCCAAATCCTGGGCGCACCCCCCGAGTCGCAAGTCGCAAAAGCCCGCGGCTCCATTGCCGATCCACACCCTTATAACAGCTCAAAGTCGTCCAGCTCGTCCCTGTACTTCATAATCGTCCTCTTGACCTTGCTCCCAACAGTCCACGTAACAAAGTCCTCCATCCCCCTCGTAACAAGGTACGCCGGGTCCGTGATGGTGTCCGTCCCGACCCGCACGTGGCCCTGCTCAATGAGCTTCGTGGCAGCCTGGACCGTCTCAGCCATGCGCAGCCGCGTCATGACGACGGGGAGCCGGCGCCGAGCAAAGGCAGACACGGTGACGCCGTGCTCGACGGCCGAGAGCTTCGACGTCGTGGAGAGGATGCCCATGTCGTGCAGCTTGGCGAGGAGGAGGTCTTCGTGCTTGCGGCGCGTGGGGCTGTCGGGGGGGAGGAGGGAGAGGCGGTGGGCGAGCTGGCGGATGGACTGCGCATGGTTAGCGGGACTGCCACACTTCGAAGCACACGCTTGGGAGGGCTGGAGACGTACGCCGCAGAGACGGTTGTACTTGTGGTAGTCCTCGGGCTTCTGGATCATGTACCGCCGGACGACCTCGGCGTCGCGGTGCTCATTCTTCTTGTAGGTGACAAAGTCTACCTTTTTGAGCAGTTTCTGCTCGTGATACTTGAGTTTCCTGACCATGGCGGCGGTATCGTCTGGTCTGTTGCGAGTGGATGGGTTTTTTTTTCAGAGGGTTGATTCTCTTGTTCCCAAGGCTGAGGGAGCGATAGAAATTTTGGTGGGGCGCAGTTGGCGGGGGACGACAGCGACTGGCCAATGAGCGCCAAGGCCGTCGCTGCGCGGCAAGTTCCGTCTCGCGTTTATCGAAATTCAAATCTTGACCCCGACGACACCGGCACCAAAAGCGCCGACCCATCGGAATCCGCAGCAACCGACAGCACCGCCGCCTGGAGCTCAGCCCGCCCACGATGCCGCCTAGGATACCGTTCCCCACGGGCCTGAAGCCCACAGCGGCCTTCACCCGCCAGCTCTCCTCGACCTCGGCTGCCCAGGCCCGTACGTTCCCATCCAACCCCCCCCCCCCAAAGACTCCACGACCCCAGCTAACCCTCCTCCAGCCGGCCGCGGCCGCCCCAACTCCGCCTCCTCCCTCCTCTCCCTCGACGGTCCCCAGCGCGGCGCAAACTCCGGCGCCGCCTCGCAGACGTCCCGCCCGCGGACCTCGACGGAGGAGATCCAGCGCCTCATCGCCCGCACCGACGAGCGCTACTCGCGGATCCGGAACCAGCGCGCCGACCTGCAGAAGCGCGCCGAGGCGCAGCGCCTGAGCGAGGAGTACATGTCGCAGATGCCGCGGCGGTGGCGCGAGGGCGACATCTTCACGCCGCACGACCTGTCCGGGAGCGAGATGCGCAAGTGGAAGAAGAGGAGCGAGAGGACGGCGGATGTGTTTGATGCGGCGGGGGTGAACCCGCTCGATCACTACAGGGTGAGTTTCTCTCTTACCCCATCCTTCCATTGTCCCTTCTCTGCGAGGAACAGGCCCATCGGTGGAAATGGGGATGCTGTGAAGGGCAGGAGGCTAACCGCGCCAACAGAACTACTCCCTCATCTCCGACTTCACGTCGTCCATGGGGCACATTCAGCACTCCAACAACACGACGCTCCGCCCCGTCAACCAGCGCAAGGTCGCAAAGACCATCCGGCGCGCCATGGGCATGGGCATCCACCCCAGCATCCACCGTCACCCGGAGCTGCTCCAGTTGGAGTACCAGGCCAAGAGGTCGCGCCCGTGAGCGGGAGCTGCGGAGAAAGGGCGGGGGCTGTTAGGTTAGAACTAGGGACTAGGGGGGACCCGCCGTTGTTGGGGAGGTTGCCGGGATGTCAGGCGTCTTCATCGCTTCATGTAGTCTTGTACCACCACCAATATCATGTACATGTACAGATTTCACACCATCCATCCATCCATCTATGATACACATTTACACTCGCGTACACCTCCCCCCACCCCGTGACATTGCACCCCTTCTATGCTCTAATGTCCCTCGAAATCTTAAAGGCGTCTCCCATACCGTCGGGGCCCCGCCGCCCCTTCTTCTCCAGCTGCGACCACAGGTCCGGGTACTGTCCCAGGGCCCAGGCTTGGAACTCGGCCTGGAGCCTGGGTCCCGGCAGCGCGTTATATATTATGCCGAGGCTATCCCCAAAATGTAAGTTATCAGACCCTAACGGGGTGTTTGGGGGGTGGGGGGAAAGAACAAGGGCAGACTCACGTCATGACGTCGGGGCCATACCCCACGGACCTCACCATCCCCTTCAGCAGCCCCTTGATATCCTCCAGCTTCCCACTCCCCGCCAGCGCCCCGCTGTAAGCCGCCAGCACCGCCGGCGGTACCTCGAGCTCCATCCTCTCCACGTTCCGCCAGATCCTCCTCGCCTCCTCGTCTCCAAACGGCTTCTTCTCCAGCACCGCAAAGATAATCTCGAGGCTCGCGTACGAGGGGCCCTCGCGCGAGTGCGCCACCTCGTGCCAGAAGTCCAGCGCCCTCCTCGGCCTCCCGCACGCCCCGAACGCCAGCATCAGCGCGTTGTAGAGCCTCGTCGACGTCTGGATGTTGGTGTCCAGCTTGAGCATGTTGTGTATCGAGTCGAGGCTCTCGGGGTCCGGGCACCGGCCCAGCCCCTCGAGGGCCAGGATGTAGTCGTCGGCCCCCGGCCGCACGTCGCGGTTCGAGTGCTCCTTCATGTCGACGAAGACGCCCGTCGCCATGTCGGCCCTGTTCCGGTCGAAGAAGCCGCCCATGAGCTCCATGCGCCGCTCGCGCGGCGTCTCGGGGAAGAACTGCTTGAGCAGCTGGTAGGCGTCCCAGACGCGCGCGGTGCTGTTGCTGGGGTTGAGGATGAAGGCCGCGAAGGCGTCGCGGATCTGCTCGCGCTGCTCGCTGCTGTAATGGAAGACGTGAACCGCCAGCGTGTCGATGACCTCGTACTGGTCGTCGTTCTGTAGGAACGTCATGCACAGCGCCACGACCGTCTCCGGGTCGAGGGTGACGATGCGGTGCTCGAGGTCTGCCATGACCTCATGGATGTTCTTGAGGAGGGGGCGGGGAGCCGCGCAGAGGGCACGGATGTACTTGTTTATGACGGGGAGGTCCTCGTCGTGCTCCACCTCGGTCCTCTGCAAGTCCTGGTAGGCGGCCTTGGCGCCAGACAGGTCGTTGGCATCGACGCGATAGTCCATCTGAAGGATGTAGGTGGTGGGATTGGGGCGGATGCCCATTTCGGAGGCCAGAGCCATGAATCGCTCGGCGAGGTACTGGTCGTTCTTCTCGATGGCGATGCGGATGAGGCCGTTGATGGTGTCGATATCGGGTCGTGTGGACTCGCTCTTGGCGTTGTTCTGGGTCATGATATCCATCATGTGCCTCACGCCCTCGACACCCTCACCCCGGCAGAGGACGGCCCACTGGAGGATGATGTCCCAGTAGGGTTTCTTTGGGTTATGGTCGATAAGATCCCTGAACAGCTCACCGACCCACTCTTCCAAGTTATTGCGAGCGGCGAACCTGATTATCTCCGAGTACGTCTTGACGGTAGACCAGCGCTTCCCTAGGTCCCTCTCAAACCAATGTTTCGTTTCTTCGACACGGTCGAGGCGCGCGAAGAACGTCACCATGACCTCTTGGAAGTGAGGCCGGTACAGGACCCCGTTCTCCTCTGCGACGCGAGCCTGCTCGACAAGCTCGGCCTCCTTGCCCTCTCGCGCCAGCCCCTGGAGTAGAGGGATCCACAATTTCTTCGCGCCCTTGAATATCCTGTTCTCCGCGGTGAGTTTTGCCCAGTACTCGTTTAGGGCAGTCACCGCCTCGGATGAGGCGCCGTAATATGTCAACGCTGTAAGATGTGCTTGAAAATCGATGTCGGCCGGTGTCTCCGACGGGCCTTGCTCGCCCTCCTCCACGACCTCTTCCGGCATCCCGTACTCCTCCTCTAACCGGCGCTGGTGCTGAATCTCTTCGTAGAGCGCGCGCGAGAACTCCAGATGGTGCTTAGCACTATCTGCGGGGATCAAAAGCAACGCATCGCGGGCGAGGGTCAATTCGGATATCGACAGGCCCGGGCCGTCCTCGTCGGCCTTGTTCTCGACCAGATATCTGAAGAGGCGAAGGCATAGTAGAGACTGCGTGCTGTTGACCGGTATGCCGTGCTGTAACTTGTGCTCGAACAGCTTCCTAAACGCTTCGACTAGGTCCTCCCGCCGGGGAGGCCGCAGGTTATCAAGAACCCGGGAGCGCCACGAAATGACCAGCGGCCACCCCGGCTCCCACTCGGGCGTCTTGACCTGGGGCGGGGGCTCCTGGAAGATGCCAAAGAATGATCTCCGGAAGGGCCGGGGTGCTAATGTCTGTACAGCGTGCGAGTGGCACGTCGGCCTCGGCCTCGGGAGTCGTTGGAGGGGACAGCGGGCGACGTGGACGAGGCGCCGTCGGGAAACATGGCGGGCAAGATGCGCCCTCATGGTGTCGGATGGGACTAGTAGCTGCGGTCTCTGGAGGGACGTTAGACGGCCAATTGCCGCTAGGCAAGGGTTCCGGGACTCACAAGTGCATCTTTGTCCGGGTCGGAGCTTATCAGGTGCTATCGCCGGCGCAGGGTCCCTCGTAGCGCCAACGGGTGCTGGACGTCGCGGTGTTGAAGCTTTTCGCGCTCCGTCTTTCAGGAGCTTTTTACCCGAAGTAGAACCGCGACGGCCTTTTACCCCACCAGCTGGCGACACCAAGTCGGCCCACTGACCACAGGGGGTTCTTTGCATCCCAACCAGAGTCGACTAGGTAACTACGAAGGAAAAAAAAAGCACGAATCTACAAAGTAAATACATTTAAGTCGCCGGGCTCAATAGACTAATTTCCTATTCTACAAACTATCCAACAGCAAGCCGGCCGTTGCTCGTTTGAGAGATCACAAAGCACCCTGGCGAAATCGCTCGGCTGACGCAACGCGGACACATGTTCTTCGAGGCGGAGCGCCTGCAGGCAAACGGGGCCAGACGACAAACGCCGGCGCGGGCCGGAGAAGCCGCATGTTCGATGACTCCTGCGAGTGAGCCGGCTTCTCGTCACCTCCCATCCCTCAGAGGCGAGTGGAGATTCTGGTAGTCAGCAGGACCGCATCACCAGGCATCGTCACGGGATGCTCTTGCAGGGCCGCTCTGAGACATGGGCTTTTGGTTGTCAGGTGGCGCGCCCGGTGGTCGTGCCTTGGCATGGGCCAAGCTTTGGGTTGTGGCTTGGGACTGGAGGCATTTTCTAACTTCTGTCAGAGTCGTTTACTTTTTTGGTGCCTGGGCTAGTACGGAACACCCCAAGCCAACGGGACGTGAGATGATGGACGGCGGCGGGGCTTGACTGGTGCCGCCACGAGACGCCTGGGCCCGCGAGGCGCCTATGCGCCGAAGTTTCGACACCTGCACAACTGCGTCATCGAGACGGCGGCACACATTAAGAATCCAATGTCCCAAAGCAGGCATGGTCGAGTACTTAGCATTTTCCTTTCAAGGGGATGGGACGCCGGACATGTCGTAATACCCACGGGCACTAACAGCACGACGGAAGATCAGGGAACGCCGCGGGCGAGTTGCATCAGAGTGCAGGGGTGATCGCCGCCAAGCGAGCCGATGACGAAATACCCGCGGCCAGCAGAAGTCCTCATCCCCGCGCGTGTTCTTCGCCCAGCCCACCTTTGTGTGGACATCGACCAGCCCATCCGAGCCAGGGTACCGATTCTCGATCCCAGATGTTCCGCTTCGGCCGTGAAGGATATCTTCTGGATTCCTGTGCTTGCGCAGTTCCACCACCGCCTGTGGTAAGCACTCGGCTCAGCCCCGCCGAAAGTGCTCAAGCATGGCCCCGCATTTTGTGCTTCGCGCAGCGCCGCTGGGCGCTGGGGCTGGAATCTGGGAGCCTGCTGGCCCAGACCGTCGCTTTTAGGGGACGGGGGCTGTATATAGCTGGTTTCGTCTGGCATCGTCGGAATGCCGGGCGTGTGTGCAAGCCCAAGCGGGCGGAAATCCTCCGCGCCAGCCTCACATTCCTCGTGCCCGGCCTTGTCGCACCCGAACGAGTTCGGAGGGGTTCGACTCGGTTCGGGAGCACCGACTCCTGAGCCCTCCCATCCCGTGAAACCGTGTGCAGAAGAGTCACATTCCAAGCATCATGTCCCCGACGAACAAAAAGTCGCCGGGTCTCGAGGAGCCCGCCTGCCTCTTGTCCTGTCCAGACTAAACCGCCAGTCTTCGGTCGGAACCCCAGCATTAGCACTCGAGCCGGCGGGCTACATAGCATCCTGTAGCCTTCGTCATCGACCGCATCCGTGCATCATCCGGCGACCCGTGCGGCAGCCGGAGAGCGCGGGCGAGGTACCCAGATTATCCACTTGCAGGTCTGACATGACGAGCAGCCACCCCACCTTGCTGCAGCTCTCGCCTTCGGCCTCCCCATCCGCACTCGCCGCTCGCTCGCCGTGGTTGGCCACAGGGCTCCTCGCGCTCGCCCTGCCACTCGCGCTACTGCAACCTCCGTCCATGTACCGGCCCCGCGATGTGGCCTGGGCCGCCCGCCCGCCAGCAGCTACAGGGCGCAGCCTCCCACGCGCCGACAGTGGATGGTCTGGTACGTCGTGCCGTCACTCGCTCTTGCTCGCCTGTACTTAATCCATCCCGGCTCCTCCTGCCCACTCAACCTTGCCATCCCCCCCCCTGATCCTGCTTTGCGTTCTCTCCCATCATCTTTCTTGCCTCGCTTGCCCCTCATAATCCTGCACATCTCTCGCGCATTTCCACACCTCCAGTGAGATCGCTTCCAGCAACTAGCACATCCCCCGGCTAGCCTTCCTCCACTTACACACACTCACTTTCACCCAGTACGCATCACGGAGAGTTGGGGCACCATGCCGGACCCCTACAGAGAATCCCGCTACCGGGAGCGGGACGACGACTCGTCCGACGGTGACCGCCACACCACCGTTCGCCGGTACAAGGTGACGTCGCCCAGCAAGTATGATGACGACGGGCACCGCAGTCGTTATGCCCCGCACACCACCGCTCTCGTCCAGCGCGACCGCGACGCCGACCCCTACGGCGACGATCACCGCTCGCTCCTCTACGAGAAGGAGTACCAGAGGGAGCGCCGCCGTGACCATGACCTCGGCTTCGATGACGACCGCTCTCGAGGCATGGTCTACGACCGTGAGTTCGACCGAGACCGCGATTGGGGCCACAGGAGGGGGTACGAGGATGACGGCCGCATGGAGAGGCGCGTAGATCGAAATTCCGACGGCGACGTCAGGATCCAGAGGCGATATGAGGAGCACATTGACAAGGACGGCGACGGCATCCCCGACATTGACCGCTACCGCAAGGAGACCGAGTATTACACCCCTTACGACCCCCCACGCCAACGCGGGCCCGAGGTCATCATCAAGGAGGCCGCCCCCGCCCCTATCATTGTGCCTCGTCAGGAGCCCAACGTCTTGGTTCTCCGGGACGAGAGGCCGCGAGAGCTTGTACGCAGACCCGCCCGCCACGATGATGAGTACTATTACCGACGCCACACAAAGGAAGTCGGCCCTTACCGCCGAGAGGAACGCGAGCTCGAGCGCCGTAACCACCACAGGGGCCGCGACTATGCCAGCGACGGCGACTTTAGCGACGACGGCTACGTCGTGAGGAGACGCCGCCGGACCATCATCCGCGATCGCAGCTCCAGCCGGGACAGCGACCACAAGCTGCACCTTGCCGAGGGGGCTCTGGCTGGAGCTGGCGTCACAGCCCTCCTCCAGAGTCGTCGCGACAAGTACGGCGATCTGCCTGAAAATCGCGGTCGCAAGGTCGTAGCCGGCGCCGCCCTCGGAGCCCTTGGCACCGAGGCTTACAAACGAGCTCACAGCGCTTATAACGACAGGTTCGACCGCCGCAGCCGCTCTCGGTCGCGCTCCCACTCTAGGCTGAAGACGGGTCTCGGCATCGCCGCCGCTGCCCTTGCTGTCGCCGGTGCCTCGCAGTATTACAAATCCAGCAAGGTCGAGAAGGAGGAGGCGCACCGCGGCCGCAGCAGGACCAGGAACTATCGCTCTGATGACGACTACTACTCGTCGCGGTCTCCGAGCCGCAAGAGCAAGAGGAGCCGGAGCAGGTCCATTGCCAAGGCGGCACTGGGTACGGTTGCTGCCGCCGGCCTGGTGAAGCAACTGCGCAATAGGTCTAAGTCTAGAGGACGGTCCGCGTCCAGGGGGCGGTCGTATTCTAGGTCGAGGTCGAGGTCCGTCTCTACCACTGGCCGTTCGCGCTCACGCTCGCGACTCAAGACCGGCGCCAAGATCGCCGCGGCGGCTGCTGCCGCCGGCACGGCCGGCAAGGTATACAAGCACCACAAGGACAAGAAGGAGAGGGGGCGATCCCGGTCCTCGAGCGCAAGCGCCAGCTTCTACGAGCCGAGGCGCGGGTCACGCTCCCGCTCTCGGTCCCTCAGCAGGTCGGCAACCCGTTCTCACAACTCCGACGCCGGCCCCGCTGATCGTGAGCTAGGCTTAGTTGAGTACGGAGACGGGGAGCTCCCGCCGCAGTCGCCCCCGTACCCGGACGACGACCACCCGCGCGATCGTCGGCGCCGCAGGCGGCGGGACAGGTCGAGGAGCCTGGGGGAGTATTCGGAGTCGGATGAGGAGGGAAAGGGGAGGAAGAGGAGCAGGAGCCGGCTGCGCAACATGGCTGCCGCTGCGGTGGGCACGAGCGCCGCTGCCATGGGGATCAATGAGTATAGGAAGCGGCAGAAGTCGAACGAGAGGGAGGAAGATCTAGAGCCGCCTGACGACCGCCGGGAGAGGAGGCGGCGTGAGAGGGATAGGAGGCGTGAGTAGTCCTTTGTCTGTTGTATTCTGTGAGACCCTTATTGATACTGACACTTCGGCTGCCTAGGATACGAGGAAGGGGCCGACTATGATGGCGATCCTTATCCCCCGTCTCCTCCTCACGCTTCGGGGGGCTACTCCGGCGACGCGCACCCACGCATGTCCGGCGCGATGAACGACTACTCGTCGTATCCGCCGCAGACATACTATCCAACGCCTTCCACCGATCAACCGACGCCGTACCCAACAGGCCCGCCACCGGATGTTCAAGGATACCCTCCTCCACCAGACGCGCAGGGGCATCCGCCGCATCCGCCTGCGGACCCGAACGCGTACACGCCGCCCCCACCCGGAGCGTCTCCGGGCTCGGGGTATCCGCCACCGGGACCGGGGCCGTCCAACCGGCCGCCGCCCATGGGGCCCGACCATGTGAGTAGGAAATCCCGTCGCCCTCCTACCCGAGGTGCGCGATCGGCCACGGCGGGTGAAGATGGTGCGTCTGATCCCGGCCTGGATTAGCCGCTAAGAGGAGACAGCTGCTGACTTTACACAGATGTAAGGCCGCGTAGCGTACGGGGCCGGTTCAGGCGGCGTAAGAGACCGCCCTCAAGGTCGCCTTCTGTCAATTCGGACGACGAGCACATGTACCCGCCTCGCCACAAGTCGGTAGCTTTCTCGTCCCTATCGCCGCAATCGTCAAGAGTGCTCCGCCAGCATCGCAGACACCGGAGTAGATCGCCGGGGTCAAGTTCGAAGCTTGAAGGCTTATACGGCTCGGAGCCGCTAGCTCGGAGCCGCCGTCATTCGTCCGGACCACCTGCAGCTCGACGGATGGCACACGACGATCCCACTGACTCCGACTCCGAAGTGGAGTACCTTCCCGACCGCTTCGACTCCCAGGGCCGACCCCTCTCGCTTTCGGAACGTAACACTGGTTGGACTCAGCGCAGCGGGCAGTTCCATCGCAAGCCGCGGCGCGCTCACGACTGGAAGGTAGACGGCGGGTGGCACGTGGGAGGGACGGACAGGGAGACGGTGGAGCGCATAGCGGCGGGGCTGCGCGACGTTGTAGACGGGCGGATGAGTTGGCTGGGGCTTATTGGTGGAGTAATGGAGGGGCTTGAGGATGGGCGAGGTGGGAAGAGTGGGGATGGGAAGCTGAGGTGGAGGGATCTGATGAGGTAGATGGTTTGCTCTTTCATTTTGCAGTTGGCGTTGGGAACCTACGCTTCCTTGGTTAGAATAGTCGGATCTTGTGGGCTTGGTTAAGGGAGTGCACCTTTACATTTTCAGACTTTCATGACCTTGTGTCTAATGAGATGCGTGTGTTCTAATCTGCTTCACTTTATGGAACTTTGAAATCTGTTTCTGGATATTGTATCTAAAAAAAAAAAAAAAAAAAAAAAAAAACTCGCGCCAGTCAGGAAAAAAAAAAGGTAAACGTACACATGTTACTCAAAAAGGCCATAGCCCATGGAGATTCTAAACACCGTTTCTGATGCGGCGCCTCAGTCCCCCCTAACGGCCATTCACTCCTACGCCCGTCGAACGCCTTCCAACAAAAGCCCCAAACTTATAACTCATCGTGAACAGCCTCCGCCCTTCCGCCCACTGGCCTCCCACTGTCCTTCTCCAGGTCGACCCCAACCTTCCCCCTCCACTTCTCGAACAGGCCCCAGAAGTCCTCCTCCATGGGGCCCTCCATCTGGTCCGGCAGCACGACGGTGTACTGCACGTTCAGGTCCCCGAACTCGGTGTGGTGGTACACGCTGTCCCCGTCCTCGTGGTACCGCGGCATGCCCTCCCCCTTTATCGTGTCGACCCTCCCCGGCTGCACGACCTCGCCCCTCGGGCGACCCAGTCTCACGACGTGCCCGTCAAGGTGCGTGATATTCCGACTCCAGCCGCCCATCCACGCCTCGCGGAGCGAGAGCACCTCATCCCAGAACAAGTCGTCGCCCTTCCGCCTGAAGAACGCGCCGTCCACGCCGTCGGGGTTGTCCTCCGGCAGCCCGGGCGTCTTCTCCACCAGCACGACATGTATGTCGCCCGCGACGTGATCGGGGTGCGCATCCGCCTCGTTCTCATAGACGATCCTAAAGTCCGGCGGCGCGCCCCTCGGCACCTTGAGGTCCAGCGGCGAGGGCTTCCTCACGACGCGCGCGCCGTTGCAGGCCGGGCACTTGTTCTTCACCACCTTGCCGCGCTGGCCGCAGGCGTCGCACGGCGTCTGGAGCTGCTGGAACATGCCCGGCGCAAGCTGCCTCTTGACTATGCGGATGCCGTGCCCGCCGCAGTGTGGGCACTCCTCGACGACCCCGTCCGCCGACCCCGTGCCGCCGCAGTCGGAGCAGACATGCTGCTTCTCCCACGACAACTCCGTCTCCGCCCCGTTATACAGGTCCCTAAGCGAGACGCCAACCCTCAGCTCGGCCGACGGGCCCCTCTTCTCCTGCGCGTCAAAGTGGCCCCTGCCCCCAAAGAACTGCGAGAAGAGGTCAAAGGGGTCGTGGGCGCGGTGCGCGGCGCCGCCTGACTCCTTGTGGCGCTCGACGCCCTCGTGGCCGTACTGGTTGTAGACGCGGCGGAGCTCCGGGTCGATGAGGGCCTCGTAGGCGTTGGAGACCTCGACGAACTTGTCCTTTGCGGTGGGGTCGTTTGGATTCTTGTCCGGGTGGTACTTCTTGGAGAGGCGGCGGTAGGCGGATTTTATGGATCTGTCGTCGGCTTCGCGGTCGATGCCGAGGATCTGGGCGTGTGTTAGCGGGGTGGTGGTTTTTTTTTTTTTTTTTTTTTTTTTTTTTTTTGGGGGGGGGGGGGGGTTGGGGGGGTTTGGGACGGACATTTGATTTTTAATAAAAGCACACGGCGAGCGTCGCGGGGGGGAA